>VWZE01024642.1:85592-104410 GCA_013396675.1 Eubucco bourcierii
TGCACATTCAGGTTTCTTAGGAGCTCATAGACATCATCTTCTACTATTGTAGGCAGATTTGCCTGCTCCCAGTCCTCACTTTTACCCTCTGCAACTTGGACATTGTGGTTGGAGCCCTTGCTGTTAAATCACAGCCCTTGCTGTCAATCACCTCTGGTGATTGAAGGAGGCTTTGAGTGAGCTGTACTAGCAGGAGGTGTCCCTGCCTGTGGCAGGGGGTTGTAATTAGATGATGCTTGAGGTCCCTTCCAAGTCCAGCCAATAACCCTCCTCTACAGGATTCACCTTAAACCATATCCCCAAGCACCACATCCAAAAGACCTTTAAACACATCCAGGGTTGGTGACTCCACCATCTCCCTGGGCAGCCCATTCCAATGCCTGACCACTCTCTCTGTGAAAAAAATGTTTCCTAATATCTAGTCTAATCCTACCCAGTTACAGCTTGAGGTCATTCCTTCAAGTTCTATCACTATTTACCTATGAGCAGAGTCCAGCAGCAACCTCTCCACAATGTCCTTTCAGGTAACTGTAGAGAACAGTGAGGTCTGCCCTCAGCCTCCTCTGTTTCACACTAACCATCCCCAGCTCCCTCAGTCACTCCTCTTAAGATTTATTCTCCAGGCCCTTCCCCAGCTTTGTTGTCCTCCTCTGCATTTGCTCCAGCACCTCCACATCTCTCTTGTAATGAAGTGCCCAAAACTGAACACAATACTTGAGATGAGGTCTCAGCAGAGCAAGAACAAGGGGACAATCACCTCCCTATCTCTGGCTCTGTCCTCCTGACACCAGTCTTCACATCCTTATAAACATGAACGAGGTCACCTCTCAGTCTCCTCTCCAAGCTGATGGGCATAGTCCAAGTGGATGGCGTTCAACAAATCCAAGTGCCAGGTGCTGCACTTTGGCCACAACAACCCCATGCAGAGCTACAGGCTGGGGTCACAGTGGCTGGAGAGCAGCCAAACAGAAAGGGATCTGGGGGTGCTGATTTACACCTGCCTGAACATGAGCCAGCAGTGTGCCCAGGTGGCCAAGAAGGCCAATGGCATCCTGGTCTGCATCAGCAGTAGTGTGGCCAGCAGGAGCAGGGAGCTCATTCTCCCCCGGGACTCTGCACTGCTTAGGCCACACCTTGAGTCCTGTGTCCAGTTCTGGGCCCCTCAATTGAAGAAGGACATTGAGGTGCTTGAGTGTGTCCAGAGAAGGGCAACGAGGCTGGGGAGAGGCCTGGAGCACAGCCCTATGGAGAGAGGCTGAGGGAGCTGGGATTGGTTAGCCTGGAGAAGAGGAGGCTCAGGGGAGACCTTCTTGCTGTCTCCAGCTACCTGAAGGGTGGTTGTAGCCAGGAGGAGGTTGCTTTCTTCTCTCAGGCAAGCAGCACCAGAACAAGAGGACACAGTCTCAAGCTACACCAGGGGAAGTTTAGGCTGGAGGTGAGGAGAAAGTTCTTGCCTGAGAGAGTCACTGACTGCTGGAATGGGCTGCCCAGGGAGGTGGTGGAGTCAGCGTCCCTGGAGGTGTTCAAGGCAGGTTTGGACGTGGCACTTGGTGCCATGGTCTGGTCTTGAGGGCTGTGGTATCAGGTTGCACTTGATGATCTTTGAGGTCTCTTCCAACCTTGGTGATACTGTGATACTGTGATGCTGTGATACTGAAGAGCCCCAGCTCCCTCAGCCCCTCCTCACATTTGACCTGGAAAAGCAGCAGAAAACCTAAGACCTTTGAAAACTCCTTATATGCCCAGGCTCTGAGCCTCTGAAGCTCTGGAAGTCTGCTGAGGGCTTCTCAAGACTCACTCCGGTGCTAATAGCTAAAAAACACGAAAGCTTGGGGATTCAGGAACCTATGAGACAGAGTCTGGAGATTTAATGAATTATAAAAAATTAATTTAAAGGCACAAGCAGATGGCTTCTAATGAGCATTCTAATAAGGCATAATTTATTTCCCTTGATTTTGGACTTTCCAGTGGAACAGGAGTTCTGCCACTTGACTGCCTCTACTAAAGTCTACCATACTTGCATCGGATGACATGCTGATATTTGCACTCCGTGGTGTTTAATTATCTGATAGCTTAAACTGCATGATTAACTATTAAGAGGTGGAGGCAAATTAAGCAACTGTTACAGTTACATAAGCGACGCCCTAGAGAGCCCCTATGAAGATATGTATGAACCCCCCCTCAAGCCATCCTCCCACTGATCAGCAGGATCCAATTTCAGCAGCGTTCATGTCAGCTGCAAGCCCCCCTAGTGGAGCAGAGACAATCCTTTCCAAACGCCTTTGCTGTCACTGGGTGGTATCCACTTGAAAACATGGAGAAGCAAGGAGAGACAGATGAAAGGAAGAAAGATCAGGGCTGTCCGTCAAATCCCTTTGATGTAAAATGGAGATGTTATACTTTGGGTATCTGTACAGCCAGAAAAGTAAGAACAGAAGACAAATAATAAGAAAACCATGAAAGCATGTGGAAAAATTATGACTGCTCTTTATTCTCTCTCTCTTTTCATTAACAGAACAGACCATGGTATAGCTAGCAATGTATTTTAGAAAGTTGTCTTGCTTTTTGTAAGAGCTCTGACATTTTCACTCACTTCTGCATGTCATTTCTATGTAGCTGCACACAGATCAATTATTTTTTTCCTCATCTAGGACAGATTCATAATTTCCTAGTAACAGTTTCAAGATTCCTAAATAAATAGAAAGAACACCATGATTGTATCAGCCTTTTTATCCCTATTAAATAAAGGGTTGCTCAAGCACTGGGTAGCCTATAATCTTGCCCTGCAGGATAAGAATCATTCTTACTGGGCTTTTCATGGGCCAGAGCTCATCTGCAAATTGTTATCCTTTACACAGTATCCAAATGAGAGAACTTCTAAACAGCAGGGAGTCTATTCATTAATATAGAAACTCTAGTTGATGAAGAACAAATTACTCAATTGCCTGAGAAAGTGACTGAGCCACCTTTCAAGTACGCAGCCATGCTGTGGTAGCTGAGGGATTTCAGTGGGCAACACAGTCAAGTAGTTGCTTCAGTAAAGACAAAAAGGCTTTTTCCTGAGTTTCTAAAATAAGCATGTTGTAAGTGAAGCACTTCAGACTGCATTTATCAACAAGAAATACGGCCCCATCCTGGGCAGGTAAAATCAGGATATAAATAAATGTATGCTGTGTCTGATGATGGATACAAACCTGCTGCTCGCACATCAAGAGCGGTGTGGCCAGCAGGGCAAGGGAGGGGATTCTGCCCCTTTACTCTGCTCTTGTCAGACCCCACCTGGAGTACTGTGTGCAGATCTGGGGCCCAGGAAGGACATGGAAGTGTTGGAGTGGGTCCAGAGGAAGGCCACGAGGATGATCAGAGGGCTGCAGCAGCTCTGCTATGAGGACAGGCTGAGAGAGTTGGGGCTCTGCAGCCTGGAGAAGAGAAGGCTTCGAGGGGACCTGATAGTAGCCTTCCAGTATCTGAAGGGGGCCTACAGGAAGGCTGGGGAGGGACTATTGACAAGGTCTTGCAATGACAGGACAAGGGGCAATGGGTTTGAACTGGCAGAGGGACGATTTAGACTGGATGTTAGGAGGAAGTTCTTTCCAGTGAAGGTGGTGAGACACTGGCACAGGTTGCCCAGGGAGGCTGTGGCTGCTCCCTCCCTGGAGGTGTTCAAGGCCAGGTTGAAGGAGGCCTTGAGTGCCCTGTACTAGTGGGAGGTGTCCCTGCCTATGGCAGGGGTTTGGAATTAGATGATCCTTGAGGTCCCTTCCAACCTTACCAGTCTATGATTCTATGATTCTCTTACTGCAGTTATTTTAGACTCCTTTGGAAATTTAAACCCTAAAATCTTTTCTACTCCTCTGCTCCTTCCAAAATTCTGTTTCTCTTCCCAGCAAGTAGAAGGCTGATTTTGGATGGGTGCAATACAGTCTCTTCCTTCTCCCAGTGCCCATGAGCTGCTTGGACAAAGTCTACACCTCAGAAGTATCCCTTCCTCTAAGGACTGGGAGGTTTGTGGCAGCATTTGGTCAAGCATGTGCTGCCTACTCCACCAGCATGCTCTGCTCACCCTCAGAGTAAGCAAATGCCTTCTCTCTGTTCCCTGTGAAGAGGACTGAGTGTTGTGGCAGTGGAAATTTCCTTGAGCTTCAAATCACTATGGGTTCTGTTGCTGTGACTCTGCAGCACTGTTCTATTTACCAGACTGGAAATGACTTTAGGAATATATTTATAATTAGTGGATAACTTAGAGCATGAAAGACCACGACATGTGCCTTTTCCCCTTCCAGTCTGTCTCATCTAGTTAAACCAGAGGTTTAAAGTTTCTCAGGGCAATTGTTGTCCTTCACTCCATACACATATGTGCTTCTCAAACGAGTCACATTTAAACACTAACACTGCACAACCACCAAGTCATGAGAAATAAACACTGAAACATGAGATGGGCGCTGTTAGAAAACTCTGAGGTCTATGAGTCCACCACACTGGTTAGCCATTTTCCCCCAAAGGACTGAGAAAGGAAAAAGGGAGATGGAAGAGTGTTAGGGAGAAAGTATTGTATTCTTACCCTGTTCTTATACCTTCCCAAGCATATGGGAAACTATAAGATGGTCTTTCAGCTGGGTAGTGATGAAAGGCTCACAATCAGTTAAAAGAGACTTTGGGTTTGGCAATCACAACTTGGTATACAGCTTGGGTTCCAGAGCTGTGAGCGACAAATGGGTTCCACTCATCCTGGAGGGGGATAAGGAATCTGTGGCAGGAGTCAGCAGGGCTCACTGACAGGGCTTTAAACTAGATTTGAAGGGGGAAGGGGTTAATAATCTCACACTTGCCTGTGACACACAGTGGGGCAGCTCACCAGAGGCAGAAGGATGGAGTGCTAGTAAGGGCTCTCAACTTGGGACAGTGCACCACGACACGCCAAGGGAATCAAGCGGGATTTGCCTAAGAGGGTGACACAGCCAGCACAGCTGAAGTGCCTCCATGCAAATCCATGAAGCTTGGGGCAATAAACAGCATGAATTAAGGGCCTCTGTGCTGCTGGGAAGCCATCACATAGTGGCTGTTACTGAAGCTTGGTGGAATGATTCCCATGACTGGAATGTAGAGATGGACGGGTACAAGCTGTTTAGGAAGGACAGGCAGGGAAGGAGGGGAGGAGGTGTTGCCCTTTACATCAGTGTCCAGCTGGAATCAGTGGAGCTCTGCCTGGGGAAGGATGATGAGCTCGTTGAAAGCACATGGGTTAAGATTAAAGGGAAGACAGGGAAGGTGATGTTACAGTAGAGGTCTGTTACAGGCCACCTGACCAGCAGAACCAAGCAGATGAAGCCCTACATAAGCAGGGAGAAATGGCTTCATGTTCACAGGCATTGGTCCTCAAGGGGGATTTCAATCACCCTGACATCTGCTGGAAGGACAACATGGCCAGGCAGCAGCAATCCAGCATGTTTCTGGAATGCACAGGTGACAACTTCCTCCTCCAAATGGTGGAGGAACCAACAAGAAAAGGTGCTGTGCTGGACCTTGTTCTCACTAACAGGGAAGGGCTGGCGAGCAATAGGAGGCTCAGGAACAGCCTTGACTGCAGAGACCACAATGCATTAGAATTTCAGGGCATCTAGGAGGATATAGTCTAAGCTTAGGACCCTGGACTTTAGGCATGCAGACTTTGATCTCTTCAGGGATCTGCTGGCCAAAGTATCGTGGCACAAAGCCCTAGAGGGAAGGGGGGCCCAGGACAGCTGGTCAGTACTGACCTGTGTGGAAGCCCACGCTGGGAACGGGGCTGGTGGTTGGCTGGGTTCTTGGTGCCCATTATAAATGGCAAGTGGACATTTTGTCTAGAAAAAGCATAAACAGGGAAGCGAGGGCAAAGCTCAGGTGTTCCTGCCTTGACAGAGTTCCTGCCTTTATGGAGTTCTGCCTTTGCAGTGTTCCCATCTTTGGACTGTCCCCACCTGTGGATGGCTCTTGGTTTTTGCACCGTCCCTGCCTTTGGACAGTCCCCCACTTCTGCACCACTCTGTGCAAATCTGCAAGCTCAGCAAGTCCCCAGGTCCATCTCAGAGAGAGCTGCCAGCGGTACCTGGACCTGGCTCCTCTCGGACCATACCACAGCTGACTTCCTGCTTGCTACCCTGAGCTGGGGAAGATGCTAGCAGTTTGGCTTTTCCTGTGCTGCAGAGGCAGTGTAGCTTCCATGAATCTCTGTCTTGTGGAAGCTGTGTCTTGAGACACTTTTGACTTGGGCAGTTTTTCCATCTGCCCTGCACTTTTCCCACATGGATCCACACCATTGGATACTGCTTGCATCTGAGAGAGGCTGCTGACAGAGACACTCAGCAAGGGATCATCGGCAATTTTCTATCTCACCTCTGTGAGTAAAGAGCTGTTTCCCTTAATTCTCTGCTCAGCCTGATTTACAGTGAGGTAAAGCTGTGTTTGTAGCTTAGCTTTTTCCATTTTCTGACTTTACTAAATCTTTACATTTGCCCATGTGCTGGTTTGAGGCTAACTGGAATATTTTAAGGGAGAAAATTATACTATAGGCTGTGAAAAGGAAACAACGGTGATGTCTGCTTCACTCACAGGCTTGCTGAGATGGATAAGAATAGAATACAAAACAAAGATAAGACACTTAGGCACAGACACTCTGGCCTATCTAGCAGCTTCTGGCCTTCTCCTCTCTGCTGATTAACCTCACTAACCACTTTCCTTCTAACCCCCATGGCCAATCCTCCAAACTCACCTTGTGTGTAAAGCAAACCTTGGGGTAAGGTACAGGGGTGGGGAGAAGGTGGAAGGGTGGTTGGGAGCCCCTCCTGGGGTCTCTGATTTCTGGGAGGGGAGTTGTGTTTCTGTATTCCCTTTAACTTGTCTATGTCTGTAACTATTCCTGTCTGTAGTGTCTATCTCTGCTTGTACATTGTGCTGAGCTGTAAATAGAGCTTCAGTCCTTAACTTCCAGCTGGCTGAGTCTAGTCTGGGTCATTTTACAAAGTGAGGGGGAAGGGCAGGAAATTCCCAAACCATCACACCCTGTGAAGAATTCCTGACTGAATTAGAGTCTGTAAATAAACTTAAACTAGTTTTGTATATAGTTTGGAGGTAGAGTTTTCAGGAAAATAAAAAAATAATTCTATTTTTATAATTCCCACCTTGACCAATTAATATCCAAACTTCTACAACACAGCCCTGAAGAAAAGGACTTGGGGGTGCTGCTGGATGAGAAGCTTAATATGAGCCTCCAGTGTACACTTGCAGCCCAGAAAGCCAACCAGATCCTGGGCTGCAGGAAGAGAAGTGTGGCCAAGAGTGACGTGATTCTCCCCTTCTACATTGCTCTCATTAGACCCCACCTGGAGTAGTGTGTCCAGTTTTGGAGTCCCTGTTACAAGAAAGATATCATAGAATCATAGAATGGTAAGGTTGGAAGGGACCTCAAGCATCATCTAGTTCCAACCCCCTGCCATAGGCAGGGACACCTCCCACTAGTACAGGGCACTCAAGGCCTCATCCAATGTGGCCTTCAACACCTCCAGGGAGGGACCATCCACGACCTCCCTGGGCAACCTGTGCCAGTGTCTCACCACCCTCACTGTAAAGAACTTCCTCCTAACATCCAGTCTAAATCTCCCCTCTGCCAGTTCAAACCCATTGCCCCTTGTCCTGTTGTTGCAGGACCTTGTCAATAAGGTCATATGAATGTGCTGGAATGTCCTATGAGGACAGGCTGAAAGAGTTGGGATTGTTCAGTCTGGAGAAGAGATGGCTCTGACGAGACCTTATTTTTGCCTTCCAATATCTGAACTTGTAAAGGTGTTGGGTAGTGACAGGAGTAGGGGGAATGGATCCAAGGTAGAGGAGGGTAGATTTAGATTAAACATCAGGAAGAAGTTCTACGCTGTAGGCATGGTGAGACACTGGAACAGGTTGCACAGGGGGGTGGTGGAAGCCACCTTTACTCAACTGGGTTTACTCTGCCTGTGCACATGCTTTGACTTCTTCCACATGATGTGGCATTGGTATGTTATTGCCTGACAAAGCAAGAAATTTTGAAGCCAAGTTCTGTTCTGTACAGTGAGGAATTACTGAATTCCCCTCCTTTTTGTCAGGTATAGTACATTGTCTGATATAATGTCTTCTGAACAGTTGTTGGAATGAAACTATTAGGAGAATTAACTAAATGAGTTAAGTCTACTATTTATTTGTTAGGGCTTTGACAAGAAAATAATTTAATTACATTAAACTGTCATGATATTTATTATTATTCTATCTATTCCCCACTTTTCCACTCACAAGACTGTAAATCATCACTGATGTGCCATGTGGTAGGTCAAAGGTGACCATCTTGAACATAAGAACTTCACAAGGAACTACAGTTCACATTTGAAACCTGCTGGCTCACAGCAGTTAAGTACAAGTTTCAACAGTTCACAAATGTAATACAGCCTCTTCCTGCAGCAGCTGCATCAGATAGAAATAACAGATTGATGGTTGAAGAGGAGGAAAAAAAAATTGGCAACTTTTTTCTTTTCTTTATGTCACTTCAGGGGCATGCTGTGCACGTGGTGGGGCTGACAAGAAGCTTACTACAGTACCTTCAGGACTGGTGAGAAATAATCAGTGTCAGGTGTCACAAAGCAAAGTTGAGATCAGTAACAACTGTTGCCACAACAAGAATAAGGGAGGGTGAAGCACTGGATGCTAGAAAACTGGATTTTTTTTTCCAGAGTATGCAGAAAGCTCCCAGTGGCCAAAACCCAATAAAGCAGCAATGCTCCATCTAGTCAGAAAGCTTCTAGCATAATGGCAGGAGGAACAGCAGTGTGTCTGTTCCTAAACATCAAAAACCAAACAAAAACAAACAAAAACCTCACAGGAGGATGAAGGAAGCCCAGTTCAGGGAATAACTACAAAGGCAGTGTAAATCACTGAGGCTCTGTACACTGTCAGCTCAAGAAAATGAGCTTTCTGTAACTTTTTTTGTGACATATGTCAATAAAAGGATTGCTCTTTTGTATCAGAACTGTAGTCCATCTAGTTCAGCATCTTGCCACTGGGATCCTGCCTTTCAAGTACCTGAAAAACCTCTTCAGCAAGTAGAAATGTAAACCCCAGCCCACTTTTCCCCCCACGTTACCTCTTCTAACACCCAGAAGCTTCCTTCTGAATAAATATTAATTACTCTCCCCAATGAATCTATCAGAAAAATAATTGATAGATCAGTTTGTTTCATCCCTACACACCATTAAAAGGATGAGAAACAAGATCTTGGTATTTATCAATACTTTGTAGCATTAGCAATAACTTAAACAGCTGCATTGAAAGCATTTCAGTTCCTCTAAATCACTAAGTAATATTAACTCAGCATTTGTGAATTTTCCAAATACTTCTCCTGCTGGCTGTACGCTGTGACACCCTGACTGAGGGTAAGTCAACAACTTCCAAGTTTTAAATGAAATAATTAAAGAGCCACTGATCTCTAAACCTGCTGAGATAAAATTAAGCCCATAATTGACTACCAAATACTTTAAAGATATACTGTCACAAAGTGAATGTGGTATTGAAGGACAGTGAAAAATATGCTATCAGATAATAATGATAAAGTCAGGCAAGGCTGAGACCAACAAGTATTTGTGAGAACTAAAAGCTGTACAATTAGCATCATATCTTTGTGTGGCTTTGGCTTCACTAAGTAGATACTGCAGGATGAAAAGAATGACATTATAACACTGCTTTCCTGAGAGGCATAAGAGGTCTCATTTCACATGCAGAAGTAGGCCAACCAGTTGTAACTAACTAAAAGAGTTAAGACTTTCTCATTATGGGTCAGACTACCAGCACTGGACAGAACTTAAAGTCTTTCTTTACCTACATATACCTACATATTCCTTAGAAACCATCTTAGGTATCCACACTTTTGGACAACCAAAAGCTCTTTGTACATGAATGAGCAAATTTGTATAACTTCAGCTACTCAACTTATTTATTTAGATAGAAACTTTCTTAATTTGTTACAATTGCCTGATATTTTTCATATTATGTTAGTCAAGAAATTATCAGGATGCCTTTTGGCATATTTCTTGCATCAGGAAGAGTGTGGCCAGCAGGAGCAGGGAGGTCATTCTCCCCCTGGACTCTGCACTGCTTAGGCCACACCTTGAGTCCTGTGTCCAGTTCTGGGCCCCTCCATTGAAGAAGGACATTGAGGTGCTTGAGCTTGTCCACAGAAGGGCAATGAGGCTGGGGAGAGACCTCGAGCACAGCCCTATGGAGAGAGGCTGAGAGAGCTGGGATTGTTTAGCCTGGAGAAGAGGAGGCTCAGGGGAGACCTTCTTGCTGTCTACAAGTACCTGAAAGGTGGTTGTAGCCAGGGGGAGGTTACCTTCTTCTCTCAGGCAAGCAGCACCAGAACAAGAGGACACAGTCTCAAGCTGTGCCAGGGGAAGTTTAGGCTGGAGTTGAGGAGAAAGTTCTTGCCTGAGAGAGTCATTGACTGCTGGAATGGGCTGCCCAGGGAGGTGGTGGAGTCACCGTCCCTGGAGGTGTTCAAGGCGGGTTTGGACGTGGCACTCGGTGCCATGTTCTGGTCTTGAGGGCTGTGGTAACGAGTTGGGCTTGATGAGCTTTGAGGTCTCTTCCAACCTTGGTGATACTGTGATACTGTGATTTCAATTTCTTCATAATTCATCAAAAAAACAGAAAGTAAACCTACCCCATAAATCTTTTTTCCATTTTAATCTTTTACAGAACTGTCCCAGTGAAGTATTTAACAAACATAGGATGACTATAATACAAATAAGATGTTTTAACTCTGATTTTCATCTCAATTGTAAATTTGCTTCCAAATTTGGTCCCCACTTAACTCCACATTGATGTTGACCTTGGCTTCAACAAGGTCACAATTTGATCCTCTAGAAGCTCGTGGGCATTTTCAAATAGAAGGCATGAAGAAATATGGGCAGGTATGTGTGTGTCTGCAAAAGTAACAGAGGCCAAACCTGTCTTGTCTTCCCTAATGAATGTGCTCAGCTAGTTTCTTCATTAAGAGGTTGGGTGAAAAAGACTTTGCTGGCTTCTTAAAACAAACTCTCCAAAATGTGTAGCGAAACTAAAATTTCATATTGCAAATGTAATGCAAAACTTCCCATTTTATGGAAAAAAAAAATCTTAACTACAATAAATCTCTCTGAAGCAGGGCTGAGTATCTTCAGATGCACAAATATTTCCAGCATTGTGGCTATGCTACTGCAGCAAAACACTGGCTGGCTTCATCATGGAGACCCAGCTCTTCTTCTAAGTAACAAAAATACTACCTAAAGTTTTCTGATTTTCATTCATTTGCTTTTTCTTATTCTCTCAAATGATGCAGACATAATGTCAGAGTGCAAGTGGAACATTCAGTATGACAAACTAACACTGTTTAAAACTAAGCATAGAATCATAGAATGGTAAGGTTGGAAGGGACCTCAAGGATCATCTAGTTCCAACCCCCTGCCATAGGCAGGGACACCTCCCACTAGTACAGGGCACTCAAGGCCTCATCCAACCTGGCCTTGAACACCTCCAGGGAGGGAGCAGCCACGACCTCCCTGGGCAACCTGTGCCAGTGTCTCACCACCCTCACTGCAAAGAACTTCCTCCTAACATCCAGTCTAAATCTCCCCTCTGCCAGTTCAAACCCATTGCCCCTTTTCCTGTCATTGCAAGACCTTGTCAGTAATCCTTCCCCAGCCTTCCTGTAGGCCCCCTTCAGATACTGGAAGGCTATCCTAAGGTCTCCTGGAAGCCTTCTCTTCTCCAGGCTGCAGAGCCCCAACTCTCTCAGTCTGTCCTCATAGGAGAGCTGCTCCAGCCCTCTGATCATCTTCGTGGCCCTCTTCTGGACCCTCTCCAACAGTTCCATGTCCTTCCTGTGCTGAGGGCTCCAGAACTGCACACAGGACTTCAGGTGGGGTCTGACAAGAGCAGAGTAAAGGGGCAGAATCACCTCCCTTGCCCTGCCCTACACTACCACTCTTTGCAGCCATGACATTTTTTTTTCCTGGTGCAAGCAAGAGCATTCCTGTAGAAGTGGAAATCAGCTAACAGAGCGAGATCATACAGCATAGTAGGAGATCCCTGCTGTTACTTGCTGGAAGAACGTCAGAACTGAAAGGAGGAGGTATCAAATGTAACTCCCTGCTGCTCAGTCTCTTAAGGCATAGGCGGCTCTCCACTGGAGGCCTGCTAGCTGCAATCAAAGCTTGCCCTAAGAAACCTCCACTATAAACCCATAAACAGCAGACTATGAAGCTCTTATTAAGTTTAAACACAATCCTGGAAGTCATAAGCACAGGAGGATCTTCCTGAACGAGGCTCTACAGCACTTGACAAAATCACACAGTGGGTGAGGTGGGAAGGGACTTCTAGAGGTCAGCTAGTCTGATCCTCCCTGCTCAAGCAGGGCCACACAGAGTTGTCTGCCCAGGGCCGTGTCCAGATGGCTTCTGAATGCCTCCAAGGATGGATGCTCTCCCGGGCACTCTGTGTCAGTGCTCTGTCACCCTCATAGGAAAAGTGATTCCTGATAACCACGGAGACTCTCCTGTGTTTCAGCTGATGCCTGTGCACAAGCCCCTTCTTCTCCACTCACTTGGCACCACTGAGCTAAGCCTTGGCTTCTAGCACCCTGAACTGTCGCCTCACAGCCTCCGAGAAGCCTGCGGTTCCCTCCCGTACCCCGGAGAAGGCGGCGCTCCCTCCCGCCCGTTGCGGGGCTGCCGCGGGTACCGGGTTACCTCTCAGGCGGAGGCTGCCGGAGGAACGGAGCCCTGCGCAGTTCCGCGGACCTACACCCGCACGGCAGAAACCATCGGCCCGCGTGGGTTCCGCCTGGCAACTGTGGCTACCCGGGGAGGAGGTCCTTGGTCCTGCCTGCCCAGAGCTGCCTGCCCTGCAGGCGTCTCCGCCCACCTACCCTGTCTGCCTCCCCTGCTCTGCTCCCTCGGCGCCTCCTGAAGGAGCTCTGCCCTACGAAGCTGTGGCATTGACCAGGCATTTTGAAACTACTTTGAGCGGCTCCTATTTATAGCTCTTCTGATTTATTTTTAGAGCGGAGCCTGGGTCTCGGCAGCAAAGGCTGGCGAAGCGTATGCGGGGCGCGGCCGGGCAGCCAGCGCCATCACCCCGAGCAGTTTCAGAAACAGGGGTAGTGAAGCGATAAAATGTGTCGGCTCATCAGATGAAAAACCACTTGGAGCTTAAGCATAGGGTTGGGTCTGCTGACAAACGTATGGGCAGGCTGCAGGCAGTGTCTGAAGCGGAGGAGAGGCTGCAGCGATGAAGAGGGCAGCATCGCCTGTCAGCGTGGCCTAGCTGGAGTGTGGCTGTCAGCACTTCTTAGCTGGCTGTCTCTTCTGAAGGGCTTATAAGAATATCCCAGAGTCACACATGTAATGTTGAATGATACTGGATGAGTACAGAGCTGACAAAAACATATTTCCGTGCTGCCAATACCATGCTCTTGTTTCAGATGAACCACTGCGGCAGAGATTCCAGTCCTAATGGTGCTCAGTTATCAATATGCAATCCTTAGCATTATCTTAGAAACAGACATCATTGCAGGAGTTTGTTAGCTTTTTTGAGCACATGCATTCACCCTGAAGGGCAGGTCCTCCCTTCCCTTGGTACGTTAAATTCACATTAACCTTAAAGGGAGCCACGTGTGTAATGAAGCAGCTCATGGCCCAGGGCACACACATTCCATCACTGGTGTCCATTAGCCACATTAACTGACTAGAGGATAAATTAAACTTCATGTGAGCACTACTCTGGTATTTTCTCTGCTTGTTTAAAAAAGTGGTTATCCAGATCTCTGTGTCCCCTGCCTTTTAGATTATGCGTCTCTAAAAGAAGCAGTTGAGAAGCTGTGTCACAGAGCACAGCTGGAACCATAGGATCCACACTACAGGGCACACTATCAGGCAACATGATTATACCACTGGCAAAGCAGCTGCATAGGCTCATGTAATTTAGAAAAAAAAAAAAAATCCTCCACAGGGTTACTGGCAGAGATTAAATCTTCTCTTTTCAAAGACCAGACAATGGTTTAACACTTCACCTGAAGGAACGTTTTGGTTAACTGATAGTTACTGCATACTTTTGTTAATTAACAATACCTAACCATTACAAAGGAACATATTTGTTTTAGTTAGAGAGTTTAATCTTGTGAAGGGTTAACACTCCTGAGTAGGGGGAGTGGTCAGAACTTGACACCAGGTCTGCTTGACCCCAGGTGTGTTGTGTTTAGCCCATTCCCACGTCCTGTCTGGACCCCGTATATAAACAAAGGAACGTTCTCCTTCTGTCTCCTGGCTTGTCTACCTGCTTGATATAACTCTTTGTTCCTGCTGATCCTGTCTTATCATGTGGCTAGTTTCTACCACAGGGTGGACATCCCTTCCATTCATTGCCATCAATCTGGTTGTATGCATATTTTGTATCTTGTTTTCCCTTCCCTATACCTATTTGTAACTCCCCTACCTTAAATACCTTTTATTTATTGTTAAAGTTTTTCTTTTAACTTCCAGATTGTAGCCAGACTATTCTTTGAGTGTTTTTTTATCCCTTCTCCCTCCACATCTAATTCCTTTCTTTTGAAAAGGGTGGGTGAGGGGAAGGCATCCTGCTATTATTCTATTGGTTATATTTTGAGTCCCCTGGGAAGCTTAACCTCAGATCAATACACATCTGCTTTTGAGTAAGAGATGAGGGAATTCTGAGTAGAACATCCAATCACTGGTCCTCCTTGTGTGTAGTTAAATGGATTTAAACATTAATACTATGCTCCAGCAAATACCAGAAATTGCAGAACTCACATGTAGCTGTAGAGACTGATTGCTGATCAAGAGTCATCCTGGTGACATCTCTCTCAAGTTTTGAACCTATCTGCTGTATAAGGTAAGGAGCAAGGGAGGGGATTCTGCCCCTTTACTCTGCTCTCGTCAGGCCCCATCTGGAGCACTGTGTGCAGTTCTGGAGCCCCCAGCACAGAAAGGACATGGAACTGTTGGAGAGGGTCCAGAAGAGGTCATGAAGATGATCAGAGGGCTGCAGCAGCTCTGCTATGAGGACAGGCTACAAGAGTTTGGACTCTGCAGCTTGGAGAAGGCTTCCAGGAGACCTTATAGTAGCCTTCCAGTATCTGGAGGGGGCCTACAGGAAGGCTGGGGAGGGACTATTGACAAGGTCTTGCAATGACAGGACAAGGGGCAATGGGTTTAACTGGCAGAGGGGAGATTTAGACTGGATGTTAGGAGGAAGTTGTTTGCAGTGAGGGTGGTGAGGCACTGGCACAGGTTTCCCAGGGAGGTTGTGGCTGCTCCCTCCCTGGAGGTGTTCAAGGCCAGGTTGGATGAGGCCTTGAGTGAGCTGTACTAGTGGGAGGTGTCCCGGCCCATGGCAGGGGGTTGGAACTGGATGATCTTTGAGGTCACTTCCAACCTTACCAATCTATGATTCTATATCTAGATAAAGCAAGAGTTATACAGCAGGAAGACTAAATTTCCACAATTAGAGAGTTGTTTAGTATTTCCAGTCACTTCCAAATAAAATGGCAAGTGGAAGCTAGACTTTCTTTCCCTGAGCCTTCGGATTAAATCAGGCAACTAGACATTTTTATCTCCTAGCTTTGTGTCTTCTAACAGATCACTACAGGTGACAAATGTTCTGAAGGGCAAGTTGCCTTTTGATTTCACCCAGGCAGTTGATTTGCATACAAATAACTGACTAGTCTTTTAATTATCTCATAGTTCTGTTGCTGATAGACAAGAGCTATAGCTCATACTCCCTCAGTTACGTTGGTGTAGCAAGAATAACAAGTAACTTTAAAAAAAAGAAAAGTATTTTTGGTATTTTTGTTACAAAGTCAGCACACCCATCTCCGAATTCACACAGGGAGCAGATGCAATAAGTAAGAGGATACCATTTATGCGCAGTCTCCGTGTGGGGTCGAACTGCGCTTCAGAGAAAGTTGCGTAGATCCTAATCCTACAGTCAAGAAAAGTTGCTGTTAATGTGCTGAGTCTTTTGGAACCAAGACAGTGTTTTCCATCCTTCAAACACCCACTTTTCTTCTATCAGTCATTGTTTTGTTTGAAGAGAAGATTAAAAACACAACGAGCACCTTCTGTGGAAGATGTAGAGCTGCTCTGAAAAGCTTGATTTGCAAATGCTTCTTCTTGTGGAACTCAGTGGAGTGGATTCTTGCCTGAACCATCCTCTGTGAACCGGTAAGTTCAGATACTTTTATTACCTTTTTAATCTGGTGGGCTAATTTTTAGCTTGTATTTAATTAATGTATCTTATGCTGGTAGTCTTGCAAAAGTTTGTTGGGAGCAGAGTTGAATAAATTCAGAATGAGATAAGGGCGAAGCGAAAGTTGTTGGTTATTGTCCTAAAGAACACAAAAAGCTGTTTGCTATTCTTCCTTTGCTTGGACTTAGCAACCTCTTTTCATGCTGGACATGATGGAGTTTAGCTTTCAGCCCTACTCTTGTTTAACTCAGTAGCAAGGATTTTTTTTTTTACAGACCTTATTCTACAGGAGTAAGGCAATGTCAGTTTTAGTGCATATTTTGATCTATTTCTGAGCAATATTAGTCTCATAGTTTTGCTTTCAGCCCTACTCTTGTTTAGCTCAGTAGCAAGGATTTTTTTTTACAGACCTTATTCTACAGGAGTAAGGCAATGTCAGTTTTAGTGCATATTTTGATCTATTTCTGAGCAATATTAGTCTCATAGTTTTGCTTTCAGCCCTACTCTTGTTTAACTCAGTAGCAAGGATTTTTTTTTACGGACCTTATTCTACAGGGGTAAGGCAATGTCAGTTTTAGTGCATATTTTGATCTATTTCTGAGCAATATTAGTCTCATAGTTTTGCTTTCAGCCCTACTCTTGTTTAACTCAGTAGCAAGGATTTTTTTTAAAGACCTTATACTGCAGGAATAAGGAATTCTCAGTCTTAGTGCTTATTTTGGTATATTTCTGAGCAATGTTAGCCTCATAGCTAAGGAGAGAAATACAATTGTTTCCAAGGAATTCAATCAAAGTTATGCTCAGTATTTGAGTTTGCAAATGTTGTTCAAGATGAAGTTTTTTTTGGGGGTGGGTTGTTTTTTGTTTGATTCTTTGGTGGTTGGTTTATTTGCTTTGGTTTGTTTGTTTGTAGTCGTTGTTGTTGGTTTTGGTTTATTACCCAGCTCAAAAGGGGGAATAAAAAGCTTTGAATTGGATTATTATGATATGTTGCTATTTTCACTTTTCCTGACATGATTAGGGGACGACATATGAAGAAGCAACAATAAATATCAATTTGGTTCTGTAAACTTTACTCAGATGAGCAGCAGCACTGAGTTTGGGGGGACTACAGTGATAAGTCATTTGGTTCTTAAGTGTAATTTGTTAATAAAATACAAGGAAAATGTGCAGCAATTCAGTGTTGTTGGACTTTTCAAGAGGCACAGCAACTAAACAAACAGTTGAATGATCTAGCAGCAGCAGGAGACCTGCTAATGTAAATACTTAGTGAAGTGACTCATAAAAACAAGCTAGAAGAGAAACATTAACCAGCTTGCCCTTTCTTCCTCTCTCTCTCCCGTTTTTTTCCCCTCTATCTCCCTCTCCCTCTTTCCCTCTTCCTGTTCCTCTCTGTTTCCCTCTTCTCACATCTTCTGTCTTAAAAGCACAAGCAGATCAACACCAGGGAATTTTCCCCTACTTGTATATGGTGCATCCATAAGAGATGCAAAAGTGAGATACCATTCTGTTTTAAAACTCAAACCAATGTGTAACATTTTCCCTCTTGAAAGGAAAGAGATCTAAAGAGATTTTGTATCTGTCCTACTGCATTCTTTAGTCACTTTCTCAGTGTAAAGGGCTAGTCTGCCCGTAGCAGACAATGATGGAGTAAAAACAAACATCAAGGCTCAGACTTCAAATGTAGTTGTGGTGCAAAAACTCCATAGAGGCTTTAAAACCTTATTTTCAGAAATACAAATATTAGAAAAAACTGAATATTCCCAGCTGGAAGAGGGGAGACTGAAACTGGATGTTAGGAGGAAGCTCTTTCTGGTGAGGGTGGTGAGACACTGGCACAGGTTGCCCAGGGAGGTTGTGGCTACTCCCTCCCTGGAGGTGTTCAAGGTCAGGTTGGAGGAGGCCTTGCGTGAGCTGTACTAGTGGGAGGTGTCCCTGCCTATGGCAGGGGGTTGGAACTAGATGATCTTCGAGGTATTTTCCAACCTTACCATTCTATGATTCTATAACTTTGGTGTTGAATTTTCATACAAATTAATATAATCCTTTTGTCCTCTCCTTGCTTTCTATGTCTTTCAGTAGATATTGTTCAACTGAACACTAAACTGCTTCTACTAGGATGTGTTTGGTGTATTCTTTGCAGTTTTCTGTGGCTTTTCTATTCCAAGTTTTCTTTCAAGGAAGCTGCAGTCACATGAGTGTAACCAACATACCTCTCAGTGCTTGCATTAGCAGAGGGTGGCATTTGAAACAACATGAACTTCAAACTAGTAGGTGAAGGCTGCTATAGTACAGGAATTGAAAAATATTACCACATACAACTATCACTTAGAGAGGATAGCCCTCTTAAGGGTCTCATGAAAGCATGAGTTTTACTTTAGAAAACATCCAAACATAGAATATAGAAAACATACCACCTTGTGAACACAGCGTGGAGTGTGCATCTTACAAGTTCAAGCACATCATAAACTGCACAATGAAGCTTCTGATGAGGTTGTTTCCATCATCTCCCCCCCCCC
>VWZE01024642.1:108275-125408 GCA_013396675.1 Eubucco bourcierii
GAGGCCGGGCACTAGCAGTGTGCCCCAGGGATCAGTGCTGGGCCCCATCCTCTGTAACATCTTCAGTGATGATCTGGATGAGGGCATGAGGCAGTCACCAGCAAATTTGCAGCTGACACCAAGCTGGGGGCTGATGTTGCTGGGTTGGAGGGCAGAAGGGCTCTGCAGCAGGACCTCGACCACCTGCACAGGTGGGCTGAGTCCAAGTGGATGGAGCTCAACAAATCCAAGTGCCAGGGGCTGCACTTTGGCCACAACAACCCCATGCAGAGCTACAGGCTGGGGTGGGAGTGTCTGGAGAGCAGCCAACCAGAAAGGGATCTGGGGGTGCTGATTGACACCCACCTGAACATGAGCCAGCAGTGTGCCCAGGTGGCCAAGAAGGCCAATGGCATCCTGGCCTGCATCAGGAAGAGTGTGGCCAGCAGGAGCAGGGAGGTCATTCTCCCTCTGTACTCTACACTGGTTAGGCCATGCCTTAAGGTCCTGTGTCCAGTTCTGGGCTCCTCAATTGAAGAATGACATTGAGGTGCTTGAGCGTGTCCAGAGAAGGGCAACGAGGCTGGGGAGAGGCCTGGAGCACAGCCCTATGGAGAGAGGCTGAGGGAGCTGGGATTGATTAGCCTGGAGAAGAGGAGGCTCAGGGGAGACCTTCTTGCTGTCTCCAGCTACCTGAAGGGTGGTTGTAGCCAGGAGGAGGTTGCTTTCTTCTCTCAGGCAAGCAGCACCAGAACAAGAGGACACAGTCTCAAGCTGTGCCAGGGGAAGTTTAGTCTGGAGGTGAGGAGAAAGTTCTTGCCTGAGAGAGTCATTGACTGCTGGAATGGGCTGCCCAGGGAGGTGGTGGAGTCACCGTCCCTGGAGGTGTTCAAGGTGGGTTTGGATGTGGCACTTGGTGCCATGGTCTGGTCTTGAGGTCTGTGGTATTGGGTTGGACTTGATGATCTTTGAGGTCTCTTCCAACCTTGGTGATACTGTGAGACTGTGAAGAGAGTGATCAGCCTGCCAAGAGCAAGGGAAAGGGTCTGAAACTGCTCAATGGTAATGGGAAATGGAGAAGAGTTGATCACTCCCCAGAACAGTTCCTTTGCTTCTCAATATATGTAATTCCATAACTGATACTACAAAATTATTTCCATTGTTGAGAAAATTTCAGGAAGTACAATTAACATCCTCATTTCTATGTTGACAAGTCAACCTTCATTCCACTGATAGCATGGGTCTCCAAGGAAAGAATATTTCTGTTCCAGATTATTAGTGGCCTGAGGCTGGTGTCTGTAAACTGTCTACAACTGAGGCTTCTCTGCACTGGCAATGACATTCATGTTGGAACAGGAATGCAGGAAATGAATGTGGTAACTGCTAAACACAGCTGTCTGTATTAGGAGTTGGGCTCCCATTTGTGCTAGACTCTGCTTACCTACACAGGAAGTTATGAAGGGATATTCAAATTAATGACATTATTAGAGTTTAATAAAACATGAAATTCCCTAACCTGAAGGACACATTTTAATGCAATTTACTGGTGTAAACAGCAGAAAACAAGTAAAGGAGGCTGTTGCCATTATCTTGACTGGTCATGGTAGCTTCATGCTGAAGTTGAGTTTGTGCTTGATTACAGAGATAAGCAAAATTAAAAACCTGATGAACATCTTCACAAAATAAATAAGGATCATATTTTCATATAAGCATATATAGATATACTTAGCATGGTTGTGTTTACTTACAGAATCATAGAATGGTAAGGTTGGAAGGGACCTCAAGGATCATCTAGTTCCAACCCCCTGCCATAGGCAGGGACACCTCCCACTAGTACAGGGCACTCAAGGCCTCCTCCAACCTGGCCTTGAACACCTCCAGGGAGGGAGCAGCCACAACCTCCCTGGGCAACCTGTGCCAGTGTCTCACCACCCTCACTGCAAACAACTTCCTCCTGACATCCAGTCTAAATCTCCCCTCTGCCAGTTTAAACCCATTGCCCCTTGTCCTGTCATTGCAAGGCCTTGTCAATAGTCCCTCCCCAGCCTTCCTGTAGCCCCCTTCAGATACTGTAAGGCTACTCTAAGGTCTCCTGGCAGCCTTCTCTTCTCCAGGCTGAAGACATTTGTGTTCAAAACCCTAGGAAACATCAAACACCTTTTACCCATTCTTGTGGAGGGTCAGAAGGGGTCCCTTAAAAATGGCAGGTCCAGATTGACGTGAAAATCCCATTTGCTAAATGTCTTTAAGGAACACACTGCCTCTTTTCTGCTCATCTGCTGGTTTTGTTAGAAGCTATGCAGCACCAGTAATACTTCCTGTTCTAATACTTTGAACAAAAAGGGCTTGTATTTTCATCCTCTGAGAACTGGGATATGCAAGTGCCTGTAATGGGTTTGAACAAATCATAATAAGTCTAGAAACATTAGACAGTAACTGCTTAACCCTGCAGTTATTTTATTAGTTTTTCTTTGTTATTAAGGTAGTAAAAGTAATTGAAATGTTAACTTCAGATACTTGCTAAAGCATTGCTCTTACTCTATATTCAACTGATGTTCCAGTGCTGTGGTTTAAAGATGGATTTGCTCTTAGGAAAATAAGAGATTCTTGGATCTCAGCAGTTTCGACTTAGGGGATTAAGTTGCATTAATTGTGCTTGTTGTCTCCCCACAGGGTGTAAAGAGATGATCAAAAGGCTGGCAAGCCTCATATGACTTTGATATTGTTGCATGCTAACAACAATAGATCTGCAAAAGCAGGAATTTCTCCAGAAGTTAGCAAGTTAGCCTGTAGAGTAAATGTTTTAGCAGGTGCCATAGCACAGGTGAAGTAAGTGAGGCTGTGACCTTGGGGAGCACTGTACTTGGTACTTTCAAATTGGGATTGTAGGTGCTTTTCAGTTAGCTTGGATAAAGTTATATGAAATATTTTTTTACATGAAAGGATACCTGTAGTAACATAGTACAGATGAAGATACTGGTGTTACTTTTGTGCAGCAGAGAAAGTGAGATAGTGGTTGGATATTGTCCTGAGGAGCTAAGAAATTCTGGGTTTAGATTCTGATACTGACATTGACTCAAAGCTAGAAATAATGAGGCAGCTCCTGAGGCACAGTTACTCCACTTTTGCTAGAGCATCTCTAAATCAACCTTAGTTACTTCATTTTCAAAATGTAGAAATACTGCCTGTATTATGAAGGTTAACTAGATAGTGTGTGACAAACTGCTTTGAAGATTGAGCATCAAATAAATTGCATACTTCGAAATAGGGCTCAGTATTTAATAACTTATCAGATAGCTGGCTCCTGCTCCCTCTTGTCTTGCAAGAATTTTGCAATTTGTTTTAATGATGGTAGGATGACCTCCAGAGCTTCTACAATTTTCATCTGCATTTTATTTGTGTGCAGTTCTGGAGCCCCCAGCACAGGAAGGACATTGAAATGTTGGAGTGAGTCCAGAGGAGGCCATGAAGATGCTCAGAGAATCATAGAATCATAGAATGGTAAGGTTGGAAGGGACCTCAAGGATCATCTAGTTCCAACCCCCTGCCATAGGCTGCAGAGGGCTGCAGCAGCTCTGCTATGAGGACAGACTGAGAGAGTTGGGGCTCTGCAGCCTGGAGAAGAGAAGGCTACCAGGAGACCTTAGAGTAGCCTTCCAGTATCTGAAGGAGGCCTACCAGAAGGCTGGGGAGGGACTATTGACAAGGCCTTGCAATGACAGGACAAGGGGCAATGGGTTTGAACTGGCAGAGGGGAGATTTAGACTGGATGTTAGGAGGAAGTTGTTTACAGTGAGGGTGGTGAGACACTGGCACAGGTTGCCCAGGGAGGTTGTGGCTGCTCCCTCCCTGGAGGTGTTCAAGGCCAGGTTAGAGGAGACCTTGAGTGCCCTGTACTAGTGGGAGGTGTCCCTGCCTATGGCAGAGGGTTGGAACTAGATGATCCTTGAGGTCCCTTCCAACCCTACCATTCTATAATTCTATTTGAAGGCTGCTATGCCTGGGCTCAGCAACTTTTTGTGGTTGCCTTCAACCCCAGTTCCATGTAACATATTTTTAAAGTCCTGTGGTAATTCAGGAAACAAAAAAGCCCTGTAGGCTCTTAGATCCTGTAGCATTTTAGATATTCAATCATGTATCTAAATTCCAACGTTGTGTCAGATACACATTTCCTCTGCTTTCATCCCTCCTCATCCGCTCTTTTAAAAGAAAGTCAGTTCTGTCAGCTGAACACTGCAATATGTGGCTGTCATCAAAGTGAAGTCAGGACAAATAAGTAGCATAGGAACAGCTTAGTTGTACAAACTGTGCATGGTTTAGGAGTATAAAATGTGTGCTCTCTTACTGTATTTGGGCAGGAGAGGACTATTGTTTTTTAAGAATACAAGTGGTGTCCCTCAGGGGTCAGTGCTGGGACCAGTGCTGTTTAACATCTTTGTCAGTGCCATGGACAGAGGAATCAGTGCACCCTCAGCAAGTTTGCAGATGGCACCAAGCTGTGTGGCACAGTCGACTTGCTAGAGGGCAGGGATGCCATCCAGAGGGACCTGGACAGGCTGCAGAGGTGTGCCCAGGCCAACCTCATGAGATTCAGCAAGGCTAAGTGTAAGGTCTTGCACCTGGGTAGGCACAATCCCAAGCACAGATACAGGCTGGGTGGTGAATGGCTGAGAGCAGCCCTGAGGAAAAGGACCTTGGAGTCTGGGTTGATGAAAAGCTCAACATGAGCCTGCAGTGTGCACATGCAGCCCAGGCAGCAACCGAGTCCTAGGCTGCAGCAAGATCAGTGTGGGCAGCAGAGCAAGGGAGGGGATTGTGCCCCTTTGCTCTNCAGCTCTGCTATGAGGACAGACTGAGAGAGTTGGGGCTCTGCAGCCTGGAGAAGAGAAGGGCTTCGAGGGGACCTGATAGTAGCCTTCCAGTATCTGAAGGGGGCCTACAGGAAGGCTGGGGAGGGACTATTGACAAGGTCTTGCACTGACAGGACAAGGGGCAATGGGCTTAAACTGGCAGAGGGGAGATTTGGACTGGATGTTAGGAGGAAGTTGTTTGCAGTGAGGGTGGTGAGACACTGGCACAGGTTGCCCAGGGAGGTTGTGGCTGCTCCCTCCCTGGAGGTGTTGAAGGCCACATTGGATGAGACCTTGAGTGAGCTGTACTAGTGGGAGGTGTCCCTGCCTATGGCAGGGAGTTGGAACTAGATGATCCTTGAGGTCCCTTCCAACCTTACCATTCTATGGTAATAATTTTCTGGCTGTGGAAAAATAAATGTTGGATTCCTGGCGTATCTGTGACACTGAAAATTCAGGGGAATTCAGAGCTGCATGTGAAATTTGTAGCTAAAACCCATCTCTGGGAAAAGTACAAATGTTGATGGAACAAGTCAGGGTAAAACAATGACAATTCATCTATTTGAAATGAGATAACTGCATTGTGAGGGTCTTCCAGGAGAGATGATTTTTTTGCTTAACCTGTTCTTGTACTGTTTGATGTATGCACTTGTGTTCATTCTCAAGGACATGTACAGTTTGCACTCTGGGCACATTGCAGCTCTCAACTACTTTTATTTAACCCCCTCAGCTCATTCCAGATAGCATAGATGCACCCTAACCTTTCACCCTTGCACAAGAGCTTCCCTCACATTCAGATGTTGGGTAAATCAGTATGGACCAGGTTTCTTCATGTGTCAGTGCCACATCCAACATTATGGTACCATAGTTTTGCTGATGGACACAGAGCTTTGTAGGGCACTTCTCTCTTACCCAGATGTAGATGCATTCCAGTGGGAATTCTTTACTGTTGCTACAGAAGCTTCTCATGGCTACAACAGTAGTTCAGGGTTGCTCACACCCCTGGAACAAAATTTGTATGTACAAAAGTAAATTGTATTGGATTTAGAATCTTCTGTTGACTTTCATTTAAGTCAACAAATATGAAGGGGGAACAATTAAATGTATTGCTTGCTGACTGCACCCAAGATGTACATGTTCTATTACATCTCATTCTGTTATTTTCATTCTTTGGTTAACAAATATAATAAACATGCCCAACTTAAATACATTACTGCAGGATGCTAATATACTGAGGATATTGAATATAATAGTTGTCTTGGAGAAATAGTCCAACAGAACAAATAAAAAATACATAAATAAGTTGATATGATTTGATGTGATTAGTCTGTCTTAAATTTCTAGGGAAAACAATTATCATTCTAATTTCTTTCTTGGATGTCCTAAATAGCAAGACAGAGGAACAAAGCGTGATCACCAGAGTCACAGACCAGTTGCTGACTTTAGATGATTTAAGTGGATTTTGGTCTAGTTCACTTTAAACATTTGGTAGTTTAGCATAAATAATTATCATAGAATCATAGAATGGTAAGGTTGGAAGTGAGCTTAAGGATCATCCAGTTCCAAACCCCTTCCATAGGCAGAGACACCTCCCACTTAGTGTACAGGTTATTCAAGGCCTCCTCCAACCTGGCCTTGAACACCTCCAGAGAGGGAGCAATTATGGAATTATGCAAGTTGGAAAAGATCAGTAAGATCATGAAGTCCAACTGTTAACCCATCACTGCTAAGTCCACTACTAAACCATGTTGCTAAGCACCACATCTGCACATGTTTCAAATACCTTCAGGGATGTGACTCCACCACTTCTATGGCAGCCACTTCCAGTGCTTGGCAACCCTTTTGGCAATGAAATTTCTACTAATACTCAACCTGTAGCTTCCCTGGTGCAACATGAAACCATTTCTTCTGTTTTGTTATTAGGGAGAAGAGACTCACACCTCACTACATCCTCAGGGAGTTGTAGACAGTGAACCTCCTTTTCTCCAGGTTAATTAACTCCATTTCCCTCAGTCACTCCTCACAAGACTTTTGCTCTAACTCCTTCACCACTTTTGTTGGCATTCTTTGGACACATGTCAGCACTTTCTCTGTTTGTTTTTTTTGTACTGAAGCACCCAAAATGGAAGAGAGTATTCAAGGTGTGGCCTCACAGAGATGAGAGTGGTAGATGAGTGGTGGAGACAATGACTTCTCTAGCCCTGCAGACCACACTATGTATAATTAAGAGATGCTTTCCTAAGAGAAGTAATAATACAAACAAGTAATATATTTGTGCTTTATAGAGTTATACATTAATGAATATAATTTATCTGACCTTGGCCAAGCTTTTGTTCTGTTATTTGTCATCAGACTTCCCTATGTTCTGAAATAGAGTATTCAAAGCAAGCTTGCTACACCTGCTTTTCAGTTAAACAAAACCCCCTCAAATCAGTGAGCTTTCCACCGCACAAAAAAATGTTGCATTAATCACTCGTTGTTTTGTGTTCTCTGATAGATGTTTCAAGGCTGCAGTTTAAATCAGCAGGGTACCTGTTTGACATGATTTTCAGGGAGATTCCAGCTGAGCCCTGATCTGCCAAAGCATATACTTTAAACAAGTTCTTATTTTTGTAGTGCCAGTGCTCAAGGGTTGAATGAAGTGTGAAAATAAAGTTTATGTGAAGGCTTGGTTTTACTTTTGCATTTTGCATGGCCAGGTTGTTTGCATATCTGAGATGTGAACTCTAGAGTAAGAGTGGAGATTCACACTACAATCATCTATTTCTCAAAACACCATACAGTTAGATATTGTAGACATATAATAGTCTTGAGAGCTCTAGTCTTGAGGTCTGTGGTAATGGGTTGGACTTGATGATCTTTGAGGTCTCTTCCAACCTTGGTGATACTGTGATAATATAGACATTATATTATATACATTATTATAGACATTATAATATATTATCAGATAGATCTTATAGACACTGCTACTCTTATTTCTTCATGGAAATTTTTCTTTGGATTTATTAAGTAAAAAAAACCCCAATCCCAAATAGGATATTGATGATAATTTGAACCTTCAGAGTCTTCACACATCCTTGCAAGGCCAGTGAGAGAAATAGTTCTACTTCTTCTGTCATTTTTCTGTTATCAATCATAGAATTCATAGCAAAAGAGTTTAATCAGAATCTCTTATATATATATTGCATCAGGAAGAGTGTGGCCAGCAGGAGCAGGGAGGTCATTCTGCCCCTGGACTCTGCACTGCTTAGGCCACACCTTGAGTCCTGTGTCCAGTTTTTGGCCCCTCAATTGAAGAAGGACATTGAGGTGCTTGAGTGTGTCCAGAGAAGAGCAATGAGGCTCGGGAGAGGCCTGGAGCACAGCCCTATGGAGAGAGGCTGAGGGAGCTGGGATTGGTTAGCCTGGAGAAGAGGAGGCTCAGGGGAGACCTTCTTGCTGTCTCCAGCTACCTGAAGGGTGGTTGTAGCCAGGAGGAGGTTGCTTTCTTCTCTCAGGCAAGCAGCACCAGAACAAGAGGCCACAGTCTCAAGCTGTGCCAGGGGAAGTTTAGGCTGGAGGTGAGGAGAAAGTTGTTGCCTGAGAGAGTCATTGACTGCTGGAATGGGCTACCCAGGGAGGTGGTGGAGTCAGCGTCCCTGGAGGTGTTCAAGGTGGGTTTGGACGTGGCACTTGGTGCCATGGTCTGGTCTTGAGGTCTGTGGTAACGGGTTGGACTTGATGATCTTTGAGGTCTCTTCCAACCTTGGTGATACTGTGATATACATACATTGGATAGCTCTGAAATTAGCTGCCTTGCAATACAGAGTTGCTCTTTGTCGTGTTTGCATTGATGAAAATCATATGAATGGTATTTCCTGAGTTTTTCCTTGTTCTTCCTTGAACTTGCCAAGCAAGATGGATTTTTTTGGGGGTTGAGGCTGTCACTGTGTTCCATTTCCAAAATGACTGAAAGAGGCCTGTGCTCTAATCTCCATATGAATGTTGGATTTTTGTATTCCAAACACCCACCACCCGAACTGCCATACATCTAAAATACGTTCTATAGCTTTCTGCAGACTTACACAGAAGTTGACAAATATTAGTCATTTGGAGGGATGATGCTCATTTTAATCTCAACAGCACTTTGTGTCTCCCTACCTGTACAGTTGTACTGGTAACGAGTATTTGTATCACACACAGTTGCAAAGCAGTGTAGATGAGTCCTTAGATGAAGCCTCATATCACTTTTAAGTTGACTGCTTGAAAGTTGCACAGCAAAGCATTTTGTGCATCATTAGCTTGTTCCTTGCCAGATGACGTGGGACCCACAGAAATATTACCATCTGGTAACTTCTGTTTAAAGCAGCTGTAGTCAGAGTATTCCAGAATTTTAATCAGTATTCAGATTTCTAAATGCCAAAGTTAAGATACCTAAGAAGGGCTTCTTGGACTAAGGTCTGTCCTACAGCATGCTGACCTCCTCCCTGAACTCCATGCACACAAGGGAAAGCTAAGATACCTAAGAAGGGTTTCTTGGACTAAGGTCTGCCCTATAGCATGCTGACCTCCTCCCTGAGCTCCATGCACACAAGGGAAAGCTAAGATACCTAAGAAGGGTTTCTTGGACTAAGGTCTGCCCTATAGCATGCTGACCTCCTCCCTGAGCTCCATGCACACAAGGGAAAGCTAAGATACCTAAGAAGGGCTTCTTGGACTAAGGTCTGCCTACAGCATGCTGACCTCCTCCCAGAGCTCCATGCACAGAAAGGAAAGCTAAGATACCTAAGAAGGGCTTCTTGGACTAAGGTCTGCGCTACAACATGCTGACCTCCTCCCTGAGCTCCATGCACAGAAAGGCCATGTTCTAGGTATTAGTTCCTAGATGATAATTAACTTTTTCTTTTTTTTTTTTTTTGATAAATTTTTGTGGGAACATCTGCAAGGTGGAAGCAGGGAAGGAGAATTCTGATGGGATAATCTCCTCAACACCAGAATCACAGCAAAATGTTTACCTCTTTTTGTAGTATCTGCATACACCAGGGCTCACACCACAAACATTCCCAAAGAGCATCCCCTAGAAGCAGCACTAGCATCTGCAGTGTCTAGTAAAGCACTCTAGACTTTGCAACTGCAGTTTTTAAGGGATACATGTCAAACATACTGGGCAAAGCTTGTATTCATAAGGAGGAGAAGTAGCAAATGACAACATAAAAGAAGAAGTTTTGAAGGTTTAGGGTAGTAAAATGTTATTCAATATTGTACTGAGATGAGCTTTTGGTTGCTTGTTTGGTTTGGAATTAGTAAAATCCCAGCTCCCTCAGCCTCTCTCCATAGGGCTGTGCTCCAGGTCTCTCCCCAGCCTCGTTGCCCTTCTCTGGACACACTCAAGCACCTCAATGTCCTTTTTCAATTGAGGGTCCCAGAACTGGACACAGGACTCAAGGTGTGGCCTAAGCAGTGCAGAGTCCAGGGGGAGAATGACGTCCCTGCTCCTGCTGGCCACACTCTTCCTGATGCAGGCCAGGAGGCCATTGACCTTCTTGGCCACCTGGTCACACTGCTGGTTCATGTTTTGCTGTGATTCTTGTGCTGTGGAGATTATCCCATCAGAATTCTCCTTCCCTGCTCAGTTATTGTGATGAAGGTTTTCTCCATGTTTGTGGCAGCTGCAAGTGTAGGCTTGACATCAGGTTGCCCCACAGAATCTGGGAAATAGGTGGAGTACTTAACCTCTGCAGAGACTGTAGTTTCAGAGTGAGTTTAATTCGTTGTTGCTGTCTGCTGCTATTGGAACTGAATATTTTCTGCTATTTGTAGCAATCTTCCTGCTTACTTCTGGCAGTGTGACTGCATATCCTTTCACCTGGAACTGTGCCACTTCTGCATGAGTGGCTGAGGCACTGGATCTCAGTCCTAGGTTTTTGCACAGCTATTGCCATGATTTGGTTCAGATCAGAATACAAGTCAATAGTGAGCCACATTTGTCCAGTATGAAACAACTCCACAGAAGTAGGCAAGAAGATTATTTTAGATAAATATGCTGTAACATAGTATAGATGAGGACATATATTCTCTGCATTCCACTTACTTATGTTCAATGTGTATTATTTATTTTGGATGCTCATCAGTCCAGGCATCACAACAGATATCTGCAAAGCACTTTGTTTTCCCTTTTCTCTGGCTTCACTGAGGCACCCACAGTCTTTTATGCATATCTACTGCTGTTCATCAATCAGAAGGCCACAATCAGCTCATCAAGGCACTTTGAAACCTTTGTAATGTGCATTTGTTGATGATCTTTCCCCCTTCCAGTATATAATTGCTTAGCCCCTACTTTATCACAGATCTAGTAAGATATTTTTCTCAACCATTCAAGTGCTCTTGCTAAAGGACAAGTATAGCAGTTATATTAAGGAAGGTTATGAACTGAAAAAAAAAAAAAAGTACAAAACCTTATTTTGAAATGAGGTTAATATTAGCAACATGAATTGCATGAAGCTTGGAACTTGGTTCAGATAAAACAGATTAAAGAAGACAAATTTTTGGAAGACCAGGATATTCTTTTTGAAAATCACAGAAGTGTGGAAACAATTGGAAGTATCACAACAATGCTGATTTGGAACAGATAGAGTAGAAGAATCAGATTATTTGGTTCTCACACTTGAGTAAGTCAAGAGTGATTCCATCCAAGCAAACATAATTTTGCCAATAGGAAACCAAATGTAAACAGGAGGAGAACTGACCTAGAGAACCTAGAGCCCTTCTAAAGCTCTATGCACAAGTCAACTCTGACATCTTCTATTTTCTGTGTTGAAAAAAAAAGGTAAAACATACTACCTGTTGGTTAATTTTTGTGGCCTCAACAACATGGGAATGCATGTGGCATACCAAATGTCATTTCAGTGTTGGCTACATATATGCATCAGCTCTGCTGGTACACAAATCACTGCACTTTTCAGGACATTCTGCATCCAGAGCATCCAGGGCACTACTCCTCCATAGAATCATAGAATGGTAAGGTTGGAAGGGACCTCAAGAATCATCTAGTTCCAACCCCCTGCCATAGGCAGGGACACCTCTCACTAGTACAGGACACTCAAGGCCTCCTCCAACCTGGCCTTGAACATCTTCAGGGAGGGAACAACCACAACCTCCCTGGGCAACCTGTGCCAGTGTCTCACCACTCTCACTGCAAACAACTTCCTCCTAACATCCAGTCTAAATCTCCCCTCTGCCAGTTCAAACCCATTGCCCGTTGTCCTGTCATTGCAAGGCCTTGTCAATAGTCCCTCCCCAGCCTTCCTGTAGCCCACTTCAGATACTGGAAGGCTACTATCAGGTCTCCTGGAAGCCTTCTCTTCTCCAAGCTGCAGAACCCCAACTCTCTCAGCCTGTCCTCACAGCAGAGCTGCTGCAGCCCTCTCAGCATCTTCGTGGCCTCCTCTGGACCCACTCCAACACTTCCATGTCCTTCCTGTGCTGAGGGCTCCAGAACTGCACACAGTACTCCAGGTAGGGTCTGACAAGAGCAGAGTAAAGTGGCAGAATCCCCTCCCTTGCCCTGCTGCCCACACTGCTCTTGCTGCAGCCCAAGACTCCAGAGGGAGTAGTCACCCAAGAAAAGACAATCTACAAACCCATGACATTTCTCCAGTACCTGCCTTTTCTCTGCAAAACTCCCCAGAGACAGAACATAAACCAAACCATATCTTTCAGGAACCACTTGATATGATTGAGTTTATGTTGCACCAGTAGTAGTCTGCTCTGTGCATTAGAAACAGACCATGAGAGTAGTCTGATTTTATCAGCTCCACTTGTGTGACATTTATATGTCTGTGTATTTTAGAGGAGACAAGGACATAGGACTTCCTGAATTATGTTAGACTGTTGACTGATCAAGTCAGGTACCTTGCTTCCTACAGTGGCCATGACCTTATAGCTGCAGATAGCAATTATTCAGATGCAGCTGGCTGAAAGACAGAAAGTAACTTCTATATGCTCCTATCACAGGTTGAGGAGTTTAAAAAGCTATCAATATTCACTGATCACTAATTAACATTGCTTTGAGAACATAGCTGCAAATACTTACTGAATTTGTATATTTTTATTATTAAAAAGCAACAACAACAAAAAACCCTCAACACAAACAGAAACCAAACAAACATTCCAAAAACCTCAAAACCCAAAATGGTTTAGCAGAAAAAAACTCTCTGTGAAAGCAAAGGCATCTCTTGTCTTTGAACTGCAGGATAGAAAAGTGTAAGTCCTGTTCTCCCCCTCCCTTCCATAAGGAAGATAATGAGATAGTAACTGAGTGTAGCTCCAAAAGGAGAGAAGGGGAATCTGCAGTCTGCTCTGCAAAGGCTACTGGTGGAAGTATTTCTGGTACTGAATTTCATTCATTTGGAAATCTGTTGGCTTGAGCCCTCAGCCACTAGCTATGGATTTAATTGATGTTTGCAGCTGGATGGATAATTCAATTGGACCTGTCCTATCCAGCTTATGAAAACCATCTTCAGGTTTCAACTCCCTCAGGTATTTATCCAGAGACTACTTGAATTTGTTCAAAACTCTGCTTGTCTTCCTTCAGGATGATGTTTCCAATAACACGAGCAGACTCTCAGTTCTGCAAAGGTTCTGCTTAAACAGAAACATGTCAAAAGGGCTGTGCAAGGGAAAACCTGTGAAGTTCAGCCCTGATGGTTTAGTCTCTGGGTTAAATGGACACATGGCTGACATTTTAACAATGGTGAAATGAATGATACAGTTCCCATGGACTTGGAAATGAGAGTAATTTCAGAGTAGATCTCACTGTGTACAGTTTTGGAACCCCCAGCACAGGAAGGACGTGGAACTGTTGGAGCGGGTCCAGAGGAGGCCACGAAGATGCTCAGAGGGCTGCAGCAGCTCTGCTGTGAGGACAGGCTGAGAGAGTTGGGGCTCTGCAGCCTGGAGAAGAGAAGGCTTCCAGGAGACCTTAGAGTAGCCTTCCAGTATCTGAAGGGGGCCTACAGGAAGGCTGGGGAGGGATTATTGACAAGGTCTTGCAATACCAGGACAAGAGGCAATGGGTTTGAACTGGCAGAGAGGAGATTTAGACTGGATGTTAGGAGGAAGTTGTTTGCAGTGAGGTTGGTGAGACACTGGCACAGGTTGCCCAGGGAGGTTGTGGCTACTCCCTCCCTGGAGGTGTTCAAGGCCAGGTTGGAGGAGGCCTTGAGTGACCTGTGCTAGTGGGATGTGTCCCTGCCTATGGCAGGGGCTTGAAACTAGATGATCTTCGAGGTCTCATCCAACCTATGCCTAGAAAACAAAATTATAGGTTTTAAAAATTATACATCAAGAAAACAAAATTATATATCTTAAAAACAATCAACGTGTGACAGTAAATGGTGTTATGATGAAATAGGGGTATCACAGCATCACCAAGGTTGGAAGAGACCTCAAAAATCATCAAGTCCAACCCATTACCACAGACCTCAAGACTAGACCATGGCACCAAGTGCCACATCCAAACCCGCCTTGAACACCTCCAGGGACGGTGACTCCACCACCTAAAGTGGCTATATTGTGGGCAGAACATTGGGTGTTCTTAATTATTCATTTTCATGCTTTTAGGTGCTTGGATTTTTAATGTAATGTAATAGGTACCATTTTATCTCCTCATTACATTTAGGGCCTTCAAGTGATTTTAGGAACATGTGTAATGATTTGGTTTTCTACTTTGATTATCTGGCAATATTTGGACGAAATGCAAAACCGAATCACGTGCTCGTGAGGAGGGTAAGATAGATGTAATTTCTACATCAGAACAAAGATGTAGGTCAAAAGAAATTGGAGGCCAGATTGTTTGTTTGGGTTTCTTTCCTGCTTGTTTTGTGACAGAGCTGCTGCAAAGCTTCCCAGCAGTGGGGAAATATTTTTTTTTAAGTGGCAAAAGTTAGCGGTTGAAAGTAAGGCTGGAACTGAGCTAACTACTTGCATCCTGACAATAGATGTTGGCAAGAAAATCAGAATTTGATTACTTTCATTGCCCTCTCGACATATTCCTTAATGCTCCTTGGATTAGTTGCAGCCAATCTTGGATTATGAAGGCTTTGGGTTAAACAAAAGGCAGAAAAGCTTCTGCAGTTTCCCTGCCCTGCCTTCAGCTTGCTTTTCCAAATTGTTGCAGTTCATGCAGCATAGACTGAGTCCTCCTCTTAGATTCATTCTTCCCTGTATGTCTTCCATCCTATCTAGTCTGATTATTGCTGGCCTTGAAATGTTTATGTGGCACAGGAATATAGGGCACCTCTGTATCCCTAGAAGACCTTTTTTCTTGACAGGAGGAAGCAGGAACAGGATCTAGTTTTGGTATGGCTTGTGAATTGGGGGAAAAATTAATTCTCAAACACACCAGTCAGCAACATCACCTTGTCTCATGGTAGAAGGAAATAAAGGCTTTCAAAACCTTATTTCTAGAAATCAAATATCTGTAGTTGTCTCCAAGTCCATGAATGAACAGCACAGTCCACAGGAACTTTGATGTACCTTATCCTTTTGACTAGTTTGGGTACATATTCAAACAGATTCACCTTTTAGCAGTAATTTCCTATACTTTGTAAAGAAAGGACTGAAAATATTTCTGTTTACTGTTTTTTACCTTCTGGGCAAAGATTATACTACATTTTGGATTATAATCTGAAAATATCTGATGCTGTCAGTTTCAGTGCAATATAGAACATTAGATTTTTCATGGACACTGAATGCTACGATGGATTTAGTAACTCAGTTCTTATTTATCTTTCAGATCATGAAATCTGACATAAGTACTCCATGGCAAATAGAAATAATTTTGTTCCTCATGGTTATCAAATCATCAGAAAGGCAGAGGTACATCTGTAATAGCTGTCCATTAATATAATCATTATATTTAATAATAATCAGCTTGCAGGCTTGGATTTTCTAGTAGCTGTTACTGAAGGAGCGCCCTAGTCTTGATCTTTCCAAATGACTGTGGATCTTTTGCCTTCCTGCAGCTGAAGGCAATTGGAGATGTTCACAGCACCCTACACCATCTGGAATGCACTGTCCAGGAGCACTGAAAGTTAAATGTGACTATCAGACTAACTCTTGGTTCCAGCCATTTATATTATGGGTTTTATTGGGTAAGATTTCTCACCTCTGTGTGACAGCAGTGTAGATTTGATCCTCGTGGTATAAATGCCGAGTGGGTGGTGGGGATGTGAACAACTAAGGTCCTGTGCCCGGGTAGGCACAATCCCAAGCACAACTCCAGGCTAGGTGGTGAATGGCTGAGAGCAGCTCTGAGGAAAAGGACCTGGGGGTCTGGGGTGATGAAAAGCTCAACATGAACCTGCAGTGTGCACATGCAACCCAGACAACAATTGGCTGCTGGGCTGCAGCAAGAGCAGTGTAACTAACAGGGCAAGGGAGGGTATTCTGCCCCTTTGCTCTGCTCTGCTCTGCTCTTGTCAGACGCCATCTGGAGTCCTGTGTGCAGTTCTGGAGCCCCCAGCACAGGAAGGACATGGAAGTGTTGGAGTGTGTCCAAAGGAGGCCACAAAGATGCTCAGAGGGCTGCAGCAGCTTTGCTATGAGGACAGGCTGAGAGAGTTGGGGCTCTGCAGCCTGGAGAAGAGAAGGTTTCGAGGGGACCTGATAGTAACCTTCCAGTATCTGAAGGGGGCCCACAGGAAGGCTGGGGAGGGATTATTGATGAGGTCTTGCAACGACAGGACAAGGGGCAATGGGGAGATTTAGACTGGATGTCAGGAGGAAGTTCTTTACAGTGAGGGTGGTGAGACACTGGCACAGGCTGCCCAGGGTGGTTGTGGCTGCTCCCTCCCTGGAGGTGTTCAAGACCAGGTTGGACGAGGCTTTGAGTGGCCTGTTCTGCTAGGAGGTGTCTGTGCTTATGGCAGGGGGTTGGAAGTAGATTATTTTTGAGGTCCCTTCCAATCCTACTATTCTATGAGTCTAACTTATAAAGCCAATCTTGCTTCAGACATACTATGTGGATGTCAGTTAGACTCATCAAAATGCCTCATTATCATTTCTTAATGTTACTTTCCCATCATCAAGCAAAGAAGCTTAATCTAACGTGAACAACATGTGTAAGATGTTTGCATGCCTGGTGCCACCTATTTTAGAAATAACTATTTAAATATTAACTTCTGAGATACTGTTTTTCTAACATGCAACCCTGTGTTTTTTCTAAGACCCAGGAGCTATCAGTCTGCCTCAAGTACACAGAAGCACCCATATTTTCTAAAACTCAAGTGTGCTCCTGTGTAATTGAAACTCCCCCCCCCCCCAA
>VWZE01024643.1:266-10949 GCA_013396675.1 Eubucco bourcierii
TGCCCAGAGAGGTTGTGGCTGCTCCCTTCCTGGAGGTGTTCAAGACCAAGTTGGATAAGGTCTTGAGTGGGCTGTACTAGTGAGAGGTGTCCCTGCCTATGGCTGGGGGTTGGAACTAGATGATCTTTGAGGTCCTTTCCAACCTTACCATTCTATGATTCTATGATCCATTATCAGCTCCCAAACCCAGGGGCACGCTTTGAGTGAACTCTGAACTTTGAACTCTCCCCTGGTAATGCAGTGTTGGTATCACACAGTATTCCCCCTGGGAAATGGTAGATAAAGACAAGGGAGTAGAGCAGAGCTGGTAGATCATTAAGGGTGCTTTCCATAGACTGCAAGAGCTCTCAATCCCCAGCTCAGAAAAAGAAGGTAAGAGACTGGCATGGCTGAGTTGAGGTTGCTGATCAAACTAAAAGGCAAGATGGAATTGCACAGGTAGTTCAGCCAGGAACAGGCATCTTAGGAAGAGTGCAGGGATGCTGCTTAGCTGTGTAGGGTTGAGGTTGGGAAGACCAAGGTGTGGCTGGAGCTGAACTTGGCAAGGGACGCCAGAATAACAAGAAAGGTTTCTACAGGTACATCAACCAGAAAAGGAAAGTTTAAAAAACCATACCCACCCTGATGAGCGAAAATGCCAAGCTAGTGACAACAGATGAAGAGAAGGCTGAGGTGGTTCGACACCTCGGCCTTCAGCAGTAACCTCTCTCCTCACACTTCCAAGCTGAAGGACCACACAACAGGGAGATGGAGCACAAAGCTCCCCCTGCTATAAGTAAATACAAGGTTCATGACCACCTGAAGAACCTGAACAAGTCTGGGGAACCTCACGAGTGGCACCCTAAAATCCTCAGGGAATCAGCTGATGTAGTTGCCAAGCTACTCTCCGTGATACCTGAAAAGCCCTGGCAGTCAGGTGAAGTTCCTGGTGATTGGAAGAAGGGAAGCCTTGCATCTGTTTATAAAAAGGGCAGAAAGAAGGACTCTAGGAACCACCAACCTGTCAGCCTCTCCTCTGTGCCTGGGAATATCATGGAACAGATTCTCCTAGAAACTCTGGTAAGGCACATGGACAACAAGGAAGTGATTCAACACAGTCAGTGTGGCTTCATCAAGGACAAGCCTTGCCTCACTTGTGGCTCTCTACAATGGAGTGACTACAGGAGTTGGGAAGGGAAGGGCAATGCATGTCATCTATTGGGGCTTCTGTAAGGCCTTTGTCACGGTGCCACAGAACATCCTTCTTTCCAAGTTGGAGAGATATGGATTTGAGAGGTGAATTGTTCAATGGACAAGGAATCAGCTAGATAGTTGAATCCAGAGGGTAGTGGTCAATGGCTCAATGTTCAGGTAGAGATGGGTGACAAGTGGTGTTCCTCAGGAGTCCATACTGGGACAAGTGATGTGTAGTACCTTCATGTAGACAGTGGGCTACACCCTCAGCATGTAGACAGGGGTGCACCCTCAGCAAGTTTGCAAGCTCAGTAGTGCAGCTGATATGGCAGAGGGACAGCCTGTCAAACAGAGGGATCTGGGCAAACTGGAGCAGTGCGACCAGTTGAGGTTCAAAGTGTGCCCCCTTATAAACCTCAAGAAGGCCAAGCGCAAGTCCTGCATCTGGGTCAGGACAACCCTCACTATCAGTACAGGTTGGCGGATGATGTGATAGAGAGCAGCCCTGCAGAACAGGACCTGGGCATGCTGGCGGATGAAAAGCTGGACATAAGTCAAAAATGTGCATTTGCAGCCTAAAAGACCAGCTGCATCCTTAGCTGCATCAAAAGAAGCATGGGCAGCAGACCAAAAGAGGTGGTTCTGTGTCTCTGCTCTGCTCTGGTGAGACTTTTTTTTCCTGCTTTGGGACTCAGTGGGATAACTGCCTAGCTTACGACAGGACAGGAAGGCAGGCTGATTTAGTATGCCTCAGGGCCAAGGTCACTTTCCACCAGCAGGTGTTTTTGTTAAATGAAGATCCATGAAGCTGGCCTGCAAAATATCCAAAGTCCTGTGGGAGGTAAGGTGGACCCGCTTCGGCTAAAAATGTTGAAGCAAGGATTAAATACACTCAACTTCAAAACAGACTTTCAAGGCAGGAGTGCCCAAAGACCTTTGCCTAATTAACTGCTGGTTTAGTATTAAAGTTAACAACCCCCCAGCATGCTAATGAGCTAGACAGAGTACATGCTAAACATATATGATTGTTTCTCAACTCTCCTCCTAAATCATGCTAAGTATTCCCTGGGAGGCAGTGACAACCAGGGCTATGATATACAACCCATGGAAGGAACACAGAATCATAGAATCAGTCAGGGTTGGAAGGGACCACAAGGATCATCTAGTTCCAACCACCCTGCCATGGGCCTCACACTAGATTAGGCTGGCCAGAGCCTCATCCTGCCTGGCTTTAAACATCTCCAGAGATGGGGCCTCAACTACTTCCCTGGGCAACGCATTCCAGGTTCTCACCACTCTCATGCTGAAGAACTTCCTCCTTACTTCCAGTCTGAATGTCCCCACCTCCAGGTTTGCTCCACTCCCCCCAGTACTGTCACTACCTGATAGCCTAAAAAGTCCCTCCCCAGCTGTTTTGTAGGCTCCCTTTAGACACTGGAAGGCCACAATAAGCTCACCTGGGAGCCTCCTCTTCTCCAGACTGAACAGCCCCAACTCTTTCAGTCTGTCCTCATAGGAGAGGTGCTCCAGCCCTCTGAGCATCCTCGTAGCCCTAACATCTTCCAGCATGCAGTGGCACTGGCACCAGCACCAGCAGGGGTGCAGAGTGGGCTGGTGGCAGAGATGATGCATGGCAAGTGCCAGCAGCAGCAGCTGAAGAGAAGAGAGTCAACAGGCTGTGCTCCTTTCCCTCCATCCAAGACAGGGACCCCCTTCTTGGTAATAATTGCGCCTTCACTGTACAGCTTAACTTCTACTGCGTTTCTATTCTATACTGTGGCTATTGCAAAGGTTTGCATCTCCAGCCTTGTCAGATGTTACACAGGATTTGCTAATCCTGAGACTAATTATCTTGCAGTTAAATGCATTTATCACCAGCAATCCTGAATCTCTTTTATCTAGCTGTCTGAATGTGTGCCAGTGCAAGTCATTAATGAGGCACTGGAAAAGAAAGGCAAATATTAACCTTGTTAAATAGTTCCAATAAAAGTCCTGGACTCTGAGACAGGGGTATCATACCCAAAATGTGACAGACTCTCAGCACAAGAAGGACATGGACCTGACAGAGAGGGTCCAGAGGAGGGCCACAAAAATGATCACAGAATCATAGAGTGGTAAGGTTGGAAGGGACCTCAAGGATCATCTAGTTCCAGCCCCCTGCCATAGGGAGGGACACCTCCCACTAGTACAGCTCACTCAAGGCCTCGTCCAACCTGGCCTTGAAGACATCCAGGGAGGGAGCAGCCACAACCTCCCTGGGCAACCTGTGCCAGTGTCTCACCACCCTCACTGCAAACAACTTCCTCCTAACATCCAGTCTAAATCTCTTCTCTGCCAGTTTAAACCCATTGCCCCTTGTCCTGTCGTTGCAAGACCTTGTCAATAGACCCTCCCCAGCCTTCCTGTAGGCCCCCTTCAGATACTGGAAGGCTACTCTAAGATCCCCTCGAAGCCTTCTCTTCTCCAGGTTGAAGAGCCCCAACTCTCTCAGCCTGTCCTCAGAGTAGAGCTGCTGCAGCCCTCTCNNNGCTCTTGATGCAGCCTAGCACTCGGTTGCTGTCTGGGCTGCACTCACACTGCAGGTTCATGTTGAGTTTTTCATCAACCCAGACTCCAAAATCCTTTTCCTCAGGGCTGCTCTCAGCCATTCCCCACCCAGCCTGTATTTGTGCTTGGGATTGTGCCTACCCAGGTGCAGGACCTTACACTTGGCCTTGTTGAATTTCATGAGATTGGTCTGGGCCCACCTCTGCAGCCTGTCCAGGTCCCTCTGGATGGATCCCTGCCCTCTAGCAAGTCAACTGTGCCACACAGCTTGGTGTCATCTGCAAACTTGCTGAGGGTGCACTCCATTCCTCTGTCCATGTCACTGACAAAGATGTTAACCAGCATTGGTCCCAGCACTGACCCCTGAGGGACACCACTTGGCACTGGTCTCCAGGTGGACATTGTGCCCTTGATCACCACTCTCTGTGTTCCACCATCCAGCCAATTCCTTATCCAGCGAGTGGTCCACTCTGAGGGTTTGAGCACACCTCTTACTGAGACAGGCTGAGAGGGTTGGGGTTGTTCAGTCTGGTGGAGAAAAGGGTCCAGGAAGATCTTATAGCAGCATTTCAGCACCTGAAGGGGACCTACACGAAAGCTGGGAAGGGACTGTTTACAGAGGCTTGTAGAAATAGGACAAGGAGCATTAGAGAAGGGCAGACTTAGATTGGACATCAGGATGAATTTCTTTACTGTGAAGGTGGTAGAAAAATGCAACAGGTTTCCCAGGGAGGTAGTGGAGGTCTCATCCCTGGAGACATTTAAGGTTAAGCTTGATGGGGCCCTGAGCAACCTAATCTAGTTGAAGACGTCTCTGCTTGCTGCACAGGTGTTAGCCTAGGTGACCCAGTGAATTCTATGATTCTATAAGAAGGGTGGTGTGTGAGTAACAACATTCTCTAAGGATCAGAATACTTTGGTTCCATTTGAAAGTTAACAACAATCAGCATTCATTCACAAACAGGAAACTGAAACACGATGAGATTACAGAGCATGGCATGGCACAGCCCCTGAGTGAGCCTGTGGTTAGATCCCTTGCACAAGCTGTGTGCCCCCAGTGCTGGGCAGATTTCTTGCACTTTTGCTCATTTGGGAATCAGGAATGGGCCACGTAGCTAGTGATCAACCACCTCTCTGGGCACAGAAAGCCAGGAAAACAGAGCACAAAAGCAGCTTTCTGTATGGTTGCGTTGCCATGCTTCAGATATACAATAAGCAAAGGATCAAATTGTTTTACCAGTGTGCTCTGTATGAGAAGGTATAACCACAACACAGGTGGCTTTGGTTGAGGAAGTCCCTAAGGACTCAAAAGTTACACCCTCTTGACAAGTATCTTTACAAGTAACTTTTTCCTATTCCGACCTTCTTAGTGGAGTTGGTGTATTCTTAGACAACTCTTCTAAGCAGAGATCCACAGTGCAATGAGTGTATCTACAGTTCCATCCCCAGGTTTCACAAAGATTAAAAACAGGGACGTAGGGTGGCAGGTTTTACATATTCCCTATTGCCAATGCAACCAAAGCAAAAGGTTTCTAGGATTTCTCTTCTGTGTAATGACATTACATCTGTGTCCATTCAGATGGGAGCAGCCAGCTAAGTCTCATAAAACTGCTATAATACACAGATAGCAGCTGTAAAGTCTCATGCAGCCCCTTAGCAGCAGACAGCAACTTTCCAGCTGGGCAGCATGAGTAATCATAGGTCCGAATTTGCGTTTCTGTGATGCTCCACTCAAACCTACTTCACTCCAATCTGATTAAACTTTTAGTAACTCACTCCAGATGCGAATTAAGACTCAACATATGCATTCAAACAAGATGTCATTTAATTGCCAGGACTTGTCTACAGTGTTTTGATAAGCAAGTTCTCTCTCCCTGGAAGAACATAGATTTCCCTCCCCCTTCCCCCCCATTTATTTCAGTATCATGCATTTAAAAAATTAATTAACATTACAAATGAGAAGTGGCTCATTTAAATACAGTTTATATTTTTTCCTTCTCTGACAAGGAAAAATGCATTTTAAGCAATGCTACCAGTCACTAAGCCCTTTAACTCAAATGGTAGCTATTACAAGATTGTCAGAAAGGGGCTTGAAGTCCTCAGTTTACATCAGGATTAAAGGACAGCCTTATGTCAAATATCTCTATTATTTGGGGTAATAAAATAGAACAACTGGATGTCAGTATACTGCATATTATTCTTAACACCTCCTGCAGGAACATAAGGCATCTCTAACGATTATCTGCAGAGTGCTGCAGGATTGCTCTGCTTAGCCAACATTCATGACAGTCACCCACAACAAGATAAAAGTTATCACCCTACCTCAGATGTCTGCAGAGGGTGGATGACGCTTCACGCCTCCCTCAGCTCAACTGCAAATCGCAACCTTTTCCAGCCATCCCAGCACCTACACAAAAACAGGGGAAACAGAGACAGCAGAAGTCACCAATGGTGAGAAGGTGACATAACAAAATCCGAACGAGTGTCCTGGCACTGTTGTCCCCCAGGGAAGGTCAGCTCAGGCAAGGCCACCATCTGGGCAGTCTGCACAGCAGCCCTGAGCAGAGCACCTGGGCTTCTCACTCAAACAGCAGCAGCTGCTTGAAACCCCTTGTGCTGCTGGGGGATTGCCAGCTGCAGGATCCCACGCTAACCTTGACATTAAAACGCGCTAACACGGATCTAAATGGCAAAGAGAAGTCAGGCTGAGTGATTGAGACTCATTTTCAATGCATGTCCACGGTGGAAATCAGTCGGGACTGGAAGAAAACTCTTGATTCACCAAGAAGAGGGTATAGTTAAGAAGTATCTCACTGCTACTATTTCAGAAAATGCATTTCAGATATAGGTAGCTTATAAACTGGTAATTTTGAGAACTTAACTTTTCCTCTGCTAGCATGGGCAGCAGGGCAAGGGAAGGGATTCTGCCCCTTTACTCTGCTCTCATTAGATCCCATCTGGAGTACTGTGTGCAGTTCTGGAGCCCTCAGCACAGGAAGGACATGGAAGTGTTGGAGCACGTCCAGTGGAGCCCAGGAGGATGCTCAGAGGGCTGGAGCAGCTCTGCTATGAGGACAGGCTGAGAGAGTTGGAGCTCTGCAGCCTGGAGAAGAGAAGGCTTCCAGGAGGTTTAAAGCGGCAGAGGGAAGATTTAGACTGGATGTCAGCAGGAAGTTCTTTGCAGTGAGGGTGGTGAGACACTGGCACAGGTTGCCCAGGGAGGTTGTGGCTGCTCCCTCCCTGGAGGTGTTCAAGGCCAGGTTGGATGAGGCCTTGAGTGCCCTGTACTAGTGGGAGGTGTCCCTGCCAATGGCAGGGGGTTGGAACTAGATGATCCTTGAGGTCCCCTCCAACCTTGCTATTCTATGATTCTAAGATTCTATGAAAATAGTAGGAAACACCTTCCAGGTAAAAGCAAGAATACCCAACAATATCAAAGATAAAGGAATTCATTATCTATGTGTAGTTTGCTAATGTTAAACTTGTAATCAGGGTTGTCTTCTGGTCTGCACAAAGAAAGGGTCCACACCTGGTAGGTCTTTCTCTGATCTACCCTATAATATATACAGGCAAGTTCCAGTGTTGACACTTTTCAGAAAAAGCCTGCTCACATTCATGAAGGTCAGAATCTAACTGATTGTGTGTCCCATTTAGCTATAATTCTGTAAGGAGTATTGGGTTGATTTAACCCCTGACTTTCAAAATAACTCATACTTTCAGAGATAGTAGCTGACCAGTGATCCACAACTGTGTTTTGTGGAAATAAAGGGACAGCTCAGACTGAAACAAAGTCCAAGGCACCTGTTGACTGAAGTGTGCTACTCCTCTTCCAAAACACTCGGTAGAGTACCAGCAAGTGGAAATGATCTCCATGTGACCAAGAATCCTACTACAATAGGACAGGGAAAATATTCCAGCAGTCATTCCAAAATATTTTGAAATCCTGCTCAACAGCAGAAAATATTTCTCAGCTACTTTATGGGTGACAAAAGAGAAATGTCCTAACTTCTGATTACCTAATCGTACTCAGAACATTTTGTTTCATTTCTCAGTAGCATGTGGTGACAGCACAAAGGCTGCATGCAGTGATGCTGTTTATTTGCAATATTGCAGTTTAGAACAAAGCACACAAACAAGAGGATAACACAGACCTATGTGAATAAGCTATGCAGGTGAGGCCTTCCCAGAGACACATTTGACAATTCTAAGCTACAGAGTAAACAAAAAGACTGCCGCGCTGGGTTAAGATAGGGCACATCCAGGACTAGTTCACCTCACAACAGAAATAGATTCAGACACATTTGCCTCACAAATAAGAAATAGATTCAGACACATCACTCCACTAGCTTGGATCATATCTGCTCAGTATGTCCCATGCAGAAGCAGAAAATATAAACTGGAGAAGATGAGATGGGCCCAAAGGTGACAAATCATCTTTAGGTCTTCAAAAGAGCATCCAAGCCAAGGCCCAGTGTTGAAAAAGAATTAGGAAAACTTCTGATACTGTTCCAAGCAAAAACTTAATTGATAAATTACTGAACTATAGGCTGGATAAAGCGAGCTGAGAACAGGTTGAAAGGCCTGGCTCAAAGGGTTTCAAGCAGTGGCACAAAGTACACTTTTGTCACTAGTGAAGTAGCCCAAGAGTCAGTACTGTTTACTACCTTCATTAGTGACCTTTTACACTGAAAGGGATCAAACAGTGGAACAGGTGGCTTAGAGAGGTTGTAAAGTCTGGAGATATTCAAAACCCAGTTGGATACAGCCCAGGGCAACTGCACTAACGAAACCCCACACTGAGCAGAAGAGCTGGACTAGATGACCTCCAGGGTACCCTTCCAATCTCAACATACTGTGATTCTGTAACGCTCTATGTTTAGGTAGGGAACTAAAATGTTGCTGCCACCAAACAAAACAAAACAAAAAACCAAAAAAGCAAACAAAAAACAAAACAAAAACAAAAAAACAAAAAAAAACAACAAAAAAAAAAAAAAAAGGAGGATGTAAATGATGTGCTTTGTAAGGAAGAAAGGAAACTATGGACAGTCACAGTCTGTGATTGCATGGGCCACTAAGGAAGGATGGCTTACTTTAAGCAGACCTATGACCTAGATTCACAAGTCCTAACAGCCCATTCAGAAGTACTGCCCCTCCATTATGCTGGGCTACCAATATGTGCTTAGAACAATTTCTGACATCTATGACAAACTATTTCCAGATTGTTTGTGCATGTAAGATTTGGCTGAAGGAATCCTAATTTTCTCTTTAATGTATTTCTCCTGTATTTTCATTTCTTTCCATTTGCAGTTAAGCAACTCCAGTACAACTAAGCTCAAAAGAAGACAAGACATAATCTGCCTGAGTTTTATTCTGAGTGTATTAGATATGTGTCTTACTCATCTCTCCAGTCTGCATCAATTATGATGTGTGGCAGTTTCTGAGAGTCCCAAACTATCTTCTCTTGAATCTATCCAGATGGCTAAGGCTTTTAACATGTTTTCCTCCTTTAATCCTTCTACTTGCCTTACTAGCATACCCTGGACAAGTGATCACATTCAACTTCTGAATAAGTCTTTCTTTCACTCCTCTCCATCTCTTCAAATCCTTATGAGCCCAGCAATAAATCTTGTCCTTCATGTTTGAAATATTTGAGCGAACCACATTTCTGTTCTTACAGATTTGGCAGTCTTTTCTTGTTTGACATAATAACTGGAACATTTTCTTAGCAGCACTAAGCTGAGGAACAACTGATATTTGCTTTGGCACTCACAGTAGAGATGAAAGGTGAATTTATGTTTCCCACTACATTATGCTTACAAGTATATCTGTGGATGGGACAGCTCAGTACGAGGCCAAACACAGGAATTAATGCACCTCTTTGTCAGCATTGTAAAGGCTGCAAGCAGACAAAAAGTCCAGACTTCCTAAGTAGGGAGCAATGTCACCTGACATACAAGATGGTTCTTGTAGTATCCAGAAATTCATGCTGTTTTCCATGGGTGAAGCATGTCATATTCCTGGCTACAGTTAATTATGCAGTTAATATATTACTTGAGCTGGAGGAATGTTATGAAGACTAGTTTAGTCAGTGTTTATGTAAAGCATTTTGAGATCTGGGCAGCTGGAAATCCAGAACTTTACTAGCTGAACTGTTGCTGACATACCAGGAACTTAAAAGGGAATTTTTCTTGATAAATTAACAGGGAAATACCATGTATAAGCTGTGAAGAAAGATACACGACTGGACTGTTGTAGCCAGTTCCCATGTCCACACTTAACAGACTAACAAACTTCAAAAGAGCAGGGATCTAAAAATGCTATGCAAAATCCAGGGTATCTTTTTATAATGAAGATAACAGCCTCAACCTACTAGAGAAAAATATGTTACTCATTACTCAGTTGTACCTAATAATAACCTTCACATGGAAGAAGCGATGAATACTAGATTACTCTTCAATGAAACTGAACTGATACTGAGGAATAAGGAATAAGGGGAAAAAAATCCAGTGTAAACTGGAATTTAACATAGGCTGAATTAAACAAACAAACAAACCAACCCACCCGAAAATCTCCATCACTTCAACTCAGCAACACATCACCCTCAGCAAGTTTGCAGGTGACACCAATCTGTGTGGCACAGTCGACTTGCTAGAGGGCAGGGATCCATCCAGAGGGACCTGGACAGGTTGCAGAGGTGGGCCCAGGCCAACCTCACAAGATTCAACAAGGCCAAGTGTGAGGTCCTGCACCTGGGTAGGCACAATCCCAAGCACATCTCCAAGCTGGGTGGGGAATGGCTGAGAGCAGCCCTGAGGAAAAGGACCTAGAGGTCTGGGGTAATGAAAAGTTCAACATGAGCCTGCAGTGTGAGTGCAGCCAAGACAGCAACTGAGTGCTGGGCTGCATCAAGAGCAGCGTGGCCAGCAGGGCAAGGGAGGGGATTCTGCCACTTTACTCTGCTCT
>VWZE01024645.1:0-17323 GCA_013396675.1 Eubucco bourcierii
CCATCGGACTCTTGAAAGGTGAATGCTCTTTCTAGATGACATCCTGACTCTCCAGTTGACGAATTAGCTGATGACCCTCTATGACATGATGTCCCACAACTGCTGATTCATCTGAAAGTTCAGGTCTAATGGACAACTACGATTTATCATCCTCAGTTTCTACAGATGCTATTCCAAAAGCCCATTTGTGACCTTTAGCATCTTTGAAACAACCTTGTCTCAATAAGTCAATTCCCAGAATGAAAGGTGCATCATGACCAGTTACAATAGTATATTTCTTCCACTCTTTACCAGTTAAACTTATTTCAGCCTGCAGCTTAGTTAATTATTTTCTTTGCATGAAGAACTGTATTTTTCAGGAAATACCTTTCAATGCTATGAAATTTAAAAAGCAGAAGTTAAAATCCCTTGAACACCATCCAGATCTAAATACTTAACTTCTGTAGGGTTATGGATTCCCTTATAAAATATAGGCTTTCCTATATGTATTGGTTCAAGTCTAAGTTTCCTAGGGGACTCAAAATATAGCTATCAGAAACCAATACAATAATAATAGGATGCCTTCCCCTCTCCCCCTTTTTTGGAAAGAATGGAATTAGATGTAGAGAGAGAAGGGGTAAAACACCCAAAGGACAGCCTTACTTTGATTTGGAAGTTAAAAGAGAAAAAAAAAACTTTAACAATAAATAAAAGGTATTTAAGCTAGGGGAGTTACAGATAGGTATAGGGAAGGGAAAAACAATACAAAATGTATATATGTACACAACCAGATTGATGACAATGGATAGAGGTAGATTCAGGAAAGGATGTCCACCATGTGGTAGATAATGGCCACGTGGTAAGACAAGAGCAGCAGAAACAAATGTGGTGCTATCAGGCAGGTAGGCAGGCCAGGAGAGAGAGAAACAGGAAGTTCCTCTGTTTATATAGGCGGTCCAAACAGGAAGTGGGAGTGGGCTAACCGCTACACCTTGGGATCAAGCACAATTGGGGTCAAGTTCAGACTACTCCCCCCACCCAGGAGGGTTAACCCTTTACATTATATTATGTTTAAAGTCCTGTATCTCAAAAGAAAGACACACACAAGACAATTATTTGCCTTGTATTTTCTCTTCTCTAATTTTTGGTTAAACCATAGAACTATACAATGATAGAATTGTTTAGGTTGGAAGGAGTCTCTGGAGGCCACAAGCTTGGGTCCTAAATAAAATTGTGATGCCTGTTAGGGAAGGAGAGATACATTGCCACTGTTATATGTAGGTCATTATTACACAGAAAACTACAGAAGAAAAAAAAAATTAGGGGGTTATTTTAAAATATTATCCTCCCAAGTACTTAAATGTCCATACTATGGAGAGACATTTCCCTGCATTTAGACTTTACAACTGCTTTGCAGCCATCAGTGCCTTAAGGTATAATTTGTTGCAGACGGGAAGTCTTTTGGTGCACTCAGGGAGCAAGCCTATTTATCTCATCAGCCTTAAATGTCCAGCTGTAATAACCTATGGTACAAGCTATGGAGCTTTTTGAGTTGAGGTTTGCACATGGACTACTTAAAGGTTATTCCATGTTGATAAAATAAATATTCGATCAGCTCAAGGAAGTGAGCAAACATGATTCTGCAGCATAGCAGATACCACAGGATAAGGGTAATTTAGTTCTATTAAAATCACAAACATTTTAGAAATAATAGGATAGCAGGAATGAAAAGTAATTGCCCTCCACTCTGAGTGAATGTTGTAACCATTAGGTACTGCACAGTCTTGCTTCCTCTCTGACTGAACATTATTGCAAAATGGAGTAGCTCCCGGCTGACTCTAAAATACTTAACCAATACACATTTTGTAAATCATAAGTTTGGAGAAACACATAAATTATCTGTAACTACCAGACCATAGGTTTATGGTAGACAAATTGGCTACTCATGGCTTGGCTGAGCACACTGTCTCCTGGATAAAGCACTGGCTGGGCAGGAGGGCCCAGAGAGTGGTGGTCAGTGGGGTTAAATCAGTTGGCAGCTGGTCACTGTTCCTCAGGGATCTGTGTTGGGACCACTTCTTTTTAACATCTTTATTGATGACCTTGATTTAGGCATAGAGAGTGTCATCACTAAGTCTGCAGATGACACCAAGTTAGGTGGCAGTGTTGATTTGAATAAGGGTAGAGAGGCTCTTCAGAGGGACTTGAATAGGCTAGATCAATTGGCCAACATTAATGGGATGAGTTTCAACAAGACCAAATGCCAGGTCCTGCACTTGGCTCACAACCATCCCAAGCAACGCTGCAGGCTTGGGGAAGTGTGGCTGGAGAGCTCCCTGGCAGAAAGTGATCTGGCGGTTGTAACAGAGAGGCAGCTGAATACAAGCCAGCAGTGTGCCCAGGTGGCCAAGAAGGTCAATGGCATCCTGGCTTGTATTAAAAATGCTGTATCCAGCAGGAGTAGGGACGTGATTGTCCCCTTGTACTCATCTTTAGAGAGCCCACACCTTGAGTATTCTGTTCAGCTTTGGGCACCGCAACACAAGAGAGATATGGAGGTGCTGGAGCAGATCCAGAGGAGGGGAACAAAACTGGTGAAGGGTCTAGAGAATAAATCTTATGAGGAGCGACTAAGGGAGCTTGGGCTGTTTAGTTTAAAAAAAAGGAGGCTTAAGGGAGATATAGTTGCTGTCCACAACTACCTGAAGGGACATTGTGGAGAGGCTGGGCTGGTGCTGATCTCTTCTCACAGGTAAGTGGAGATGGAACAAGATTCTGTGATTCAGTATATGATTTTTTTGCTCCTGCAACATTTGTAGTCATCTTCAGTGTACAATCAAATAAGTAAATTAATAATATAGGTAAAAGTAATAACATCGATAACCTTTTAAAAATAATTAAAGAAAACTTTGCAAGATAGTTTCTAACCTACTAGCTCTGGCTGGATTTTGGGATCATAGATTTACCCTCTGTTTCCAGATCTGTTGTTGGATTGATGACTGACTTTAGGCATCGACCAACTGAAATTGTACTTTTGTCCCCAGTTTCCTGTCCTTTAAATGTCAACATGATGCTGATGCCACTCAAAAGTTTAGTAAGCTTCCTGCTGAGTAGAGGATTTTTACTTGTGGAATTCTTACAGTTTTGGACAGTATTTTCTTTCACTACCAATTTATCAAGAAATATATGTGGATTTCATTTGCAGTATAATGGTTGGTGCAAAGCCATTCTCACAAGTAAATCTGGAGATTCTAGAAGTTCAGTAAGAAGCAACAAAAACTTTAACATGACATGAGGTTGAAAACATTTCGATGTGCAAGAATTGAAGTATTAGGCAGATTTCTCTGTTTAAACAGTAAAGAATTAATAGGCCACTCAAGTAAAATAGAGTAGTATATCTGTACAATGGAGGACAATTTATTATCACCTCATAGTTTGATGTATTTGCAAACATTTAAAATATTAAAAGTATTTTAAAAAAAGGAAACAAACCAGCAAACAAGGCAACTCACTGTGGTCTGTTTTAACTAGGACATAAATTGCTTTTTATCTTCAGAAAGTATGATACATATTAATGCCAGAAAAGTGAATTGGTTGTGACAGAAGTACAATCTTTGAAACAAGGGATCCTCTGTTTTTCAGCCTTACAATATCATTAGGAACTGGGATAGATCAATACTTATGTGCTTGACTATATGAGCTCCACATATAAACGTCTCTGTAAATTTTCCAATGGGAAATTCAGTATATCGTTTTTTTCCAGGCTGCTACATATACATGGTACATGTTTTATGTTATTTCAATATATATTCCCTCTCACACATAGCAAATGTGAGCAACTTAGAAAGTTATCTGTGGTCTTTGATTTTATTTTTTCCCTAGGTCCAAAAAGGACAAAAATGCATAAATATCTTCATTATTCTGTGAAACAAATAATGCTTAATCAAGACGATTATTTCCAAAACACAAACTCAGATTTCCATTTTTTTTTTTTAAACACTTTATGTAAGGGGTTTCAGAAAAATAAACTATGTATATATATATAAAATTGTAATGCGATTGTGGTCTTTGAGAAAGTAGCTTTTTTAACAACTTTGACCTATAATGCACAATGACTTAAGAAAGGAATCTTAAGAATTACTAAGGCTCTGGTAGATCAGTGAAAACTAATCCTGACAATTCATTTTGTATTGTTTTACCTCTAATATAAATTTCAATTTATCAACATTTTACTCCATAAAGTACTTCAAAAGTTCCTTGTTCCCATATGCTCATCTTCCAGGTCTTTTTTAAGCTCAAAGTTTAATATTCTTCTAGTGTATTACTCCTTCCATTCTCAGTAAAAAAAAAACCAACTTACCATTTGGTTTGCCTGAGGCACAGTCAACAGTCAGGCCATGAGTTAAGGTGGCTGTTTTCATGCAGTATGTCTCCTATGCAGAACAATTGTTAGTGGTAGAAAACTGTATAGTCATTCAGAGAAATATAAATCAGCTCAATCAGTCACAGACTGGAGTTGCTAAGAACCAGGTATGGCTAAGTGCCTGGAATTTAAGGTTATGTTATTGAATAGTACTAAAAGCATGAAATAGAGATGTCTGCTGAAATGGTATTTGTGATGCACTGGTGTATCAGGACTGCATATATGTGTATATTCCATGCTCTTAGACACCAATTTCCTAGTTGTCCAGCACCTACATCATTAGTCTCTGGAGAGATGAGACGAGACTCATCTTTGACTCATCAATGGACTAACTTGAGATCAAGAAAATGCTGTAACTGCCTTGTAACAAAACATCTACCTGATCCTTAGAAGACTTCTCTAGATGTCTAGGTTGACAAACACCATCTGTTTGTAAGTTTGTGCTAATATCCTAGATGAGAGATGTGGTCATCTTATTGACTGACCCAGTCAGATTCTGAGGTAGAATTGACTGAGTTTTACACAGAATACTTGGAAGAATCACAGAATGATAAGAGCTGGAAGGGACTTCTGGAGATCACCTAGTTCAATGTCCCTAACAGAGCATGGTGACCTAGAGCAGATTGCTTAGGACAACATTCATGTGGGTTTTGAAGGACTCTAGAGATGGAGACTCCACCATCTCTCTGAACAGGTTGTTCCAATGCTCTACCACCTTCATTAAAAAAGTTTTAGATGAAATTTTCTTTTGTATAGATTCTTCCAGAAAGATGTAAGAACAGAAATTTTTTTACGTATTTTCTGTGTCAAGACGTGTGGAAGATCACATTTTGCTATCATCACACACTTTGACTCCGAAGTTAATTTCTTACCAACTTAATTGTAACATTTTGTTTGAAGTACTTCAGTTGCAAAGTTTCCTGATTAGCGAAAAACTCTGATGTGAAAACTGTGGCATGACTTTCTGAAAAACATATGATAAATAATTAATACCCAGAATTACAACTTCTTTTGTGGAATAGAACACAGAGAAGGGATACAAAAGGGGAAAAACAAAAACAAAAAACAAACAAACAAACAAAACCCAAAAAACACACAAGGAGTAATCTAGGAAAAACTACATATAAAGCAAAAAGCTCTACCGTGCTTGGCTAAGCTTTTATCTACAGGGCTTAAATCATCTCCAAAGAAGTCTAACTATGTATTTTGTTTCATCTCATTATAGTCATCCTTTCGCTGTGTATCCAAATGTAAACCTAGTGAAGTTCTGAAGTTAATTTTAACTGTACATGAACAGATGTACAGCCATTTTTCAACAAATATGTACAAGGAGAGGAGCAACAAAAGGCAAAAGAGAGAAAGACAAATAAATGATTGATCTGTCATATTCTTCAGAAATTCCCAACAAACATTCATATTGCTAACATTTCTTAATGAGGAAAATGTATGCAGTTCTGGAGCCCTCAGCACAGGAAGGACATGGAAGTGTTAGAGCGGTTCCAGAGGAGGCCCATGAAGATGATCAGAGGGCTGGAGCAGTTCTGCTATGAGGACAGACTGAGAGAGTTGTGGCTCTTCAGCCTGGAGAAGAGAAGGCTTCGAGGGGACCTGATAGTAGCCTTCCAGTATCTGAAGGGGGCCTACAGGAAGGTTGGGGAGGGACTATTTACAAGGTCTTGCAATGACAGGACTAGGAGCAATGGGTTTAAACTGGCAGAGGGGAGATTTAGACCAGATGTTAGGGGGAATTTCTTTCCAGTGAGGGTGGTGAGGCACTGGAACAGGTTGCCCAGGGAGGTTGTGGCTGCTACCTCCCTGGAGGTGTTCAAGGCCAGATTGGATGAGGCCTTGAGTAACCTCTACTAGTGGGAGGTGTCCCTGTCTATGGCAGGGGGCTGGAACTAGATGATCCTTGAGGTCCCTTCCAACCTTACCATTCTATGAAAATACTCAAAATTGTTCAGGTTGTTTTAAATATGGAGAAATAAACATAAAAAATTTTGAAAGGTGAATCCATATATCGTCAGATATACCTAATTCAGAATACAGGCCACCAGTTAACAAAGTTGGATGGTAAAAATATTCTCCATGTAAATGTGATGATGGCAGGTATTTCCTAGTGTTTAAAAAAATCTTTTTATATAACTATGAATCAAGCTAATGTATGAAAGTAACCTTAACTGCCAACAAATTACATTACATTTGCTCCAACTTTTAGGGCTGCTGGGGGTTTATCTGTTTACATTTTAAAAATAAAATTATTATAGATGAAAAAAACAAGTTCTATTACCTTGAATATCACATAATAAATGTACTGGATTTAAAGAATGCTGCAGGGTAAATATAAAATCTCAAGTCTCACATTATAAGAAACTTGCTTGATTTTACTGGATCTTTTTTCTTGGTATGAAAATTAACAACATTGAAGGTTCAATTTAATTTATACAGTAAATTAAATTCTGACATTTTATATTAATCATCACCATACCTATAAGCTATCAGACGAGTTGTAAGTTCAGAAAGGTTACTATATCTTCACTTCCACAGCCAACATTGTTCAAATAACTAGTAGACTTTAACTTCCTTCTTATGATCATTAGAGTTAATCTCTTCCAGTGTTTAACCTGCAACATCATGGATACTCTATTGCCTCATTTTATTTACTATAATATGAACATTGAATATGCTTAAATCATAATCTTGTTATAGAGGTGTGTTTAAATTATTTAATCTCATGACTTCTCTTGTGCTCTATTGACTTCCACTTCTCACAGTGTGCAAAACTGTGTTATGAACCTTTGTAAGATTTTTGTTCCCTAAGAAAATCTATTCCAACATGATTGTAGGGCTGTATATTGAAGTTTAGTAGTTGGCACATATAGCCATGTCTTAGAAAATGCTTGGACATCAATGGAAAACACAACAGAGAATAATGCTTAAATATTTAGGGAAGCGTGCCAGACAATGGAGAAAAGGCTTAGGTTTAGGACAGTGTGAGATTCTTAACTACAAGGAAGAGTCCCTTAGTTTTTCACTCATCTTGGTGATTTCTTTAGTGTATGACCTTAAATCAGTTTTGCTTTCCTCACTGTAGCTTAATGTGTTTAGTTTGGCACATCTTCAGGGCCATCATCTTTTCAAAAACAGGCTTCAACTGTACTAGTATCTGTGGTGGTTGGAGACCACTGAAAAGTATGCTATAATTCTCTCTAAAAAGTTGCAATAATAGAAAAAATTATACTTAACACTTTATTTACTACAAGGATTTGCTATCATAGAATCACTTATACATAACATTATATTTATTTGAAAATAAAAAATGGTAGAGCATGGGGGAGGATTTTTGTAGCTTTCATAGGTAGTTAAAATCTAGGATGTGACTACCATATTTTTCTTGCCACAGTAAACACTTTCTAACAATATAATCTACATTACACATGAATATGCAATAAAATCTGAAATACCTTAGGACCTCCATCCAAAAAAAGCAATGCCACAAACAGTCCATTCGGTTCCATGAAATGATTTAGACATTCAAAGATAAACATATGATTCAGTGTCGCAGTGAATGAGCGTCTGATGAGTACAGACAAAATTTGGTTTGTACGGCAAAATACGTGAATGTGGTATGAAATCTCCAGGAACTATTTCCATTGAAGTACATCTATTGATAAATTAAAACCAGTTTTTTCTAAGAACTGTTTCTTTAAAACAAATTGCATAGCATAAAGCATGCAAGCACAAAGCATAAAAAGCAAGGGAAGCCAAAACACTGTTTTCACTGTTTTCTTAATTTGGGTTTCAGAAAGATAAAATTAGTATTATGTATGAGTAAGAACTAATTAAATTAAGTAACCGTGACATTTCTGCTAATGATACCAATTAACCAACAGAGAAAGAACATGCCAAGAGAAACTCAGAGCTACTGTCTAAAATATCATACTGTCTAAAACGTCATACTTCTGCATTTATTTAGAGCTGTGATATTTACGTAAAGGTGAGAATTTCAAGAGTGAAATTCAGTGCAGGATAGGAGAAATCTTGAGAGCAGTTCCTGTTAACAGGAAGAGTCTGATGTGAATATGTCAGACATTGATGTGTGATCATTGGTGAGGTTTGCCTGCACATAATTCCTTCATCAATTCTTCCAGCAGTAGGAAATCCCAACTTATTGCAAGTTTATATACACACACACAGACACAGAGGCAAACATGATAGAATCTCAGACACTGGTTATTGCCAAGTAAAGAACAGAAATAGACATTTATAGCAATTCAACTTCAAATCACACATTTCATCATCAAACATTTAATATGAATGTGTACTGAAATCACAACATACTGTGGATTATGCATGGACTACAAACCACTTTCCTTGATAGTGTGGACCATCAGCAATTCGCAGAGCAATTAGACTGTAATAACCCAGGGAGAATTGTCTTTGTGTTGTGTGTAAGCAAAGTAAAAATAAACTCTGTGAACCTATTTTCTCTAATGGTAAAAAACAAACAAACAAAAAACCCCAGCAAGGTAGGAATAGAATTACTTGAGCCATAAACAGCGATGGATTAGAACATATTTTTCAGTGTTTAAGTTACTTAATATAAACTTTTTTCATCATTTCAGCTTCAAATTAGTTAGAACTTGCAGAATATGAATATTTATTCCAAGATTCAAAAAATGAGTATTTAGACAGACCTGATGACTGGCACAAAACTAATTCACTTCGTTCCATATGTTTTTACTGTGAAAAACAAAAATTACTTTGCTAGGAATCTTCGATATGTAAGAGAAGATTTTAAAAATGTTCAGATTTCTTTCATTCTATTTCATTATCGAAGTTGTATGTTTCTTTGGTTTTAGTACAAAAAGTTAAATATATCAATACTGTTTAATTGTATACTTTTATTGTGAAAAACAAAAAATCATTTGGTAGGAATCTTTGATATGTAAGAGAAGATTTTTAAAAAAATGTTTGGATTTCTTTCATTCTAGCTCATTATTGAAGTTGTATGTTTCTTCGGGTTTTAGTACGAAAAGTTAAATATATCAATACTGTTTAATTTTCTTTAGACCATTGAAGTCTATCACCAAACCCAGATATTTAAATTTGTTATAGCTGTTTGTTTACTTTTGCTTTAGATACACATTTTCTAAGACATCAAAATGTCACATTTGAAGCCATAGTGGTATACCATATTGCACAGATGATAAAGTACAATAGTAAACTCTAAAAAAACTCCTATAGAGAAATGTTCTAGTATATAAATTTCTTAAAAAAAAAAAACTGAAGACTTTTAAATAAAATTTCAATATATAAATAATTGTGAATATAAAATGCGAGTATGATAAATAAATATCTACATATATGTGTGGTGGTTTGGCCCAGGTTGGGAACAAATGACCACCAAAGCCACTCTATCATTCCCCTTCTTATCTGGACAGGGAAGAGGGGAAAATATAGCAAAAAAACAGTCATAAGCAATTCAATAATAACAATAAGGAAAGCAAAAGCAAAGAGACAGATGTTAGTCTCAGCAAGGTTGATGTTCGGTCTTGGGTAAGCAGAGCTCTCTATGCTTGCTGGTTATTTTTGGAGGACAAACTTCGTGGACAAATACCCAAACTTCCTTCTTTCACTTTGTTCTTATGTCTGAGCTAATGTCATGTGGCATGGAATATCCCTTTGGCCAGTTTGGGTCAGCTGTCTCTGCTGTGTCACCTCAGTGTACTCTTGGGGCAGGGAAATGTTGGAAAGGCACAGCCTGGGTTCTCATCTTAGCAGTAGCCAAAACACTGTTGTGTTATCAACACTCAGCTACAGCACTGCAAAGCACAGCACTAGAAAGATGCTTTGAGGAAAATTAACCCCAGCTCAGCCCAAACCCATTACAATGTGAATACACTCATTTTTTTTTCAGTAAAAAAAAAGTGTAAGAGACTGTTCATACAAGCGTCAATTTGGAAAATGGAATATATGAGGATTTTTGTGTCTTAAAGGTGCTAAGAGATAATATATCACAGATAAGAGGTAAAAATTAATTTTATTGTTAAAAGTAATACCAAAGAACACTGAAATATTTGTATAGAATAGTCACCATTCATTTCAGTGGGGCTCAGAATGTTTTGATATTGATCCTGCAAGTGAATCCAAACTTTATTATGCCCATTGGTTTATTATTACTGAATTTCTTCTGGTCAAAAGCACTGGCTGATTTGTTTGAAAGCTGTAGACAGCTTGTTTCTAAATGGCTATCCTAAATAGGTTCCTGCTAATAAAAATGTCCGCTTATTCTCTTCAGCTTTTAATGAATGCTGGGGTGGGGAGGTGGCAGAGAGATAGAATTCACCACAATCTAGACAAAGATGAAGACAGCAAGATTTTTAATTGAGTCATCTAATAGAGATACCATTTTTAGCATCATCTGGTATGTGATTAAGAAGTAGTCTTAATTAAGATTGCATACATTATGGTCATGTCAGTGAAGATGATTGATATTCTTCCATGCCATAGCCAAGATCGCAATTAGGACCTAATTAAGACTTCACATGTAAAATTATGATAACTCTGCAAACTGTAAAGCACAGCTCCTATAGGTGTTAACATTATATCTTTAATGAAAAAGGAGGAGACAAACACAGTTACAAGTACAGTACTTGAAGCATTCTCTATTAACACTCTTCCTTGGTGTCTGTGCAAATTGGTATAACTTCATCAGGACCATAGTGAAGTTGATATTTTTGTGCAAAATTCAAGGATTTATGTTAGGTAGTAACAGAAACATATCCATAATAAAAACTAACAAAAGATGAGGGCTTTTTTTCCTATTTCTGTGTTTAAATAGTATCTAAAGCTAAATATCCTTAAAATGTTTGTTTTCTGCCTGGGATATAAGAGGTGATATCAATTGTCTACTGAATTGTTAGAGTCACAGAAGTACTTAGTTTCATATTAGACTGTGACCTTGATATCATCAGTCAATGCTGAGGGACAACCATAATTCCCAGGAGGAATATTTTTTTTCTGTTAAACAGATTTTTTTTTCTGAGCAGGTCATGCTGATGCATACACTGTATGAGTTTGTAAGAAATTGTGGCACCAGAAAAGGTGAAAGTCTCTCCATGTACCCTCGAGATACCTTGTGTCCATAGAAGATGGTGACATCTCAAAAGATCAGGGCAATTAATCTCATTTATATCCTTTCAAAACCTTTCACCCAATCTTTACAGGCTTTGGAGACATGTTTTATTATCACAAGAAAGTATAGAAATCGAAGATTGCTACTACAGTATAAGAATTCACAACAAAATTCCCAATATAGTGACAGAAATCGTGTGACTACTATACAAGTAAACAGTCATAGCTTATTTCCTACACAGTAAATAATGTTCCATATGTACTATCCTCCTTCTCTTTTTGACAGCTAAAGTGGTTATGTTAATGTGATGCAAATAGAGGCAGCTTGTAAAAAGGTGACCAAGTAATTTTGTTAGTGAAAAGCAATGTTTACTTACTGTTGATAAAGCAATTGTAATACAGGCAAGGAGTACTTACACTACAGTCCAGACCTCTAGTACTGTAAATGAACATGTATATCTGTTGAAGACAAAGGAAGCAAAAGAAACCTGTATTCTGGTCAGTCTCATTACAACCCGAATAGCTAATTTCCCATCTCTGTCTTTCAGTTTCATGCCAACATATCCTTTAAGAACTGGTGAATCTAGTAGCATTGCTTTAAGAAAGTGTATCACACCACATCCTTCAGCTGAGACAGACAAAGAAATTTATAACCTTAAAATTTACAGGGGCTGTGAAGTGAATATGAGCTTCAAGTATTTATATGTCATGAAGATTTGATGATTATTTTTATGCTTACTGGAAGAAACATTGCTGCTTAGAGATTCTTCAAGTATAAATTCCCATATCCTCAAAGAAAAAGAATGGATTGGTAAATTTTGGTGATCTGACAAATACCCCAACCACCAACATTCACTAACCAGCACGGCGTTTAAGCACGGACCTAAAGACTTTTATATCAGCATTTCTAATGCTTATGTGATTGTACAAAGGACAAAAGCTGTATCTCCATAAAGGTTATCAGTCAGGATCTGGTCCTAGCTGGAATTATTATTTTTTTTTAATTGAGAGCCTTTTCATGCCGCTTTGACTCATGTAGAATAATACTCTGCAACCACTTCTATTAAAAACAGTAAGACTACTTGTTTGCTTAAAAGTAGGGTTGATTCTTGCCTGGTAAATTTTCTTGAGCTCCTCAGAAAGACACTTCAGAGGAACTTTTATTACCTGACCACTCTTAAAAATACTATTTTTTTCATATTATACCAAATGGGATCTGTGTCAGGTATGCAGTCAAAGAATTTGAATGTTTCTCTAATAACAACAGTAATTATATTTAGAACTTGCTTAGCAATTTTAATCTGAAAAGCACTTACTACCAGCATTAGCAACTTAATTCTCACAGAATCTTATTAAGGCAGGGAGCTATTCCACTTCCCTGTAAGGGGATACCTTGTTGGCTGGCAGATATTTGCTCACTGAATAGAATGGAAATGAAAAAGAAAATTTAACTAGCTAGTCTAGAAGTTTAAGAACAACTTTAATGCTAATGTTTACAGGAGTACGATAAGGAGTGATTTAATAGTTCTGCTCTTTAAAAGAGACAGAATGTGTGCTTAACTAATAATGACTCACTGAACTTACAGTCCTGTTATTGCCACTATAGAAAAACTTTACTTTCCAAACTTAGTATCTTCAATGCCGAAGTCAAATGGAAATCTCTGTCTTCAGAAGGTGAATTATTGCTGAATTATTACTTTCCCAAGTACCTGGTACATGAGAACATTTTTGTCAAACTCTCCTCCTACCTTACAGGTTCTGAAAGTTCTCCATTATTTCACTCTCCAGAATAACACAAAAAGAGCTAGAATCTTCTTGGCTTTCAATTAAAGAATTAATTTTTTTCCCAATGTATCTATATCTCCATTAGCATCGCCTGTCATTTATGTAACCACAGGAGATCACCTTCTTGCAAAAACAATTCCATGATCTAAACAGGTGTTATTTCCATTAAAAGTCCAAACAAATCAGGCTGGGAAATAAGTAAAATAAAGAGCTATGGACTTTTCTCTGAGACAAAAATAATAACTTTTTTTTTTTTTTTTTAAAGTGAACTTGAACATCTAATTAGACAGTTCGAAAGTGTGATACACAATAATAAGTTCTTAGTTAGTAGTCCTGGATTTACATTTTCTGCAGTGTGGGGTTTCTTTTGCATTGAAAAGAATCTACAGCACTGGACTTTTCACAGAATCACAGAATTAACCAGGTTGGAAAAGACCTTTGAGATCATCTAGTCCAACCTATAACCAAACCATGGCACTAAGTGCCTCATCCAGTCTCTCAAACACCTTCAGGGATGCTGACTCCACCACCTCCCTGGGCAGCCCATTCCAATGGCAAATCACTCTTTCTGTGAAGAACTTCTTCCTAAGGTCCAACCTAAACCTGCCCTGGTGCATCTTGAAACTGTGTCCTCTTGTTCTGTCACTGGGTGCCTGGGAGAAGAGACCAGCCCCCACCTGCCTACAACCTCCTTTCAGGTAGTTGTAGAGAACAGTAAGTTCTCCCCTGACCCTCCTTTTCTCTAGGCAAAACAACCCCAGCTTCCTCAGCCTCTTGTAGGGCTTGTGCCCCAGCCCACTCACCTGCCTTGGTGGATACATTCAAGCACCTCAACATCTCTCCTGAACTGAGGGGCCCAGAACTGGACACAGTACTCAAGGTGTGGCCTAACCAGCACTGAGTACAGGGCCAGAAGGACTTCCCTGCTGGTCCTGTTGGTCACACTGCTGGCTCATGTTCAGTTGGCTGTCAACCAGTACCTACAGGTCCCTCTCTACCTGGCCACTCTCAAAGCCACTCTGTCCCCAGCCTGTAGCACTGCATGGGGTTGTTGTGGCCAAAGTGCAGAACTTGGCGTTGGATTGTGCCCACCTACCCAGCCTGTCCAGGTCCCTCTGCAGAGCCTTCCTACCCTCTAACAGATCCACACATGCTCCCAACTTTATGTCATCTACAAACTTACTGGGCCCAGCACTGACCCTTGTGGGACACCACTAGTGACTGGTTGCCAACTGGATGTGGAACCATTCACCACCGCCCTCTGGGCCCATCTCCCCAGACAGTTCTTAACCTAGTACAGAGCCCCTATCCAAGCCATGAGCTGCCAGTTTGGTCAGGAGTTTGCTATGGCAGATGTTGTCAAAGTCCTTGCTGAAGTCCAGGTAGACTACATCCACAACCTTCCCCACATCAATCAGGCAGGTCACCTGGTCATAAAAAATAAATCAGGTTGGTCAAGAAGAACCTGCCCCTCCTAAATCCATGCTGGCTGGACCTGATCCCTTGGCAATCCTGTAGGTGCCCTGCAATTGCACTGAAGATGATCTGTTCCATTATCTTGTCTGACACTGAGGTCAGGCTAACAGGCCTGTAATTTCCTGTGTCCTTCTTCTGACCCTTCTTATGGATGGACATCTCATTGGTCAGTTCCCAGTCATCTGAGACCTCTCCGGTAAGTCAGCCTGTTTATTGCTCTAGTGTCCGCGTTCCTGTGTTTCCTTATATTTTGTTGTGCATTGCTTTTTAGCATGCTCTTCTATTATCCTTACTTATTCTTATTTTATATGTGCTCTTCTGTCTTATTTTTTTGCCCACCATACCCCATCTTTTCTCCCATAAAGTTTCTGTTTCTCTTCCAGTTGCCTGTCACTTATTTGCTTCCTCTAGTCTGCCTCAGGCAGATATCCTTTTACACTTTTAAGATTTTATTCTTCTCCCTCTAGTTTTCATTTCTTTTTGCTTCTCATACCAGCATGTTTGGCTCCTGCTCCCTGGATGGGGCATTCTATCCCACACTACAGAAAGCAAAATCTAAGCTTATTCAATCTATCTATTCATCTGTCTGCTGATCCATTGAAAAATCTACTGTAGAATTCGTCAGGCTAAAGAATTCTCTGAAAAAACCTATCAAATCATAAGACTGTATCTCTAAGCTATGTTTACTCTGAGTTACATTTCACACAATTCATCATGATTGGTTGTAATAACACAAAAATGGGCAAATTAAATAATAAGTGAATAGAAGTATACATCAACTGTGTTTTCCAAAAATTTGGAAAGTCATTCTTTTCAGAAAAACAAGGCCTCTTTAGTGTCTATTAATTAATTCAGCACATACAGCATTTTTTCCTGCAACCATTATGATACACCTAATTTTGGGGAAGTATGTTCTATTCCCAACACACATAACAGAATTAAATAACTCAAGATAAGAACAGTATATGGAATAAATTGTGCATATAGTGGTGCCAAAATCAGATGATTAATGCAGTTTAAATTAAAACATTCAGTCACAAAGTCAATAACAGAGATAGTGGGAGGGTAAAGGAATTAAAAGAGGCAAACAAGGACAAGATTTCCTTTTTAATTAGATTTGGTGTGAAATGGAATATAGAAAAGATAGAATTATTCCCTAAAATGTTCCATATATTGGGAATTCACAGTATCACAGTATCACCAAGGTTGGAAGAGACTTCAAAGATCATCAAGTCCAACTCTTGATCATCACTCTCTGCATGTGACCATCCAGCCAGTTCCTTATGTAGCAGTATATAAACATTAATTTATTTAAATACACACATAAACAAATATAGAGACTTTGGTATCCATAGAAGTGTGTCTTTGCACATGCATGCACATATAAACAAGTCTCCATAGAATCACAGAATGGTAAGGTTGGAAGGGACCTCAAGGATCATCTAGTTCCAACCCCCTGCCATAGGCAGGGACACCTCCCACTAGTACAGGTCACTCAAGGCCTCGTCCAACCTGGTCTTGAACACCTCCAGGGAGGGAGCAGCCACAACCTCCCTGGGCAACCTGTGCCAGTGTCTCACCACCCTCGCCGCAAAGAACTTCCTCCTGACATCTGGTCTAAATCTTCCCTCTACCAGTTTAAACCAGTTTAAATCTTCCCTCTACCAGTTTAAGCCCCTAGTCCTGTCATTGCAAGACCTTGTAAATAGTCCCTCCCCAACCTTCCTGTAGGCCCTCTTCTATGGATACCGGAGTCTCTATATTTGTTTATGTATGTAAATACACAAATTACTACACTCTTGTATATAGTTATAAATAATTTCTGCATGTGTTTGTTGCAGGGTAAAATGGGGAAATATCCACTACTGAATAAAATATTATTCTTGTGTTAAGAGTATAAGCTTATTTTTTGCATTGAGTATAAACTTATTTTTTTAAATGTCCTTGAGCCATGACAAATAAATCCCATCCTCTTCTTGAATCATAAAATCAATGAAATAATTTTAATGTGTCCCCTATTACACTGCATATTAAAATGGAACAATTTTGAGAATATGTGTGATGGTTCAGGAGTTCCCCACTCCCCACACTTTGTAAAATGACCCAGACTAGAACTCAGCTGGCTGGAAGTTAAGGAATGAAGCTATATTTACAGCTTCGCACAATGTACAAACAGAGATATACACTATATACAGGAATATTTACAGAAATATACAAGCAAAAGGTAATACAGAAACACAACACTCCTCCCAGAAATCAGAGATCCCAGGAGGGGCTCCCAACCACCCTTCCACCTTCTTCCCACCCCTGTACCTTACCCCAAGGTTTGCCTTACACACAAGGTGAATTAGGAGGATCAGCCAGGTGGGTTAGAAGAAAAGTGGTTAGTGAAGAGTAATTGGAAAAAGAGGAGTCAGAACCAGAAGCTGCTAGACTGCCCCAGACGCTGTGCTGTGTCCCTAGAGAGAGACAGACAGAGAATGCCTTATCTATGTTTTGGTTTCTTTTACCCAAACAATCTCA
>VWZE01024645.1:30799-90624 GCA_013396675.1 Eubucco bourcierii
AAAAAAAAAGGTAAAAGAAAGAGAAAATGCTATATATAGTGTCTATACCAAGCCTTCTACTCACAGATTCTTTTTATGTTTTACTCCAAGGACTAATTACTGATAATTCCTAACATATTTTCTTTTAACCATCCTTCCATCCTTGGAAAAGGAAGTGACAACCATGAGCTACTGAGTCAACCCAGTCAGTATTGGAAATTAATATGCCTAATTGGACTGATGTTTTCTTAGGAGATCTTGGCCTAGAAAAGGGAAAAATGGCAAACACTGAAGCACTAAGTGAGACTAAGGAAAATACAAAAATGTGTTGAGATTCCAGTTTCAGTTTGTTTGTGAGATTTAAAAAGTAAATATTAATAGTTACCTGGCAGTGGAGCAGACACTAGAGCAAGATATTAATTTTAGACATAAAAATTGATGTTCAATATCACTCTGTTAGCAATGTCTAAGTGATTATTTTAGACTAAACAGTATTTGAGAATACACAGACCCTGCATAACTCCAAAACGCTCAGTGAAAAGGAATGTTAAAAACAGATAAAAAGAAAACAGCAACAACAAAACAAAAAATCTAAATAAACAAACAGAAGTACTTTCCATTTTAAAGTTTGCATGTTTAAAGATCAATCAGAGTAAGGACAAATTATCCCAATTTCTTATTAAATTAGAGGTCAACAAATATCTGTTTTCTTATAGATGTTATGACAAACATGCAAGATCAATTAATGAGCTACAGTGTTTGAGGAAAGAGTTAAGGAGGGAGAAATATAAGAAAATTCTTTAATCTGAGAAATTATGTGATCTGTTTAAATTATGTTTAGTTATAAAAATAAATAAAAATTTGCTAATTAAGTACATAGTATACTGAGTTTACTGTACTTTCTTTAATTTATGGTGTCAAAATACATTGTTTAAGAGCAGGGGAACCTTCACAGGTGACTTCTGTGCTTGTTAATTTGATGTATCTCTAAAAATGATTTGCCAAGATATTTGATCAAGGACACATCTAGGAAAACAATTGGCCAAGGAAACTGAATTGTTTCTGCATCTCAAGACTTTTTTATTAGAAGAAATCATGTGATCTTTGGAAAATATTCAGGCATTGTTTTTAGATGCAAAGCTATTTAATAGTTCAGTAGGTGTTATTACTGTGCATGTGTGTATATTTGTATGTTTTTCATTCTAATTATGAGGCTATGTTATATTGTTTGTACTCACTTCTCTAATCAAATGTCTATTTCATAAGGATGTTTTCAAGAAAAAGTAAAAAGAAGCTTCATGCATCATAACAAAGATAATTTTCTTGGCATGGACTTGCAGTGTGCAAGTCAGTATAGGAAAACTTGTTTCAGTGTCATGAGAAACAATGACAACTAAAATACTGATTTGTCCAAAAACTGATATAACTGATGCATTAATTTCTTACTCCCTTCTTTGAGCTTAAAGTGATGTGTGCATTAATTTTATTTTTTTCTATTCTAGTGTATTATTGAGATTTCAGCTTTTCACAAGATTTTATTACAGAATCGTTCTTTCTCTATATCCAGAAGTGAAAAACTCTCAATGAACCAATTCACAAAAAAAAAAAAAAAAAGGTCTCTAAAAATCTGCAGTTGCAACCAATATTCAGTCTACATAATCAAGGTTTTCCATAAAATGTAAATAAACTAATTCCCTATTTACTTGTCATAGAACACTAGTTTTTATTCTTTTCAATACACACTCATCAATTTTAAGGTGAATTGATTAGGATGCAGGAAATTAAGATAGTTTCTTCTTCAGGAAAAAGAGCAATATACAATGAAAAGCTCTGTTGAGAATACAGGGTATACTATTTGAAAGCATGCAAGCAATGAAGAAAGTGGGCATTTCAGGGGTCAATGCTGGGACCAGTGTTGTTTAACATCTTTGTCAGTGCCATGGACAGAGGAATCAGTGCAGCCTCAGCAAGTTTGCAGATGACACCAAGCTGTGTGGCACAGTCAACTTGCTAGAGGCCAGAGATACCATCCAGAGGGACCCGGTCAGGCTGGAGAGGTGGGCCCAAGCCAACCTCATGAAATTCAACAAGGCCAAATGTAAGGTCCTGCACCTGGGTAGGCACAATCCCAAGCACAAATACAGTCTGAGTGGTGAATGGTTGGAGAGCAACCCTGAGGAAAAGGACCTGGGGGTCTGGGGTGATGACAAGTTCAACATGAGCCTACAGTGTGTGCATGCAGCCCAGAGAGCCTACCGAGTCCTGGGCTGCATCAAGAGAAGCGTGGCCAGCAGGGCAAGGGAGGGGATTCTACCCTTTTACTCTGCTCTCGTGAGAACCCACCTGGAGCACTGTGTGCAGTTCAGGAACCCTCAACACAGGAAGGATATGGAAGTGTTGGAGCNGGCAGAGGGGAGATTTAGACTGGATGTCAGGAGGAAGTTCTTTCCAGTGAGGGTGGTGAGACACTGCAACAGGTTGCCCAGGGAGGTTGTGGTTGCTCCCTCCCTGGAGGTGTTCAAGACCAGGTTGGACGAGGCCTTGAGTGACCTGTACTAGTGGGAGGTGTCCTTGCCTATGGCAGGGGGTTGGAACTGGATGATCCTTGAGGTCCCTTCCAACCTTACCATTCTATGATTCTACGATTCTATGTAGCAGACATTTATTTTAATGATACATTCACATTCTTTATAAGAAAATTTAATATTAATAAATGCAATTATTTTATGGTTTTTAATCAGATTTTGAAAATATGCACATTATCATTCTCTATTCCTGCTGACTACAACTAGCCACTCAATTGCACGTTCCATAAATTCTCCTTGTTTGTAAACTGTGCATAAAGGCATATTACTGACAAAAGTGTGAATTGTTAGTTCTGAATGTTGAAAACATTTACACTAAGAAGCAGTGAAAACTGCTGTGGATAAGGAAACTTTTCTCCTTCTGCAGCAAGGTAGCCATGGATGAAATTCATCCGCACTGAGTGCGGATTTCAGTAAATTAGGTGTCTTAGCTGATCGCCTACATGACAGTGATGCTATAATCCTGAAAATGTTATGTTGGGTCATCCTAAAGAGACATTTAAGACAGGATAACTTGCCATCTGAAGATGGCTATTTCCCACTTCTGACAATGTTGTAACCACTTCAGAGGACAAGCAGGAAAATCAGGAAAGAATTTCAAAATCAGCAGTTCAGTTTCCAGACAGAGAGCAAGTGAGGGCCCCAGGATGTGTGCATATTTTTGTGTGTGAGGTTCATGTGTGTGTGGTGTATGCTGTCTGTTTCTTCGCTGAAGTGATACTGCTTAGCTCAGAATTAAATGATGGGGCCAAGTTTAAGCTTCTACTTTCAAAACTACTGTCCTGCAAGCCTTTTACAGAAGCTACTGTACATCGGGTGGAAGCAAATTTCAGTAACCTATAACTCTGAAAAGTCAGCAGTATTAGTCCAGAAAGTAAGCTGGATCTGCTGCTGGTAGTGATACATGCTTTCCGTGGCTCCATAAGCCTCTGAATTCTGTAACTTCATGACTCCTGATGCAGGGAATTACAGTTAATGATGCTGTTAATATTGTCTCAGGGAAAAGGGCACAGTAAAAGAAATATTTTCTCAACTACTTAGTTACTAGTTTGGAATGCAGTCTCCTCTTTCACTGAAATACTGACTGCTTCCAGTTCCTGCAGCTGATGGGAAGAGGTGCATTATGACTTTTGGTACTCCTAAGATGCTCAGTCCCATGATGACAATACTTGTTTTAATGATGCAGAAATTACAAGCTGCATATTGCCTGTGAACAATCTCCAGAGCTTTGGAGTTACAGTAAAGTAGATGCAGCAGCTGGAATGACCTTTTTGATGTGCATAAAATCTTAATCTACTTTAAGTAACTAAGAACAGTTTCCCCTTTATGTCATCTCAGATTGGCTAACATAACTTCTTAAAGTCAATGAACTACGTTACAAACTGATATGACAGGGGAAAACCAATAACAAACGTTGCCAGATTATACACTTTAACACTGTGCTTCATTTAATAGTTGTACAGGGCTCACAAACTGGAGGATAGAAATGAAAGCTTGAGAAAGCTAAATATAAATATGTTAAAGCACAAATAATTTATGCTACCAAGGCAAGAACATGATTAAGGTGACATTACCTTCCTTGCAGCCAGAACGTATCTCTGTGTAAAGGTAAACAGAAAGTCAGATGAATTTATCCATAGACAAAACTAACATGGTCTCATAAATATTTGCAAAAGGGTTCCCAAGATTGCTTATCCTGGTGTTGTACTGATAGCCATATGAGAAAATTGCTAAACATGTTGCAGTACAAAAATGTCATATGTTTACAGATCAGAGATTTACTTATCCTTGGATATGAAGACCATTTTACATTTTCCTTTGATTATTTCTACAATTGTTTTTCTTCTGTTATATGTTTACTGAGGCCTCTATTATTAATTAAGAATAATACATTTGAAAACAATATCGAATCTATTTTTATTTGCCTTGAAACACCTATCTTGCACTGAACCTGAAAGAGTTTAATAAGTGGACTTTTACAATGTCCTCTCTTTAAGCAATTTCTATTAAAAATTAATAGTTTTCCTCATAATTAATACTAATACTAATGATGTAATGTTGCATAAAATAATGAAAAAGGTGAACCTCAATAACTATAAGCATTACCAGAAGTTAATGGGGCTGCTCCTGTTAGCACAGTTCTGCTTATGAAGTGCTTAGCAGTGGATTGAGGATCAAACTGGGAGAACAAAATAAAAGGAATGACTATACAAACAATGTTTTTCTGTGTATTGGATGAAAAAAATATTGCAGTAAGATAATACTTTTTCTAAAAGACAAACTAAAAGGCAAGAAGGAACTGCACAGGCAGTTCAACCAGGGACTGGTACCCTGGGAAGGATATAGGGATACTATATGGTAGTGTAGGGATGGGGTCAGGAAGGCCGAGGTGTGGCTGGAGCTGAACTTTGCAAAGAATGCAAAGAATAGCAAGAAGGGCTTCTGCAGGTGTTTAAATCTCAAAATGAAGATTAAAAATTTGTAACCCCAGATGAGCAAGTATGTTATGCTAGTAACAACAGTTGAGGAGAAGGCTGAGGTACTCAACATTTCCGATTCAGTCTTCACTACCAACCTCCCTCCTCACACATCCCAAGCTGATGTACCACAAAAAATGGACCGGGGCGGGGGAAAGTATGTCCTGCTGTGAAAGAAGACCAGATTTGTGACCACCTGAGGAAAATGAACATATGTATGTCTATGGGATCTAATGAAATGTATCCCAGAGTCTTGATGGAATTGGCTGATGTCATGCCGCTCTCCACGATATTTGAAATGTTCTGGTAGCCAAATGATGTCCCTGGTGACTGAAAGAAGGGAAACTTTACACACATTTTAAAGAAAGTATAGAAAGGAGGACCCTGAGAACTACTGACAGGTCAGCCTCACTGTTGTGCCTGGATAGATCACAGAGCAGATCCTCATAGAAGCTCTGATAAGGCACATGGAGGACAGGGAGGTAATTTGAGACAGTCAGGATGGCTTCACCAAGGGCAAGACCTGTCTGACCAGCCTAGTGGCTTTCTATGGAGTGACTATACCAGTGGACAAGGGAAGAGCTATGGATGTCATCTATCTGCATTTCTGTAAAGTGTTTGACACTGTCCCCCACAACATCCTTCTCTCTGAATTAGAAAAGTATGGATTTGATGGGTGGACTGTTTAACAGATTATGAATTGGTTGGATGGTTACTTCCAAAGGGTAGTAGTCAATGACTCAATGCTCAGATGGAAATGACAAGTTCCTCAGAGGTCCATATGGGGTCTGTAGGGGGACCAGTACTGTTTAATATCTTCATCAATGACATAGAGGGATCGAGTGCTCCCTCATCAAGTTTACAGATGACACCAAGCTGAATGGTGGAGCTGCCATGTCAGAGGGACAGGATGTCATGCAGAGGGACCTGGACAAGATGGAGAAATGGGCCCCAGTGAACTTCATGAGGCTCAACAAGGCTGAATGCAAGGTGCTGCACCTGGGCAGGGGCAAATCTCAGTATCAGTAAAGACTGGAGAATGATGCGATTCAGTGCAGCCCTATGGGGAAGGTCTCAAGGGTATGGGTGGATGAAAAACTGGGCGCAAGCCAGCAATGTGACTTACAGCCCAGAAGGTCATTCTGGGCTGTATCAAAAGACACATGGCCAACTGTTTGAGAGAAGTGGTTCTGTCACTATACTCTGCTCTGATGAGATCAGAGGATCAGAGGATGTTAGGGGTTAGAAGGGACCCCTGGAGATCTTCAACTCCAACTCCCCTGCCAGAGCAGGACCATAGAATCTATCTCAGGCTGCACAGGAACACATCCAGACAGGTCTTGAAAGTGTCCAGAGAAGAAGACTCCAAAACCTCTCTGGGGACTGTGGTCCAGTGGTCTGTGACCTTTACAGAATGGTCTTGTAGAAGTTCTTCCTCATGTTGAGGTGGAACTTCCTGTGATGTCGTTTACATCCATTGGCTCTTGTCCTATCATGGCACAGGTGACAAGTGTCTGTCCCTTTGGTCTTGACACCAAATCCTCATATATTTATATATATTTATTAGATCATCTCTCAGTCTTCTCCTCTCCAGACTAAAAAGCCCCAGGTCTTTCGGCCTTTCCTCATAAGGCATGTACTCCAGTCCATTAATCATCCTTGTAGACCTCTGTTGGGGTCTCTCAAGTGGATCTCTGTTCCTCTTGGGTGACCAGAACTGGACGCAGTATTCTAGGTGGGGCCTCACAGGCAGAGTAGAGGGGAAGGAGAACTTCCCTCAATTTGTCGGACACACTCCTCTTAAAGTGCCCCAGGATGCCATTCACTTTCTTGACCACAAGAGCACGTTGCTGTCCCATGGATAACTTGTCATCCACCAGGCCTCCTAGGTCCTTCTCCATGGGACTACTCTCTAGCAGATCACCTCCTGTCTCACCTAAAGTACTGTGTTCAGCTCTGAAGGCCTCAACACAAGGGCGTTAACCTGTTGGAGCAGGTCAAGAGAAGTGCACAAAAATCATCAGAGGGCTATGGACAGGCTTTGAGTGGTGAAGCCATTCAGCCTGGAGAAAACAAGGCTCTGAGGATGCCTTATAGCAACCATCCAGTAGCTGAAAGGGGCCTACAAGAAAGATGAGGATAGGATTTTTATAAAGACTTCCTGCTACAGGAAAAGGAATAATGGTTTTAAACTAAAAATGGGTATATTCAGAAAAGCAGAAGAGATACAGGACTTTCAGGACGGGGTTTTTTTTGTTTGTTTGTTTGTTTGTTTGTTTGTTTTACAATGAGAGTGGTGAAACAAAAGAACAGATTGCCCAGAGAGGTGGTAGAATCCCCATCCCTGGAAACATTCAAACTCTGGTTAGATGGGGCTCTAAGCAACCTGATTGGGTTAAAGATGTCCCTGTTCAGTGAGGGAGGGTTGAACTAGATAACCTTTACAGGTCTCTTCCAACCTGGAGCATTTTATGATTCTCACAAGCTGGAGTACTGTGTCCGGTTCCGGTGCCCCCAGAATAAGAAAGACTAAGGGCTAAAGCACCTTCCCTATAGGGACAGACTATGAGGATTGGGCTGTTCATCCTGGAGAAGAGAAGGTTCCAGGGAGACCTTATAGTGGTCTTAAGTACCTGAAAGGGGCCTACAAGAAATCCAGGAAGGGACATTTCACAAGGTCTCATTGTAACAGGACAAGAGGGAATGGATGGTAGTTTGAGGAGGATAGATTTAAGCTAGATATTAGAAAGAAATTATTTAGAGTAGGGGTGATGTGACACTGGAACAAGTTGTCCAGGCAAATTGTGTTCGAGGCCAAGCTGGATGAGGTCTTGAGTAACATGGTCTAGTGGCGACTCTGGCAGAGGATTGAAATTAAACAGTCTTTAAGGGTTCCTCCAACCCAAAATATGCTATGATTCTGTTGTTTTCTCACTGGTCACAGTGAGCTGAGATTCTTGAAGTCCATCTTCTCAGTGAAGACTGAACAAAGAGGTCATTGAACACAACTATCTTTTCTGTTTCTTTTGTCACAAAGTCTCCTGTCCCATTCAGAAGCAGACCCACATTTTCCACATCTTCCTTTTGCTGCTGTTAAACCCTCAGAAAACACTTCTTGTTGCCCTTCGTCATTCGTACAAGTTTCAATTCCAGATGGGATTTGTTTTTTCTAACCTCATCCCTACATTTAGGTGATGATATCTTTAAATTCTGCCTGGGCTTTGTGAACCTGCTTCTATCACTTTTAGGCTTCCTCTTCATATGGGTCCATTCCGGAGCTACTCCTTCACCCATGCAAGCTTCCATCAATATTTACTTGTACTGCACCCCTCTACTCACTAGAACCACATTACATGGAACTCTTTCAAGCAAATCTCTGAATAGGTCAAAGCCTGCTATCTTGATGTCCAGGGCTGTGATCCTGCTTTTTGCCTGGTTTCCCTCTGTCAGCATCGTGAACTCCATGGTACTGTGACCACTACAGCCAAGACCGCTCTCACCTTCATGATCCCGACCAGTGTCTCCGATTTGTAAGTATCAAGTCCAGTAAAAGATCTTCCCTTTTTGCTTCTTCAGTTGCCTCTCTACTCCTGAGAATCTTGATTGCTTCTGTTCTGCAATGTTTCACTTCCAGTGGATATCAGAATGGTTAAAGCCTACCACAAGAACCAGAGTGCAGATGTGATGCTTCTTCCATTTTTTGAAAGACTCCCATGACAGTGACACTTACAGTGATCTGGCCTGTAATCCTGACCCACAACCTCTCAGCTTGTTCACCACCTGTTGCTAGGCAGAGCTTCACACAGTCACGCTACTTTCTCACAAAAGGACAACCACATCTCCTTACTGTCCTACTCTCTTCTTCCTAAAGATGTTGTATCCACCCAAGGCATTATTAATTTCTTTAGTAACTCCACCATACTTCCACGTCCCCTGAGATTATAGTGTTTTACCCATGTGCAGACCTTTGATTCCTTCTTTTTGTTCCACACTCTGTTTACAGGCTCTTTAAAGAGACATCCCATGCTGATCAACTTTTTCATTTTATTTTCTTTTTTTTGTTGTTGTTGTTGAAACAGAAAGATTTTTTCCAACTTATTTTGATCATGCCTTTGCAGTCTCAGACTTTGTAATATGGGGGGAAAAAAAAGGAAAAAATGAAAAAAAACCCTCTCACATTTATGACAAAAGCTTATCCCAGGTAGCTAACTCTAAATCATCAGTTTAGAGACAGTAGAGTAAAGAAATCAATATTTCAATTACCATGGTTCAATCCACAGCATTTATTTCAAAATGTTTTTAAAAATCATACCTTGCCTCATAGAAAGGAATCTAGTTCAAAAAACGAAAATAAAACTGAAAAAAAAAAAAAAAAGGCAAAAGACATGGTCTATTTGCTTTTGATCCATTACTCTCTACATCATCTCAATTATAAAGATATCTACTTTCCTCTCTTGGATGTTGGATGGTTACTATCTCTGCTAGTACTGGAGAGACACCAAGTAATAATTTACAAGGGATTACAACTCTGTTGAATATGAGCACCTTCTAGTATCCACAGACAGCTTATTTATTAACCTCAGGAATTTGGAAGCAGAAGACTCCACCTAAGGATCTGAATATTTAGAAATTCTTGGTAGCCTTTTGAGAACTTATAAGGCTTTAGTCAACTGAGGTAGTGTATTTCAACTGATAACTTTCTGTCTGTTAAAGTTTTCAATTATTTGTGCCATATCTATTAAAAAGGCCATTTCAAGTGTATTTTCAGAGAGGATTGTAAATGCTTTGCTACATTAAGGGATGTAGAAAATTGTGGTGTTGAGCAGCCTTATATCTTTGTGTTCAGTGAAAGGGGGAAAAAAAAAACCCAAAAAAAACATTTCTTGTTCATTGGCCTTTCCAGTACAGTGACTTGATGACTAGTAGATTTAGTGCAGTTCTAGCCACATGCTACATTTCAACTTCTTTCAGTGGAAGCTGCACAGGAATTTCTATATTGACTATATTGTCGGAAAGATATGCTGCGTTTAAATGATACATTCAAGGAGCCTGCAGTAGGGGGAAACATGTTGCTCACCTGAAGATGAATCATGTTGTATGAAAGAGCATGACTAGCGCTTCATTTACAAGTCATTCAAGCAATCTCATTAGATTGGTTTTGAGATCCTACTTGATTGCAGTTTAAAAGTGAGATTCATGCCTACAAGAGATTTTCAGAAAATCCATTCAGTTTCAGGTGCTCCTGACAGTCCAAGTGTTTGGTTTGTGAATCCAGATAAGAAAATACTCAGTCAGGGATATACACCTCAGTTTGCGTTGTTGTGGTGTAAAATAGACTTAAAAAGAAAACAAACTACTACATTGTAACTTAGAATCATAGAATGGTAAGGTTGGAAGGGACCTCAAGGATCATCTAGTTCCAACCCCCTGCCATAGGCAGGGACACCTCCCACTAGCACAGGTCACTCGAGGCCTCATCCAACCTGGCCTTGAACACCTCTAGGGAGGGAGCAGCCACAACCTCCCTGGGCAACCTGTTCCAGTGCCTCATCACCCTCACTGTAAAGAACTTCCTCCTAACATCCAGTCTAAATCTCCCCTCTGCCAGTTTAAACCCATTGTCCCTTGTCCTGTCATGACAAAACCTTGTAAATAGTCCCTCCCCAGTCTTCCTGTAGGCCCCCTTCAGATACAGGAAGGCTACTATAAGGCCTCCTTATAGTATAGGAGTATTATAACTTATGGGATTTAAATTTAAGAATAATTTCAAAATTTCATAAGGAAATACATAGTAGCTACTACTATAGATTTTATGGATCTCCAGTGCAGAATAAACATTTAGTTATTATTTTAGAAATCAATACTAAAAAAATACAGTTTTTTTATTAAAAGTTTGCAAATACAACAAGCAGAAATTTAAAAAAAACCAACCAAACAAACAAAAAACCCCCACCAAACAACCACAACATAATATGTGTACACATCTTTGCCTAATGTGTTATACAAGGAGTTTTCAACATCATTGGACTTTGTCATTAGGAAAAAAAAAAAAAACGCAACAAACGAAAAACAAAACCAAACCCAACCAACCAAAAAAGCCCCAAAGACACATCTAATGCCATTTATAAAGAAATGAGTTAAAGGTAACAGCTCTGAAGATGATTTTCATTTACATTGCCAAAGAGAAAAGAGATGAAGAAAATACTAGCTTATTGTGGGAGAAAAAGCTGTTAAGTTTCTATAGCTACTGGCTTGTATAATTTTTAAAACTGTCCAAACTGCTGAAAGAACTCAAGGTACTGACTGTTGAAAGCATCCTTTTTAATAGCAGCTATGTTTTATTAGGATGAGTCCTGTTTCTTTGCATTTTTGCATCTTATAAATGGCAAGATATTAAAATTCTTAATACATGGCATTAGTCTCGGGTTTTCAGATGGGAGTGACAGCCATTTAAAACCCAATCTGTGTTTGCCGGTGACCTGTATCTTCCTAAAAGATGTAATTTTAACTTCTTAGCATGAATAGAGAATGAAAACAACTAACATCCAGGTGTATTATTACACTTGTATCTGAACATCTGCTCATTTGCTATCTTCCTACAGTGTGAGGGAGCATTTATCCTGCAAAATACATCAGATGGTCAAAAGGAAAACATTGAAAGTTTCCAAACTGTTCTATAGTACTGGGCCTATTAAATTCCTTGGTTCGTTCTGAATGAAGAAAGGGAACAGAGGGAACAGAGCAAGTTTGCTGACATAAAACTGGGAGGAGTGGTTGTGCTGCCATTCAGTGAAACCTGGACAGGCTGGTGATCTGGGCAGGGAGAAATTTAATGGATATAACAAGGGCAAGTGTAGAGCATCTGAGAAAGAACACCTCCATGTACAAGTGACCTGTTACAGCACAGCACAGGGGAAAGGGATCTGTGGGCACATGTGGACAGGATAACCATTAGCCAGCAATGTACCCTTGTGGCCAAGAGGGCCAATGGCATCCTGGAACGTATTAGAAGAGGTATGGTTAGTAGACTGAGAGAACTGCTTGAAAGAGACCACCACAGAGCCACAATGATTAAGGGAGTGCAACACCTCATTTATGAGGATAGGCTGAGGGATCTGGGTCTCTTCAGCTTGGAGAAGAGGAGACTAAGGCATAACCTCATCAATGTTTACAAATACATAAAGATTAAGGGTCAGAAGGGCAAAGCAAGGCTCTTCTCATTGATGTCCAATGACATGACAAGGGCCAACATGTGTAAGTTGGAGCATAGGAGGTTCTATGTGAAATTAAGGAGAAACTTTTTCACTGTGAGGGTGACAGAACACTGGAACAGGCTGTTCAGAGTGGTTGTGTAATCTGGAAATGTTCAAAACCCAACTGGACACACTCCTGTGTGACCTATTCTAGGTGATCCTGCTCTGGCAGATGCTGTCTTTAAGTAATGAATATTAGACACCATGTTGTGTGCTATCCACAATACTGATATTTTAATCTGCTTCTACTGTCTAATGAATTTCATGCCAACTTGTGTGCGCTGTTCCAGTATTGAAGTATCATTTAGGAGGAAGTTCTTTACAGTGAGGGTAGTGAGGTGTTGGAACAGGTTACCCAGGGATGTTGTGGCTACTCCCTCAGTGGAGGTGTTCAAGGCCAGGTTGGATGAGGTCTTGAGTGACCTGTACTAGTGGGAGGTGTCCCTGCCTATGGCAGGGGGTTGGAACTAGATGATCTTTGAGGTCCCTTCCAACCATTCTATGATTCTATGATTCTTCTCTTGATCTGTTTTATAATAGATAGAAGGCTTAGCTTGCTTAATGATAAAATCTAGGTCCTAAGATAAAAGTTAGACTAAATGGTAGGACTTCGGGAGCGAAATCACAATCCCAAGCTGCACATGCCAATGTCTTTCTATATTATAGGTAGTGGAGTAAAGACAAGCAGTGCTAATCTACTGTTGCCCAGACAAATTCTAGTATTGAAGTCAGAATCTTTTCATCAAGAATGCAGTAAAATATTCAAGAAAATAACACATGCCAAGTAGAGTTCATGAACTTGTATCATTTTGAATAATGCAGTAGGATCTCTGTACATTACTTTCTTGCCATGTGGCTAGAACACTACTTTTAAAGCAGCCCAGAGAAGGCTTGTGTCCTATAGTATTATGTAGGGAAAACATACCCATGAATCTTTCTTCCTTGAAGAGTCCCTAGAAGCTAATTTTTAATCAGGTAATATGTTATACATTAAAATATCTAAATTAACCAATACAAGCTGACATAGAGATGATTTATCCCATATAAATTAATTCATCACTGACCTACAGAATATTTGTGTGGTTGGGGTTCTTTTGTGTGTGTTTTGGTTTGGTTTGGTTTGGGTTTTTTTAATGTGTTTGTGGTTGGTTTTGTTTTTGTTTGGTTTTGGTTTTGTTTTATTTCTGTGTGTGTGTGTGTTCAGGTTTTTTTTTTTTTTGCTAATTATTTCAGGATTGATTAAGATACTCATACAAGATTGCAAGCACAAGATAATACTCAGATGTACAAGATAATATTCATATCTGTCAGGATTTTGGCAAGGTTTTTAATATAACGTCCTACTCAGGTTCTTTGTTGACAACAGATTAGCCTACAAACTTGCCGACTTCTAAATCAATTAAATGAATGTTTACTGGGTTACTCAGTTTGGATTTGAGACCTCAGCTGGGCTATCTGTCAGCCACATTAGGTCTTTGGATTTTATCCTTCTCTACTAACAAGAAACTCATTGAGAGACAACTATTTCTACGGACTATCCTCTGTAAATGTCATGTCTGCATTACAAACTTAATCATCATCTGTGTCTGTAAGTCTGGCACCTGTAGATTATGACTGAAGTTTCATGTAGCGTTAACTATTACACAGAGGACTCTGCCTCCCTCCTGACAATACTCATAATGTGTAAATTAGGAGTGTCTAAATAGAGATGCCATGTTTCTAGTTTTCATTCTGGTGGTATGTTAATAGTTAAAATTATTTATCTTCTTGGGAGTTGAATAAAGGAAATGCTGTGGGGCTGTTTCTAGAAGCTACCTCTTTTGTTCCTATAAATGTTTCTTATCAGATAGACTTAGAGTTGGAGTATAGAGTTTGATATTTAACAGAGAAGTTGCAGTTAAGACACAAATAGAATATTGCTATGGTAGCTTATATACAGCATTTGCAAAGCTGTTAATTCCTTGCTTCACCTCAGATGTCTCTTTTCATATCTATAAAGCTGAACAGGTTTAATGGGAAACAATGTATTTTACAACTACTTTCTCAAATATTTCTGTGTCCATTCTTCATTATTGATTTTTTTTTTTTTAAGGGACTTATTCCTGTAGATATTTGTAAAGAATTAAAAAAATGCATTTTTGCAGAAGGATGTTATCTAGTTAAAACCCAACACACTTGATCCTGAACTGATTCTGTTATCCTTAAAAAGGGTTTGGGGGAAAGCCTGACAGGATTTTCAAAGTATGTAGTTCTCAATAAATTAGAGAGTAAACATCCTAGCATTTCTGAAAGTACCTCTAGACAGCTGTCTGTATGATTAAATACTTTGAGATTTTGGAGAACTGTGACAAATGAGATAAATGGCCACCAGTCATGGTAAACAGACAAGAGGTTTGAAGAAGAACAAATAGCTTAGAAAATCCCAGTAATCAAAAGAAAGCAAGCTCACTTTTCTTTAACCTCAAGTTAAACACTAACAGGTTTGTAAGTCATGGAAGCTATGATGGCAGACACTGGAAGATGCGTAGTGGTGCTATGCAACTATTGAACTGTATACTTACATAACATGCACCTAAATCTTTGAATCATTTTTCCAAAATCTCTGTATAAAGTTCATTAATAGAGATAGCTTGCTCCTGAGCTATACCAATCTATTTTCTTGACAACTACCTAAACACAGGCAGACAGAATCTCTCTCTAGGTATTAATCTACCCCTAATACTTGTACTAATCTGGTGATCTCTACACTACCTTAGGCATTAATGCTATGATCAGTCCTGGCCTCCAGATACAGAATGGCTTGCAGGCTAATGGCTTCTAGACAACATAATGCACACAGTAGACAGGACATGCTCTAGCTCTTTTCTACATTCTCATGTCTCCAAAAATTAATTACTATTTAGCTGTTATTTTTTTTCTTTTTTTTTTTACTGTTTCATGTTCTTCAGTGAGGTAAAATGAGTTATGTCATACATAGATCATCAGTGGGATTTCTGTGGAACAAATCAAAAGCAAGCTTAGTCAGATTAAGATTCTAAATCAGGATATGTGACAAAAGGCAAAATTGTTATGCACCCAACTTAATTACAACTTTCTGAAAGGTACACTCTAAAGTCTGCTGTCTTGGAAAAAAGATGTCTATTATCTAGGCCTTCACCCTAGGCTTCTATTATAATCAAGAGAGAAAACTTCAAACCAAGAGAAGAACCTCAAAAACACACTTTGTCTTATCTTGATGTTAATAGCTGAAACAGAATCCCTCATTCTCTAGAAATGTCTGCTCCTTTCCCTTTGTAATTGTGAAAGGAGCTTATGAGGAGCAATACAAAGATATCTGTATGATAGATCTATAAGGCTGAATGAGAAGCATTCTACACTGGCTTTCACCTCTTAAAGAGACAAATTCATGTGCTTCTTCAGCAGAGACTTCAAGCTACAAGCAGTCTTCAAGTTTCTCATGTGAAGTCTTCAAAACACTATGTTGTCATTTTAATTCATTTCACATGTGCTCCTCTTGGAAACTTAAAACTTTCTTGTCCTGTAAAATATAATTCCTTACTCATAAATGTTGGATTAAGGTCTGAGCAAATAGTCAAGAATTGGAATTACGTATCTGTCTATTTTTGTGGTCTTATTTATCTCAATCTTGGTAGCACTATGATAGCATATTCTAACATCTTGAAAGGAATGTAAAATAACATGATTTGATTCATCTTGTTTCCTTCTTCACAGTGGTGTCTCAGTCCAGGAATTAGGAAGGAGACGTGGCTCTTTTAAAACACTCCCATGTGTGAAATTAAGCCACAAATGAGGCCAAATACTATTTATTGCAAGATTATTTTTTAAAGAATAAAAAAATTCTTTATTTTTTAGGGAAAGAAGGGAAGAAGAGGGAGAGAGAGGGGGAGGGAAATGGAGGAAGAGATTACCACCCCAGGGGACTTTTCTGTCATTGGCTAGGAGGAGGCAATGGAGATAACAGGATCTGAGTCCTTTTCAGCTTGTAATGTCTCTGGCTGGAGGATGAGAAGTCCAAAAACCCTGCCAAGGTTCAGCATGTAATGTGATCTGTGATGTTGTCCTCCACTAAGCAGGTATAACTCGTAATTTTTTATACTGTTCATTTATCACAGCTACACTTTGCTCAAATGGATTTCCAGAGGGTCTGCAGGGATCAGTGCCATAGTGGCCTCCATCCCTTTTTACCTTCTGCCTGTTCACCACACCCACCCAGGGTCGGTAGTGGTTTTATCAGACGAACCACCCAAGATGTGCTTCTTTGTTGAAACATTCCTCAGTTCCTGATGTAATCATCACCTCCCCAGGTGATTTACATGTTCAGAGAAAGGCCTCTCTCAAGTGGTCACTAACTACTGAGAGTAGTTTTGTATTTTTATTGACATAACAAGGAAATAAATGCATTTCTAAAGTAACAAAATAAAGGCAAATTAAAGTTGCATATCCAAAGGAATATAATGAAATTTTCCTGATTTCATATTCCAGTGCAAAGAATTACATTTAATTTTTGATAGTTGTGGTTGAAAGTTGAATAATTTTTTTGGTGTCTTTGACATCTCATACATATTGAAAATTCTAATCAACATTAAAAATTAAAAAAGTAAGGTGTGTTAGAACATGACCATCAAATGCAGTCATTTAAAACTAAAAATGAATAAAATTCAACGTAGATAAAATATTTCCCTAGTAAAAGCCCAAACACCAAAACCAAAACCCAAAAAACCAATGGAAGTTGTTACTCTATGGAGCACTGACAGCTGAAAGTATTGTAGCCAAATACATATGTTGAATTAGACTGCTTGGTTTTGTCATATGAAAGTGCTTTAAGATATATCAGAAAACTAGACTAAAAATGTGCATTTACTCTATTTTCTTTGTTTACATATAGGTTTAAGAAACAAAGTTCTGAACATTTGTTTTTTGAGTGTGATCTTTTGAGAGATACCTGCCCCCCACACTTCGCAAAATGACCCAGACTAGAACTCAGCCGGCTGGAAGTTAAGGGCTGAAGTTCTATTTACAGCTCATGACAATATACAAGCAGAGATATACACTATAGACAGGAATATTTACAGAAATATACAAGTTAAAGGTAATACAGAAACACAACTCCCCTCCCAGAATTCAGAGACCTCAGGAGGGGTTTCCAACCACCCTCCCACCTTCTCCCCAACCCTATACCTTACCCCAAGGTTTGTCTTAGGCGTAAGGTGAGCTTGGAGGGTCGGCCGGCATGGGGGTGGTGGGGGTGGTGGGGTGGTGTTAGAAGAAAAGTAGTTAGTGAGATTAATTCGGCAGAGAGAAGCCAGAAGCTAGGCCACCCGAGATGCTGTGCCTCAGAGATTCTGACTTATCTATGTTTTGATTTCTTCTCTTAAACATCTCAGCAAGCCTATAAGTGAAGTAGACATCAGCATTGTTTCCTTTTCACAGCCTATAGTGTAATTTTCTCTGTTAAAATATTCCAATTAGCCTCAAACCAAGACAATGAGAAAACGTGATTTTTAGCTTAAGTGCTACCCAGGGCCATATGAAATGGATCACTGAATTTATATACCTTTATGTAAAGTAAGTCTTATTCATCTTCGTCATGCAAGAATGAAATATATATGAATAAATTAATTCAGTAGTGTGTCTCAAAATAAATGTACATTTGAAAAACAAAGCTTGAATCAAACAAAACTATTAAAACCGTATCTTTAGAACATTAAGAAATTATTTATTAATTAGCACACAAACATTTTAGTAGTGGAAAGAAAAATCTACTTAGGGAGAATTAGCTACATGAATGTCGTCTAGAGCTTTGAAATTATGAGGAGGACTTTGACAAAATACCAAAGAATTAGTCATTACTTGCACTTTTATTCTTGGGATTTACAATATCATTTTGTTTAATTACTTCTGGTGTTTCAGTATCATACTAAGAGCTACAAGAGACTAAGAATTTGAGGGCACACACCCTCTTCAGACTTGCTTCCCAATGGAAAATAGTATCTATTAGAACTCATAAACAAAATTTTATATTCTTGGCATTTCTACACAAAGGAGATCAAGGATTGAGCTGGCATAGGAAAGCCCTTGAGAAAGTGGTCCTGCCAATTCAGTGTTAAAAGACTTTCTGAAATGGCTTGCATTGTTACAGTTCTGTGCACCACAATTCGTGCATGAGTAATGTGAACAGAATTCTGGCTTTGCTTCATCTCAAAATTTGCAGGATACTATCATGCATAAGTAACTTTTCTCAAAAGGTGATGCATATAGAAGACAGTCATATTTTTCTATTGTATAGCAAGGTCTGTCAAGCTAGTCCTGTACTAATAGTTGGCGTTGAATTTTTGACTTTGCAATAATAATTAGATAACATAGTTTCCTTTAAGGGAAAGCCTTCATTTTATGGGCTTCTTAAGCTAAAAAACAAACAAACAAACAAACAAAAACCAAAAAAACAACCACTAAAGAAAAACCACCTTAAAAAACCCCAAACCAAACCAAACCAAAAAAAAAAAAACACCTTTATTTTTCACACTTTTCTATAATCTGAAAAGATATGCTTTGTACTATAGACATTGTCAAACCATATGAAATATTTGTGGATCATTCAAAAACAAATCAAATTAATCAATTCAAAATCCTTTTTGCTTTTTTTTTTTTACTTAGTTCCTGTACAGAGTATTATTTTTGTAAGCAAAAAGACAATTATCAAATATACGTGGTTGAGAACATACCTTCTCAGTTCCAGTCTATTAGTCATCATCAAATAGGCAAATGTATAGCATAAAAACTATAAAATAAAAGGTTTGGAAGCTTGATACAAACCCAACAGTGGGTTTTTGTTGGTTTTTTTTTTTCCTTTTTTTCTTTATTCTTATATATTTATAGATTTATATGTAACAATGCTTAAAAATAATACTGCTTTTAATTTCTTTAAAATAGCCAGTATTGTAATAATTCTTTTTATTACTTAGAGAAAAAAGGATCAACAATAAAGATTTGAAAAAAGGACAAAAAATATTTGACAAGAAATTAGAGGCAGATGGAGAATTTGTGGAAGAACAGACCAAAATTACAAACATAAGAGAGCATAATGACATAACTAAGCAAAACAAAGATATAGAAGGATGAACTGTGGAAGACTGACCAAGATGGCAAATTGAATCCTGAAGTACATTAAAGAGAGTGTGACTATCATACCAAGAGAGTTTACCCTCTCCCCCTACACTAGTGAGATCTCATCTGGAGTATTGTGTCCAGTTCTGGGCACCCTAGTTCGAGAAAGACAGAGAAATACTGGAGAGAGTCTGACACAGGACTACAATAATGATTAAGGGAATAGAACAACTCTCTTATCAGGGGATTCTGAGAAACCTGGGATTTTTTTTTTTTATCTTGAGAAGGCTGTATGGGGGGGATCTGATCAATGTTTACAAATACTTTAAGGTTGGATGTCAAGAAGATGATTCCAATCTCTTTTAATTAATATCCAACGATAGGCTGAGGGGCAATGGATAGAAATATGAATACAGGAAGCTCCTCCTCAACACAAGTTAAAGCTTCTTTACTGATGGAGCACTAGAACAGGCTGTCCATAGAGGTTGTGCAGCCGCCTGCTTTGAAGACTTGAAAAATCCACCTGAAATAGTTTGTCTGTGGCCAGCCCTAGATGAACATGCTTTGTGAGGAGGGTTGGACTAGATGATCTTTGCTTGCAGTGACTACCATTCTATGATTGTGTGATTCTTTGAAGTTGAGCATAGGACTGACAGAAGAACATGTAAGATGCTTTTAATATAATTTTTGATAAACCTGAAAGAAGAGTGTGTGTATCATGAAGGTGTTTTTTTCACACTGAGGTGGTGCTTTGGGATCTCAGTAAATAAGATGCTCACACACACCCACGACTAGTTAATTATTTGCTCTATAAAAACCAGGATTGGCACGAAAGTGATAGAAATCTTACATCTCTTTTGCAGAGTTATCATCCATGGTGAAGTTTAATGACCTTACTATTCATCACATTTCTGGAGTATTCTTTCAAGTAAACAAAATTATCAATCTTTTGACTGCACAATTCTAAATAGCATGCCAATATTCACTGAGAGTGATACACTCTTACTCATCTTCATGCAAATGACCTCTCACAAGTGGTACATAGAAGTGGCATTATTCAAGGTAGCCATGATATATGCTCAGGTTAAGCAGTGGTCACTTATGATAAGTTGCAGGTCTCCACAAACAAAATCTACGGTTAAACTCTGCCTCAAATCAAAGAAAGTTGGAAGCTGTGACCCAGGTTTTGGCATTAGTGAACTAATTTCTAGATAAGCCTGCCTAGTCCTGGGCAGGCTCTTTAGTTCTGTAATAATTGGCACATTAGACAAATGACAAAGAGAACATCATTATACTTACAGATGATTTCCCAAGGAGCCTAATTTTTTTTAAAAATGCTGGGTTTTTTGGTTATTTTCCATAAAAGTTCTTTTGTTCATATGTAGTCGCTTTTCAGGCCATCCTTACTGTAGCAGTTCAGTACTGTTCAAGTGACTGAGAAAAAAAAGCACAAATCTTCCTCCCATCTCAAGCATCATGATTACAGGTTGATCTAAACTCCCAAGGATTTCCAGGAAGTTTGAATCAGAAGACTCAAAGACAATAAAAGATACAGTATAAATGTGCCAGGAATCAATCTAATTGTAAAGATCAATCTCAACTACAATTTCAGTGTAAAGGTGTTTATTTTTCACTTAGTGTTACCGGATCCATATAGTCACACAGATGTAGGATACCTTAGGTATACATACTCAGCACTACATATTCCTATTTAACTTAACTGTACTAAATTGTTGGTACACAGATAAGGCCACAAGATTGGTAGTTTTTCGATTCCTTCATAGTTAGAAGAAGTTGCAGGGCACCTTGGTGGGATGGGTGGTGACTTAAAAGTGTCAATTTTCCTACAGTGATTTCCCTAACTCTGGTTGAGATACAGATGTAAATACGTTTCTGCAAATGCTAAAAGTACCTTCCCTAGTAGAGCACAGATCTCTGTAATCCCAACTACTTCACTACAGTTAAGTGAGAAAACTCTAGTAAGCATGTCTGTACAGGATTCAAAATTCGTTTTCAAAGCACAGAGAGTTTTATTGAACTGCTAAAGGCATTCCTGAAACTGTCTCGGAACTGGTACCTCAGTTTTAGAAATTAGTAGGAACTTTGCTTGTGAGATACAGTATAATTAGACAATTTATATATTAAAATAACACTCTGGAATTTAGATTAATTTCTTTATCAAGAGGATTTTTCTTCCTAACTTCCTAAAAGCTTTACTCATCTTTGCCCTATAACTCAATTACTACTACTTGTGAAGCTCTTGACCTTAAGGGAATAGTCTAAGCCACTCCCTTGAGATTCCTTTCAAGCGGTTTAAGTAATGAGGAGTCAGCAAGTGTAATCATGAAAAGAAAATCATTTTCATCAAGTGTATGTTTATGCTTGTCAAAGTGATCTCTGTATGCAGTACAGAGATATGCAAAAAGTTGATCATAATAAGACGACTTTTTTTTTTTAACAAAACCACAAATTATGTCTTCAGAAAACTTGTACAGAATTATAGAACTTACTTTAATACATTTTTTTCTTATTTCTAGGTAACCAATATTTGAATCTTCTGGCCTTCTTCAGGCCTCCCAAAGAGAATTAGCTAATTAGCACACTGAGCCACTGTTAGTAATTATTCTGAAGTCATAGACACAGGGGTAGAGGTATCAGAGGCATGGTATCAGAGGCTTAAAAAAAAAAATCTGGAAAAAAAATCCAGATATCCTAGAAATTCCAGAGGAAAAAGAAAATTCTAATCATTGCCTTGTGGAGAAAAATACATAGATCATGAAAGAAATCCTAAAGGGAAAGAAAAGTCCTCAAAGACTTGATATTATCTAATATATTTTTATAAATAGCAGTGGTCATTCTTAATCTTGTGTTTCAGACAAGAGAGAAAGACGCGCAATTCTTTATATGCTTCCAAATGCCTCACTTTGATTGCCAAAGTGACATGCAGGCTTTATGCCTGTTGGAAGACATTTATAACTCTTACTCAAAAGTAAGAGCAGCTCTTGCCTTGGGGGTGTTAGGATCCATCTCCACCAGAATTATATAACCCTCAGTAAAAATCTTTGTGAGCTTTTTCTCCCTCCAGTGCTAAACACAGCAGTATCCATGAAAACACAAAGCCAAACGCTGTCACACATCAGATAGGAGTATGCATGAGAATGGTATGGATGGTGTGCCTTTGCCTACACAGTAGCCCTCAGCAAGGGGGATCTCCAACGTCTATAGATCATTACAATTTTTACTGCCCTAAACAAAAGGAAATGAAGACAGGACATTATATCTTTAACCAATAACAGAACTAGTAGCAGAGAAATACTAAAAATCAGAACTGACGACGTTTTTTTTCTCCTGTTCCACATAGAACAGAACAGACCTTTGAGGGATAAGACTGTAAAACAAAGTGAATAGAGAAAATAGTTTAGAGTTTTCCAAACCAAGGAGACTTTTAATTTGGTTTGATTTTTCTCTAGATATTATTTGGCAAAAAGAGGCAAAACAATTCTAGTTATATTTAATGGAATAACATGAACACACTTGAGGATTTCTTTGTATGGTCACTACTGCAGAGAATATGGCGAGGACAAAGGCCATATTAATGTTATAAATGTTTTTACTGAATTGTTCTATGTCATGGATAAGTTTGCTTTATTGTGAGTAATGTAAAAACATCAACTGAGCATCCTTCTCTAACAATTCTGTGAACCTGCTCCAAAGTCAGCTGAAAACCCCTGTTGCCTCCCATGAATTTAGATCAAGTACTTCACTCTTAATGTATTTTTTTCCTTTTTTGTCTTCTAGCCTGAGGCTGAAATCCTATCTCACTTCTGGAACAAGTTTTTTGTTTGAAGGTCACAGATTAAAATCACATTTCTTTTCCACAATCTGATAAAAGGAATTTTAAGGAATACATGCTTAAATATAAATGACCTTCATTTAATTTATTTATTTTTGAATGGCTGTTTGGGGAATTAGCATGCTAAAGTCAAATTCCTTAAAAATATTGAGTGTTTCTGTACTCTTTAACAGAATTAGCTTACAGAAGCAGTGGTTGGAAGAGAAGATCCTGTAGACATCACAGAAAGTAAACTTGCTTTGAACTGCATTCAAGTTCATAATACTTGAATTATTGTTACTATAAAAGCTCAGAAGAAGGACTGCCTACACAATTAATTTTCTGAGTAGCATCAGTGCAGCACCTAAGTACAGAGCAAATGGTTAGTTTATAATAAGCACATACAAGTTGTTACTTTTTCTATGGGGAGTGACAAATTCATCATATCAGGTTATAAAGTCATAATATCGTATAATGTACCCACATGTCACAGTGCTCCAGAAAGATGAAATACCAGCTCTGACTAAGTATTTAAAGTCATACATTTGTGTGCAAGGAGCCAGATTGCTACAAATTTCTGACCAAAGGCATTCTAATTGAAATCAAAGATGTGAATTGGTCTTTAAGTCTGTTTTCAGAAAACAGTCTTTCATAGGTCTTGGGCAAAAACTTAATTTTTTTTTAAAAAAGAAAATTTACTTCTCCAAGTTATATAATAAGAAAATTTGGATAAAGATTGATAATATGAATGTGCCAATAGAACAAATAGTATTAATCTGCTTCCCCTCTCCCTGCACCACTCAATTGGAAGCAAACAAAGATAGAAATTATGAATGAGTGAGCTCAGGACATCAAGAATATGTAAAGTGCAACAGTTAATTTGATATATGTGACCCATATAAGAAGTTACTTATGAACTTTTTATCTCTATTTTTTATTTCCAAAGCTAAATAAAATATAATCCTTATAAAACAATCTTTGTCTTCACCCACATTTGTGGAAGAGATGGTTCTTTTATGGATCCCCTGAATGAAACCAAGAAGGAAATGAGTATCTGGTTTGGGAAAAACATTTGACTTCTATTTTGCTTACATGTGCAGGAAGAAAAGTTAAAAACGTAGGAAAGGAGGAATAGAGTAAGTGGTAGCAAAAGGAAAAGTAGTTACCACCATGGATCCAGGTGATGTCTTGCTGATCCTGGAGGTCTTGATCGGTGAAGAAGCATCAAAATTCCTCTTACCTTTGAGGTTTCATACCTTTTCCAGCCCAATATGTGGTCACAGTTCCCCATTCAGTTGCCATGGTTTTAACCTTGGCCAACATAAGCACCAGTCCCACAGTCAGTTACATGTACCAGTCCTGATCTCAAAATAAGTTGCATGCTGTTTTAGCTCTAAACTCCTGTGCCAGAAATCTTTGAGGGTCCGTCAAAAGACCCACAAAAAAATTGTCACAGAGAGAATGAGCTTACATCTGAGCACTCTTGAGAGTGGAACCTGTGGTGTTGTCCAGTTATCAGCTGCTATAGTCACAGTTTGTGGTCTTGTGGACCGGGGATACCCCTGGGAAACTGATATGGGCAAATAATGTTGAAGCAATTAGAGGAAGACAAACTTCACTTCTTATAATTCTGAAATATAAATGTTATTGAAATTAATTCATTGCGACTATGAGCAGCCTATGGGTAGCCTAAAAGGAGTTTCCCAGAAATGCTTAAGAAAGAGGGTCCACACCAACTATAACTGCCATATTCATCTGAAAATACTGGATTTCATATCAGGGAATCAACAAAACAAATGTAGAAAGAATCTCAAAACATTTTTGAAATTAAACAGAAATATGGATGCAGAATGTGTGTAATAGAAATGACTATAACACTTTATTGCTAACATAATAGAGATGTAGAGTTCTGACAGCTAAAAAAGTATGAAAACAGAAGGACAAATAAAATAATAATAAACAAAAAAAAAATAAAAAACAAACCAAACCAAACCCCAAAAAAAAAAAAACACCCCAAAATAATTCTTCTGTGGTCAATTACCTTTGAAGTTTTAATGCCCCAGTGGATCTCTGAGTTTTTAAGGAACTTTTATAATTATATTACAGATGAAAGTAAACAATTGCTATTATTCTTTTACACAGTATCACAGTATCACCAAGGTTGGAAGAGACCTCAAAGATCATCAAGTCCAACCCATTACCACAGACCTCAAGACTAGACCATGGCACTAAGTGTCACATCCAAACCCTCCTTGAACACCTCCAGGGATGGTGAATCCACCACCTCCCTGGGCAGCCCATTCCAGCAGTCAATGACTCTCTCAGTGAAGAACTTTCTCCTCACCTCAAACCTAAACTTCCCCTGGCACAGCTTGAGACCATGTCCTCTTATTCTGTTGCTGGTTGCCTAACTCCTAAAGTTTTGTATTACTCCCAAAGCATAATTACAGAGGAAGGTAAGAAAAAGACAAGAGGCCTGATTTAAAATGCTTTTAAGCTGTATTTTCAGAAACATTTAATAACTCCAATGAGAATTACATTATTAAGGGTTCATCATGCATTGTTTCCTAAAGACACAGATGAATTCCTGAAAACCAGGCCTTAGTTTAATTATGCTTTAGTTTATTTTTTGTTTATTTTGTTTTGCTATATTTTACTTTCTCATATTTTATCATCTTATATTTTATCTTGTTTTATGAAGGGAAAGAAACCCACATCAATGTGTTATACCCACTTCCCTAAGAGTCAAAGTGTGTGAATGAGAGCATATAGATCTGAAATAGTCATGAGAAAGCCCCGGAGAGTTATATCCAGGGCAAGGGACATTGTCACACTAACACATCTGTTAAACTGCTTCTGGAAAGAAGTGGGCTTATGCCTGGATGCCACGGAAGACCAGTGAGTACATTTGGATGTGTTTGTTTCTGTCCGTATGTACAGATCCTATTTCACAGTGGCAGGTTTCCTTCCTATTTTACAGAAGAATCTTTTCATGCCAGTTGACTTCACTGCAAAAAAGCACTGACCTGTCCAATAAGAAGCATGTTTGCACTACTAGCTCCAAAAAAAAATTTACTTGAAGCATGACAAAAGCTTGTCAAGCACACATAAGAAAGGTATCCATGTGTCTGTGTTGTGGAAACTGTTCTTATATTTACTTATATAAAGGTATCATCCCATAGTCCTACTTATAAATGAACCAAACTGTGAAATAGATTGTGTGAATATAGACCAAAGCAACAGTTCCCATCTGAGAGATATTACAGGTCTCACTTGGGACACAGTGCAACTGATTAAAGTTTCTGTTACTCTCTGGAGAATTTGGGGAAGAGTGTCTCACAATTGTTTTCTTTAAGAGGCTGTTATACTTTGTGTAAAAAAATACATTTGTATTGGACTTGATTTTGTATGTCTATAACTTCACTAGCTGCTGAATAGTAAAATCCAGAGGTCCTTGTAATTGTGGTCAAAACAGTCTTTGGCTTCAGTCTGTGCAGAACTCTTTTCTACCATCCTTTTTGTTAAAAGTCACCCAAAGTTGATGAGCAAAGGGAATTCAGTCATATGTGCTATAGCATGACGTAAATAATTTCCTGCTGTAAAGTCCTAGAGATGGACTGAAGAAAGATATGAAATCAGATCCTTCACATGCCATGTAATTTCTAATGCGTCAGTTTCACTACTGGAAAAAGGTCCCAACAACTATGTGATATTGTCACACTCTGAAATTATAGATTTTTCTCCCTTCCTTTTCTTTGGAGAGAGACATTGCAGTTTTGGATGGCCCTTACTCATGGTGGCAAAATTCAGGTTGGCAGAATTCACCTATTTTGATGAGAAACCTTGGAACAACATTGTGCTTTGCAGTACACCAATAAAAAGCAGTTTGCTGGACAAGTATCAGACCTCTGAGACAGCTGAATTTATAGTAAGCCCTTCATTTTGGGATGAAGTAAGTTTTCCTTAGAATACTTACCTTGTATCTTTTTGAAGTAAGTCATACTGATGGTACAATACAGTCGTCAGGGAAGTCTTGTGCTTTGATTGTGCTAGTAACCCTGAGGTACTAACTTAAATCTTTCCTCTTGGTAGTGCCATGTGCTAGCAGGCAAGTCATCAGATCAGTTTTAACTAAAGCTTTCCCACCATATGTTGTGCAAATAGTCACAAAACAAGTGTATGATTATCTAGACTTCAGGAATAGCTTTCACATAAGCAGGCAGTTAAGTATCTTTTTACTCTAAGCTAACATAAACCTGTTTTAGTTATAACACAGAGAACATGAAAACAGTGGTGAGTTTTAAGTAAATATGGTTATTACAAGAGGCTTAAAACTACATGAAGTCTAAATTCTTTATAATGTTATAGATAAAACAGTGATAGAGTGCAAAATCTGTGAGCATTGTAAAAGAAAAAATTGTGAGGAAAAGTAGTGGACAAAAAGTCATATCGAACTCCTTGCTTGACACTAATGACCTGTTTGGGGTACCAACTCTCAAGGTACCTTGGATCAAAAGGAAAACAAAGTCGCTTGAATGGACACACAGTGCAAATCCATGGCTGATGTCACTGAAGATGAAGATGCACTATTGCATTGGTTTATAGTTTTATTGCTCCTGAATTTTTTATTAGCCACGCATTAAATTTAGACATGAAAATAATAGTAGTACAGAAAAGCTTTCCCCTTCCTTTGTATAATGGAAAACAGAATTTGCCTTGCATTAAGGCTTCATATTATTTATCTGGGGCATACTTTTTGAAGGCTTTTTTTTTTTTTTTTTTTTTTTTTTTTTTTTTGTGAATGTAAAATATACATTAAAATTGAGTCATATCTTAATTGGTTGAGTTACCCATCCTCTCAGAATTGTAATTAATGCATTCTTCATGTCATTTCACTGAGGTATCTTTTCATAACACAGTGATCTCTTTTGGTATTATTCTCTGCCCTAACATTTGTAAACAAGATTTTGAAACAGTGTGATTAAAGTAATCTGCACATTTGTCTGTGCATTAGAGAGAAGAAAGCGAGAGAAGAAAATAAAACAAACAAAAAGTATTCTCCCTTGTCCATTTTCTGACCTTGAAATGACCATAGAATTGTAAGGTTTCACATTATTTCTCTATAATATTTCAGTTTTTTACATTGTATTTTCCACTACAATTACAGAAATTTTCCTAGGCCTGAAAGACAGACTTAGTATCTTAACACAGCACAAAAAATGAAAAATGAGATTACTCACCACATATAATAGCTTTTCTCAGAGATTAATTTGATTATTCATCAATTCTCCTCCTCCTCTATTTAGAGCCTTCACACTTTCTCCCAGACTCCTAACCCTTCTCTGTTATGAATATTCAGATTTAATATGCAGAAATAGGAAAATATACAACTTTATTAATACAAATTCCCACACCAAACAAACAAATAAACACCCCAAAACAGTAAACTATTGACAATTTTACCAAAAGTTTGAATGCCCAGTCAGGAATTATTTACACAAAATGTACAATAGGAATTTTTGGAGAGCAATTTAGGGAAGGGACAAAGAAATACAAATATCCATATCCTACACACAACCCAGACTGGAAGGTGAGGAGCAGCAACTGCCGCTGCTGGTTACAAGATGGATTCCCCTTGCCCTCAAACAGGGCTGTTGGCAGGAAAACCAGAGACTCCAATTAATTTAACAGCCAAGACTAATCACTGATCAGCCCAAGATGCTGCATTGAGGTAATAATTGAAGAAATTATAATCTGAAATTGTGTTTTCAGTGCAACCACAAGGCAAAGAGGGTAGCAGGAGCTGAGTGCCCTGCCAAAACCAAAAGTAAAATGGGGGAGCCTGTGTCCTCGGGTAGCCAGTCCGCAACTCACAGCCAGCAGCAGGCAGAGGAGTAGAGCCCAAAAGCAAGTGAAGTGAGGTCCTCCCAGAGCAGACCGCCTTCAACCACCCCTCGAGGCAAAACGGACCACTGGCAGGAGAGAAATTTGAAACCTGGCCAATCAAACAGGACACCATCATTGCAAACAAGTCTGGGCCTGTTTTGCCCCAGTAGGACATTCTCTCAGCTCACTGTGTTAAGTAAAGCTTATCATTTATTCACACTTATCTTAGTACAATAAAACATTAATTATGGTATCTAGGGGGTTACACAACTTGATACATGGTTTAGGTGTCTCAGTCACGTTCTTCAACGCAATATTTGTCTTTACACACTTCCAATACACAACCTGAAATCCTCTAATTCACATTACTGAGTGTTAACAAGAAGCTACAGAAACATTTGCTTAAACATGAAGACCAGCGCTTTTAATTGTCAAGAATATTTGATTAATGACTCATAATAATAGGATACAGTAACTGGCACCATTTTTATTATATGTAAAACAGTCCCTTGAGAACAATATTAGCTGAAAGTCACAGAAAGTGGTCCTGTTATTGATGTTGAGTGGTAACATCATAGTTCAGTCCTCTCACTAGTGTGATTTGACAGACTCAGGATAGAGGAGGAGGATGGGGGTGAAATAAATTAATAAATTATGGTTTGGATTACTTAAAATCTTACTTCAGAATTCTACCTTCTGTGTTAAAAGAACATTATTTATACAATGTAGTAAAATGAGATGACCTTCAAAATAATAGAGAAATTGAACCCCTCCTTGAAGATCTAGTGAATATAATGCATGAAATCTAAGGCATTTTACATCTCCTCACAAGCAGGCAGCTGATTAGCTAAATTCCTCTCCAGAGATCGCTGACTGTAATGTTTAAAGTATTAGATGCCTACCTTTCTTGCAAACACCTGTCAGACACTTCAATTTTGTTACATAGCTCTGAATATTAATCTTTATTTTAAGATTTCATTAAAAAAGAAAAACCATGTGTTGTTTTGTATCAATGGTTAATGATAATCAGTGGTTTAAGTTGCAAGTTATATCTACACCTTATGCTTAGTCATATAGCATATGAGTCTCTGATATGAGTTTGCTGTGGGGAAAAAAATAAAAGAAAAAAATCAGAAAAACAAGTAAAAATGTATTAAATCTCAAATTTCTAGAGTTTGAGTGGTTATGTAGATTACACACATTTGTTTTGTTCTTCATTAGAACTCCATGTTTTAATCTACACTGTGAACACTGAGTAGCTCTGATTTGTAATTTTTTTCTCCCTTCTCAGTCATAAGTATAAGAAGGATAATTTTATTCTGTGAGAATACTGTCTGGAACTACTGGAACTCAAATGCATCAGGTTGCCTCCATGTGTGAGGAAGGATGGTAGAATTGTGTATTGCATTGTCAGTACTCTATTCAAAATGTTTAGATAGATAATATTCACAAAAACTGACAGGCACTAAACTAACAGCTTGAATTTATCCTCAGTTCTTCTGCAGAGAATAGCATTTAAGTGCAGCACTGAATGACAAGCAAATACCAATTTATAATACATACAATTCAAGTGCCAAAAACTTTTCATTAATTAAAACCTAAAAATAGATTTTAAAATTAGTTTAGAAAAAACAGAACTGTTATATTTTTTCTATAATTAAGGACATTATTACAGGGTCTCTTTTTTGTTGTTGTTGTTGTTGTGTTTGTCTCAGACATTGCTTTTTATTGTTTCTGTACTGATATAAAAATGATTGGTTTATTTACCCTATTATGAATCTGTTTTCAAATAATTATTTTTCTGTTAAATGTTGTATCTTATTACTTTATGTACTTTTTAATGGCATCATAAAACTTCAGTTTCATGATATAATGAATTATAAATTGAGTAACATGTCGTGGTCTCGTACTATTAAACTATATCTTTGTCAATTCATCATATATCATTGAAAAATTCAGTTTTGCTCACAGTTCTCTGCACAAATAGTTTTACTGTCAAAGCCACCAAATCAATTTGAGTATTTGGGAATATTGCAGAGCTTTGAAAATTTCTGCAAACCTGCCTTGATGAGCAAGTTCCTTGTAATTTAAGAACATATATGTATGAAACAAATGGAAGCAGCTGCAGCATTTCAGTGTAAAAGGAAGAGTGAAACTCAAATTAACAACAAAAAAATACATAAAAGCATAAAATAACCATTCTCAATACAAATGAGAATTTTGACATTAATTAAATTTGAAACAGTAATCAGAAGAAAAAAAAAAAGTCAACAAAGTTGTTAGCAATTTTGAAAGCTTTGTATTTTATGGATGTGTAGATTGCCTATTTTCAGTCCTGCTCAAATGGTGGTGGAGAAAATAAACTTGTTTCTGCTTTCTCCTTCATGTAAGGAAACAAATTATTTCTGTTCTAGCCTACCTATAGTTACTGCTGTTTCCTTACTAGCTCTAGCCTACAGGATTCTGTGGAAACTGTAGAGCATGATCTCTTCTCATTCCTTTGCTCACTCTCTCTCTGCTGAAGACGAGTTAATAGGGTGAATAGTACTGATTTAAACCGGCATATTCTGACCGAGAACTGTTGCCTACTGAGATAAAGAGAGTTCTTGCTGTTTCTTTATTCCCAGTACATCTGTGCAGTCCAAGTCAAAAACTAATTTAGACTAGAGATCAGAGCTTTAAGTCTCTGATGTGTTGATATACCCAGATGCAAATTTTTCTCTTGAACTTCACTGGCATAATTCCCAGATTTATGAGCTGATACCAGATCTGGTCTCACTCCACTATTGACCAGTGATGACATATAACCCTCCTTTTATGTTTAATTCTGGAATAGTCTAAACAGAGTCAATGAAAATACTCCAGATTCAAATAAAAATAATTGGATGAATTTGACCTTTCCTGTGTATTTTTCAACCACTTCTTTATTAATGTTAGTGTTGCATAGTCTGAACAGATTTAATTTATGCTTTGTTTGTGATATGCTGTGTTTGTGTACATTCCCTACCTCTGTTGGTAGGCTACACATTTCTAAAGAGAAGCTATTGAATTGTAACTTACTGGAGATGAGTATACTAGAAAAATATTTACTGTAACTTTACTTGAAATCATCAGAATGTTGGTTGATAAATCTATCTATAACAAACTTTATTCAGTCCTCTTCTACTCAGAAACTCTGAGACTTTTAAGTGATGATATATCCTAGGAGAATTCATGATCAGAAAACTACTTTTACCTTTGCAGCTTTTCATGTGGAGCAGAAATTAGTCACTCATCACACATCAGTGCTGGGAGCCTTATATGCATTTTTTATAAAAACTGACACCAGTTCCAATACTTCACTTTAAGAATATCAGCTGTGCTTCATTCTCATTACTTAAGCTTGTTTATTTGTTACCATAATATTCCCAGCAGAACCAAAAATAAATTCTGAATAAACATTTTCAAAAGGACATCTTAAATACCTGACAGAAGTTTTATTCAAGAAGGCCTACATATAGATGAGATCTCATCTTCTTTACTGTCCTATATGCACCTGTGACATTAAACTTCAGTGAGAGACAGATCTGCACATTTGAGGAGGCATAGAATTTGTACCCTAGATTGTTTTTTGTTTGTTATTTATTTGTTTGGGGTTTGTTTTTGGTTTTTTATGGGGTTTTGATTTTGGTTTTTTTGGTTGATTGGTTTTGGGTTGTTTATTTTTGTTTGGTTCATTGTGTTTTTTTGAGGGGTGGTATTTTTCATTACAAAACTCTGATTAAACTGCACAAAGTTTGAACATTGTGATTATGGACAGGGAAAAAAAAGCTACAGTTAGACACAGGTAAATAATTTTTATTAATGGCAGAGACTACTCTGGTGATAGAGCTAAGAATAGAAATGTTAAACGTTTCTCATTGCATTGACTAAAGAGAAAAGCAAAGAGGACTACAAAAGACTTTCTTTAGTTATATTTTTCCCTGCTGGTTACTCTCACTGTCCTTCAGAGAGTGGCCCTCTCCATGAATAAAACTGATCTGAGATGTCTTTTTTGCATTATCACTGCTAACTCTATCTAGTGTGACAGGGATCATTCTTTATGTCCAAAGAACCATATGAAGTTACATGGTTTGAAGATAAGGCTATGGAGAGAATTTCAAAAGAGAAAATTTAACACAGCCTCTAGGCTTCATTGGCTGGGTCTACATTAACAAGTAATTACTTTTTAATGGTACAAAAGGAGGACTGAATAAACTGAAGCTCTCTCCTTACAGCACAATATGTGGTCCAGGTCTTTACTTCAGGATAGATTAGTTCCATCTCCTAGACTTAATATTTCCATCTTACACGTAATACAAAGCTTTTAAAAGTAAGTTATTCCACAAACCCTCACCACACTACAAGACGTCACACTGACCTTTTCTCTGTGTCAGGTAAATGATAGTGGCATATCATAGTCTAGTCTAACATGGTTCAAATAAAACCTCAAAAGTGGAAATGAACCTAGGTTCTGTTCCTGTCTGTGTTCCTGCCTTTTTTTAGGCCTGCTCATGCCCAATTAACACATTCAATTGTCTTGGGAATATGGGATGACTAGCAATGAATGTAGAGGTAGTGTAGGCTCTTGTCTGTGGGTTGACTGCACTCTGAGTTATTACTGCTGTACTATCATAGCTTAGCAATTCAGAAAATCATGCCTATGTTAAAGGGAATGAGTATCTCTCCGTGCCTTTTGTGAAACCCTACTGATTAGAAGTCTGAGCAGCTTAAGTTAAATCCACTACCATGTGCAAAATAATGGCCAAGACTTCAGATGTCATTCTCCAAAACTTCTTGTTTGAATAAAGTAGATAACATCAAGAAAAAAAAAAACCTTCCAGGCTTTGGTTTCCATGGATTTTTAAACTGCCTGGGAACTATCTAATGGATTATTCATCAATAAATTTGTGGATGGTTTCAGTGTAGTTAATTACACATTTCTACCTCAAATTTGTAGGGATTTTTATAGTTTCTTTGAAAGGATGGGTACAATAATTTACCATATTTAGTTCCTATTGGTACATTGGGAAATTCTATCCTCCTCACTAACAGATCATAAGTATGTACCTGAACAAGGAGGATATAAACAGTCATATAGTGGAAATGTAGTGAACCTTTGACTGCCTAAACCTGAGGTAGTTGCTTGAAGGTCCCTTAGAGATATCGACCTTTTGATTAAAAAGCTAACACTCATGGTAATGGTAACTTTTTTTTTTTTTTAATTTGGTTTTGTTTTGTTTTTTGTTTAGCTTGTAGTGTAAGAAAATTGCTCACACATACAAAAAGAAAAGTAAAAAAAAAATAAATAAATGTCTTCCTCCAAGTGCTCTCCAGCACTTGTTAAGCTCTTAGAATGTAGTAGAGTCAACCAGCATGTTTTCTATGACTCTGCTCCATACCCTGTAACTGCCTTTCCAAGTCTGGGATGTGTGCCATAAAGACTGTGAAAAACACCATAATGCTGCCCTTTTCAGAATCAACAGCATGGAGTTCTTACTGTTATAAGCTTTGCTGTTTCCAACTTCAAACCAAGTAACAAGAGAGCATGCAGTGAGAATGCGTTCCATTAGATGTGTAGTATGTCTACAAATACGTCAAAACAGGCTTCCCTCTTCACCTGATAGCAACAAAGATCATAACCCACAACTGAGTCTCTATCTGCAGATGTCATGATGTTGTTCCTGCAAACTATTAGTCACATGAGCCTGAAGTGGCTACTCAAAACCACAAGAAGAGAAATCCATGACCCAGTGAAGTCCCAGGGACAGCTTTGCTCTGCCACAGTTTACTGTCAGTAGTCCACTGAGGGATGGGGTGTCCTCTGAGAGTTTACGAATGATGAAAGAGGCAGAAGGGAAGAGGAATGAGGAGCGCTACATCCAGCAAACATTAACTCTACCGCTTACTGTTCCGTATCCTGAACAAAAAGGCACTCTCTCCTGCTTGTCATTCTAGATCGTAGGCAGATATTCAAAAAGCCATATGACAGAAAACTATCCTATGTGTTGCTCTTTGATCATATCATCTGCTCATAACCAACTGTTTTTTAAAAAGAGAACAAACCATGTGTTTAGCTTTTTTAAGAGTCCTGTGGTGACTACTTTACTATGAGTTAGTACTGAGGCTGAGTTTAACTCACATAAAGCACAGGCTGGGTAGGCCTTTTCTGATATACAGAAATGTAGACAGACGATTCCCTCACAATTCAGAGCCTCAGATCAGCTTCTAAAGACTAAATAACCATTACGATTTGGTGCTATGTGTCATCCCTCTGCAACTCTGAGATCAGCGTTGCCATTTCTTGCTCCCTCTGCACAGGTAGTAATGACAGGTACAGAAAAACATTTTTAAAAAAAATCAAGTTGGAAACTATAGTGCTCACACAGAGGGTTTGCAATACAACCTGTGGCAGGGATCAAGCTGGAAAGTTATCTGTATTTGTGCTCTTGTCCTCAGTGAGAAGGGAGAATGATGAAGTAGTGCCAAATAGTCTCCTAAAACTTTTCTATATGTTCATCCTAGGATCTCAAATGTAAGGTTTATATTCTGACACAAAATTTTGACACTGTTATTTCCTTGGGAATGAAGACTGTCATTTCCTTGGGAACTCAGCTGAGACCTTGTTAAATCTTTGCTTTTGCAAAAGACAGCAATAATAAACTGGAGTAGTAAGAAAGAGTGAGACAGAATATTTGAAATATTAATGAATTCCAAATGAAAGAAGACAGAAATTAATTTGAGCCAAGGGAAGTGTAGATGAATGAAGAAGGTGCATTAGGCAAAGAGCTGAGGGGTAGTGGGTAATAGCATATGTGAAAATACATGTTTGTGTAGATCAAAGCATATTTGTGTGTAACAATCATGCTTTTTGTGGTATGATCGTAGAATCATTTTTGTTGGAAGAAACCTTTAAGATCATCAAGTCCAAACATCAACCTAGCACTGCAGCTCACTCACCTCAGCACTATTGTACTGCTTTGAAACAAAAATGTTTCAATGTTAATGTTTTCTTTGGTCTCCACATAGGCTATATAGAAAATCTCTATGTAGCCTGTATAGAAAATCAACAAGCAGTAAAGCGTCTAGGAGGAATATACAAGGAAGCCCACAGGTAATTCGCAAGTATGTATGGAGAGGTAAGATGAAAAAGCTCATTTTCTTCTATACTGAAGAGTGAAGCAAAATTTGACACCTAAAAGTCATGATGTGAAGCAAATCTCACAGATATTGCCACTGAGATGTTGATATGGCATTGAAAAATATATTGTAATATAAACATTTATTTGAAATATTGTCCTCTTAGTGTCACTGTGACATGCTGCATGTATTATCTTAGTAGATCTTTGTCTCAGATGATACTTTCTTTTAGTTAAAACTTTTGAAATCTTATTCTTATTTTGATCTAAAAAAAATTTGAATGGCCTGTCTCCAGAGTATTGTCTCAAATATCGCAAAACATGCACTAATATCATCTCCTTGAACAATACCACATCTAACAGTACAATGTTTTTTATTAGTGCTCTGTAGAAGTTGTTTCTTTTACTGCTCTTAGGCAGGCAAAACAAATCTTTGAGGAGGAAAAACATACTTAAAAGGAAAGTATACCTATTTGTCTCAGCATAATACTCTGAAAAGACATAGGATAAGGAAACAATAACAAATACATGAACTGAAGAGAAGCAAATAAAAGCAGGAGTAATAATATTCAGATGCTTTCCCTGACATTCTTGAAAGAAACTCTGTCTCTGCAGAAATCTGACACAATTGATTCACCAGCTGATAAAGCCTACATCACGAGTTTAATATTTCAAAAGAGTAATTTTGTTAAGATGTGCAACTTACATACTCTGGTTTTTTTTCTCCTCCTTATCCCAATAGATTTCTCAAACTATTTTTCATCTCATTTGTCCACCCAAGACACTTATCTTGTAGCACAGTTACAGTGAGCACAAATACTCTTTAACCTACATCTTTGCCCTAATTCTTTTAGAAATGCTTCAGAAATGGAGATGTAAGCATTATTTTTCTATTTTTCCTGTCTTGTCTTTGCTGTTTTTCAGGTAAATAGCCAGCTGCAGTCCAAGCAGCATATTCATATAAGAGGATTCACAAGATAACTGGCCTCCATCTTGGTTCTTATCTATATATTGAGAGGATAATGGAATGTGAGATGGAATTTAAGCTGGCAAATGCAGCTTTGTTATTTTGTTTGAAAAATTACTCAGACAAACTGACTTGACATTCCTTTCTTTGGGATCAGACAACTTTCTTGCAAGAAAAGTAGATTATGAATTGTTGGGTGCCTTTTATCTTCATTACAGCTTTTCCCCTTTCCCCTTTTTTTTTTTTTTTTTTTTCAGCTTTCAGACCACAAATTACTTCAGAGAGATCTAGTGCGATCATTAAGGACCGTATTCAGCTAATGTCTGACTTACATAGCTTCATCTGTAGAGCTTCTGCAGGTTCACACAGCATGACAACTTTAAATCTGAAAAGTGTCAGTGAAACTCAGGCACAATTTTCTTTTCTGGCCAAATTGAAGCAAAGAGGTACTTCTGAAATACATTTAATTCAGGACATCTCTGTTCTCAGGAGCAATAGTCACAGAACCACTAAAAAAGGTCCCACTCTATTTTCTGCTATCTACCTCTGCATTTTCTCTGTAAGACACCAAATTCCTAAACTTCAGTCACTATCAGTTAGACCTAAATTCATCAGTCAGGTAGTATCACAGATAGTCCATATTTGCCCCCCAAACTGTCCAGTAACTGATTAGTCTAATAGGTATTGTTTATTGGCCAAAGCAGCACCCAGATATTCATGCAAGAATCCCTCATTCAGACAGTTCTTCACTTGTAGCTTAGTTGCTACAATAAATTATGGTTTTTTTTATGTATTACTTGTCTATTTGTATTGATGTGTGTCCATTTGTAAAAGTAGCAGTCAAATAAAATCATGAACTGTCTCATAAGATGGATCTTTTTACATCCATGAATCTTTTTACACTCAAAGAATCTGGAGCATTTTCTGACCTGGCCATATAGCATAGTGGCAGTTAAGTAACCAGTAATGAACCATTTTGCTTTCCAAACAAACACATTCAACATTCATTAGCAAGTGAAATGTATGCCCTCTCTGCTGAATGTGATTCTGGACATAAAACTAATCAGAACGTACTACTGATTATAATAATCTTATGAGCCTTAGAGCAGCAATGAGAAATATTTTTTTTCCTCCTTTTGTTAAGGAATGGGTATGAGTCTGTGCAGTTGCTCCAGACAACAGAAATTGAAATTTATTGAGCAACCATTTAACTAACTTAAAAATATTTTGTTCTATAAATACTAAAGACTCTGGTAAATGTAACATCTACATTAATAGCTTGAATTTTGGTTTTGATTTTTAGAATTAGATGCAAGCCTTAGGCATTATCTAATTACCTAAAAATCATTCCTTTATACTTAAAAAAACCAAACCCAAAACTTCTTGGTTTCATAAACAAGAACCATAAAGGTATGTTAAGAACTACAAGTACACAACTAGACTTAACATGATGAATTATATGTCTACCAGTATACTGGTTTCATTGCAGAAGAGGTAACTTAAGCTCAGGGAAACCTGTAGATAAGACATCAGAAATGTATGAAAGAGTACGTTAGATGTATAGGAGCGTACATGTATTTGTAGTCACAGATGTTCTCTTAGAACATTATTACATATGCAGCATCAATCATGATAACACTACACATACCTGTGTTTGTGTTTTGTCCATAGGGAACACAAGGATATCTACATTAGATAACAGAACTGGAAAGCTAATTTTTATACCTGTGTGGGTTTGGGTGAAACAACTTTTAAGAAAGAAGTAGGCTTCATCCATTAGCTGATTAGGTCATTCAAACAATGGTGAGACATATGTGTCTTAACTCTTCTCACATATTCTACACTACATGGAAAAGACAAATTTGGCTTATCATAGAATCATAGAATGGTAAGGTTGGAAGGGACCTCAAGGATCATCTAGTTCCCACCCCCTGCCATAGGCAGGGACACCTCCCACTAGTACAGGTCACTCAAGACCTCATCCAACCTGGCCTTGAACACCTCCAGGGAGGGAGCATCCACAACCTCCCTAGGCAACCTGTTCCAGTGTCTCACCGCCCTCACTGTAAAGAACTTCCTCCTAACATCCATTTTAAATCTCCCCTCCGCCAGTTTAAACCCACTGCCCCTCAACAAGGAAAAAATGAACGACCACACTTCTGTTTTAATCATCCTTCTAGAACACAAGAAAACAATAAAGAAACTGGATGACATATGTCTTAATTTTCGAAGGGGACAATACTGATAACAGAAACACAATAGGGGAATATGGGAAATCAAAGAAGGTCCAGAAGAAAATTAAAGGTTGAGGATGGGCTCGACTGTCTCAGCAGATGTGGAAAATACCACACAGTTGTTCTAAATGAGAAAACTTCATTAACTATTGGCTAAATTTGAATATCAGGGTCCAGTGTAACTGCCAGGCTTCTGCAGCAGGATGGATAAAATCTACTGAAAGACTAGAAAGTCTCCACAGGTAAACTTACACTAAAAAGCTGATATTGGATATTCTGTCCATCTTCTAGATTATTAAAACTGCAGGACTTTGAAAAGAGTTAACTAGAGGTAGTACTTTTCTCAAAAAAAGAAAAAAATAATAGAGATGAGCTGTATCTCTGCATATTCCTAAGATAAGTAGTTTGCCCAAGGTAAGGGTGAGATATTTAAGAGATGTCTTAAATATTCACCCTAGTGAGGGATACATGTATCTTAGGTCAACCAAAGAATAGTGTCCTGCATTTGAATTATGAAGTATATATTTGTAACCTAAAAATATGTGTCCACTTTGCTCTAAACATGCCACAAGATATGATCCCAGGTGTTCTCATTTTAGCCTTTAATGATGGATGCTTTTAAAAGACAATATTTCAAGTGGTTCTATTCAAGACTACACTTGAATTTTTCACTGTAGTAATACTAAGGAGAATTTGGCAGGCAGTTTTGCTTCCTTTATCCTCTTTCCTACACTTCTTAAGCCCTAAAATGACAATTTAAGGGCACTGAAATTATTTTGAAACAAACAAGACACTATAAGGCTTGTTGTAGACCTCTATTAGATATAGATATTTAGACTAGATATTGCTCCTATTCTGGCCTTCATAACCAAATTAGGTGACCAATCAGAAAGGAATGGAATGGATATGGCAATGTTTTCCTAGGTGATATACTAAAGTATTTTTTTTTGTTTGTTTGCTTGTTTTTTTTATAATGCCCTTTTCTTTCACACGCAAGAACCCCTAGAACACTGAAATGTGAGAATTATTTAATTCTTTGCTGTCCAGTCACTTTAATTTCTTATCAGATTGGCTATACTTACTTAAAGTTCCATCAATAGCTGCTTATTGTCTTGTAATGCTGAATGAGGTACATTCTCTAACATGTTTCTCTGTACACATTCTCACTTTGTACACATCTCTAGTAATAATTATGTCTGTCTTCATATTCCAGTGCAATTGTCTCCCTGAGTGTCTGTTCTGTATAAAGTATTTCAATATTCTAACTCTTCACCTTACATATCCGTGTACAAAGACCAATATATCTTTAAAAAAGAACAACATCTAAAAACCAAACTGTTTACTGTAAGGTCGTTTCCATAGTTCATAGATCACTTGAGGGTTCACCTCTCAACTTTCACTTCATTCTTCTTGGGTGTCTGTCACGGACTGAGTTGAACTTGCTGGTGTTATTCACACCATGCTGCAGTCATGCCTGCTTCAAAATGACACTGCTGTCCAAAGCAAAGTATTATAGGGCTTGAAGTTCAGACTGCAATATGAGAGGTTTCCTGTTCCTTGTTCCTGTTGCTACTTCTGTGTTCGTGGGCTTTTGGGTGTCTGCTGTTTTCAGCATGGACGGTGGCAATACAAGTGGGAGTGGAGTAGCTGCTGGGGTTTTTTTTATACTTCCTCCCTCTGCCCTGTATTTCACCACATTTCTTTTGCAAATAGGCTAAGCTAAGGTAATCATGCATTGTTTTATTATATTAATGAGATTATTACCTAAGGTAATCTCATTTATTCAGTAAACTCTTATGTCTTTATCTCAACCTTGAATTTTTGTGTGTTACTTTCCCTCATTTATACGTTGGGGGAGCAGGCAGGTTAACCCTTGTATTAATTCAGTGCAATATCCTAAAATTTTCTCTTCCTTTGAATGACTAATTTAATTTCAGTCCTTTTGGAAATATTCTTTTAAGTCATCCTACAGTGTATACAATTAATAACTGTTTATGAGAGCAAATAATGGAACTTGAGATTCAGAACACAATGTCTTAATCAACTTGAGATTCAGAACAGTGTCTTAATCATCAAATAGGAGTCTTTGTACTGTCCCAGTAACATAATAAACCATTTCATTGGCACAACTTCAGCATGATAAAATGTCATCATATGATACTTACATAACTTGATCTTTTGAGTGAGAGATGAATCCTGGTATGAGAGCTGACTGAAACAAATCACAATCTGGTATAGACTATACACCTCAAAACCAAGTCCCTAACCACTAAATTTCTCTAACCAGCAAAAAAGATCAGCTTTTCTTTGCATTCTCAGATTTTGTCTTAAATGAAGTTAATTAAGGTGCGTTATTCATGCAGTATTCTAAGATGTCTTGGGTAAGGAAGATAATTCTGAAAGGAATAAGGATACATATATAAAGTATTTGCCTTCATATTTTGCAAAAGGTAGATTAGGCAGTCTCCTAGTAATAGCTTCAGTAGAGGCAACTTTTTGGTGCCTTTGTTCTATGTATTGGATACAGAACCTGTAAATCTGACTTGGAGATGTGGATTCCACTCCTTCACCAAGAAGGCTAAAAGTTTGGTTTTCTGTAGTAGTCAGCATTGTGATACTTACTTTATGGATGCAGACTCCCAAAAACCTGTGATTACACTGGTAGGTAGAAAAACATATGCTACCTCTGCTACAAACTGTGAATAACCGTTGAATTTCAACAGCTACATGATTCTGAAAGGTCTGAACCAATTGCTAAAAGCAGGTCAGATGTGAATTTTCAAGATCCATTAACTTTCTGATAATTTCCTAACACATGCACTAAAAAATGACACTTGTGTTTTATCACTTTCACCTCCTACTCATCTCTACTAAGAAAAGATCCAAATAAACACACATACAAAAAACAACAAAAAACAAACAAAAAAAAAAAAAACAACCAACCCACAGATCTGCTGAATATACTGTTATTTGATGGGATGAGTGGACACAACATATTAAAAGCATTAACTTCTTCAGTCTTTCCACAAAACAAGGAGAAGAGAGGAAAGGAGAGAAGAGATGAGCCCATCATTGTATTTAAACTGAAGTAGATACTGCACACACAGAATGCAAGACGCACCAAGGTAGCTTCAGAGAATGGGCTTGTTTCTCTTATTTTATTGAACTCTTTTATCACTAAAAGGATTTAATTCCTCTGCTGAATATGGAAATTATATTTTGAGAGGGTTTTTAAATTTGTTTATTTGAAAGGAAACAATAAAAGATACAATGAGAAAGATTGAAAAATGCATTTTCTATTTACTCTCCACTGAGGTCACTGTAGGTCAGGTATATCTGCAAGCCTTGAGAAGGGTGATTTTTGTAATACGTGTACCTCTGGGCCCTGGTCTAGTTCCTTGTTCTGGGATATCATCTGGTTGAGTTTGGCAGGTGTCTTTCTCTTCCTAGTTCTCTTTAGTTTGGTCAGGGGTCAATTAGCTGTCTCATCTCAATGTGTTTGTGCCATATGCTGCAAGATACAATTGATTTCAGTCTTAGGTCAGAATCCAAGAGAGAAAGGGAATGGAGAATAGGGAAAAAACAAAACAAAACAAAACCCAACAAAACAAAAAAAAAACCCTACAGGGAATTGAAAAAGGACTGTAGGAAATAAAGATAGGGAAAAACCCTCAGAAATGCCAGAACAAATTCCTTCCTGTTACAACAGTCATGGTATGAAGTTGTTCAAAGCTTGTTGAGACTGAGCCATCTCTAGGATACCTCAAGTGCAAAGGTGCTGTCTAAATATTTGCAGTGACATAAAAGCCCATCAAGCCCTTTAGACTTTTGTAAGGTTACTTCTCTGGAGACCTTGGGATTGATCACCAAAGACTAATTTTAAAACATAGACGTGAATATTCTATGAGATGTGGTGACTTAAAAAAAAAAAAGAAAGTCAGTATTTATAGTCTGTTGACTCATTGCTTTAAAGTCATATTTATAAATGTCAGTCTTCTTAAAGTAATACAGTGAACTTAATTATTTATGTACATTCAGACTAATTTTTTCCGTATCACACTTTCAATTTATCTTCCCTGGCCTTGAATTGCTAGAAATTACTGTGGGATTTTTTTTTTCCTTCCAAAATTATTCATTTGCTTACTAAAGAAGACACTTAAAAAATACTAAATTCATTCAATTTCAATTAAAGCAAAGGGTTCACTATTTTTACATAAAAATACAAACCAAAACCAAACAAAAAAAAAAACAACCCAATGAAAAAAAAACCAAAACAACAACCCAACAACCCAAACCAACCAACTGAAAAAAAGAAACCAAACCAAAAAGCAACAGCTAACTTGCTACAATTCACTAATGTTTCCTACTAAAAGAAAATAAGATCTAAGAGTAGAGTGAATGTTTTAGCAGCAATCACAACTTACAGTCATAGCTACCTGGTAGGTAGCCTTAACACAATCCCTCATATATAGTCTCCCAAGAACAAAGTCTGCTCCAAGGCAGGGACTGTAGCTATACACAGAAAAAAGAACTGACAAGTCATAGCACCTAGGCTAGTACCTTCCTCTACCTATGTTTTATCTCCTTGTGAAAGTAATGAAATATGCTTAAAAAAGAAGTCACTATTATACAATATACAAATATTTCTCTTTAACCCTGAATTTAGATGAGAACAGTCATCCAAAAGTACTACGGTTTTTCCTGGTTTTGCTGGTAGAGTCACAAGCCGTCCATGGACTGTAGGTTATTAGCAGTTCCAAATCAGCCAGGACACCTGATTTGAGCTGATTCACAGGGATATCTCATACCATGAGCATCGTGCTCAGTATAAAATGAAGAAGGTTGTTGAGAAGAGGGAAACCTCCTGTTTGTGCTGCTCTCTGCTTCTGGAAGACTTTTATATATGTGTTAATACTGCCTTTTATATATGCCTTTAATACTGTTTTTTATTTCTAAGAATTTTCCATTGTTCTTGTGTTCAAGATTTCTTTATCTCTCTGCTTTTTATGGCAGATGATTTTCTTATCAGGGGACATTCACAATATTCACTCTTTAGATGTCTATGATACACCTAGGTATATATAACCCTCTGAATATATCATGGGTAATTTCCTGTAACCTTTATAATGTGTAGTGAAAGTAAAACTGAATGACTCACTAGTAACAATTTATGAGATCCCAAAAGACACCTTAAGAATGTAAAATGTGACTTCTGTGGAATTTGTCTACTGTGTATAAAATATATTATTATTAGTAGTACAAGTTGAAGAAAAGGCCTTGATGTATACAAGCACAATTCAGCAATAATTAAAATATCCATGTGTTGTTGATACTCTTTTGAACACAAATCCAAAACAAATTAGCATATCGGCTGCTGCGAAGAGAGAAACAGCTCTGTCTTAGCCATAACTAGTACATTATATCACATCTTTTTGTGAAGGCTTGGACTGCAGAAGTTACAGTCTCTTTCCTTGGTGAGGCTTTAAAAACTGCACAGATTGACAGAATGATGGAGGTTGGAAAGGACCTCCTGAGATCACCTGTCTAGCTCCCTTGCTCTGAGCAGGGTCAGCTAGTGCAGCTTGCTCAGTGCTGTTTCAAGTCAACATTTGTAGGATTTCCAGGCTTGGAGATATTAAATGTTTTCTAAGAACCCTTTTACTGTTATAGATTATCCTTAGGACAAAGAAATTCTTTCTTATGTTTAAATGGAATTAATCAGGCATAGTACCTCAACCAATAGAAGATGGCTTTGTAAGCAGTTTTAGTATGTCTCAGTCTGTTCTGACCAGGATCAAGGTGTTGACTCTGCCTGTAATCTCAATGTTCCAGATCACCATCTTCCCTGTTACTAAACTGTCTGCAGTGAATTTCCACCTTCTAATGGTAATTTTTATTACCTTACAGATTACTTGATTTTTCTTTTGGGTTTTGAGGTGTATTTTCTGGTGTTGTGAGTTTGTTGGGTTTTCTTAGGTTTTTTGGGTTTTTTGTTTGTTTGTTTGTTTGTTTTGGGGGGGGGATTGTGTGTGTCTGTATTTTGGGGTTTTTTGGGGGGGGGAGGGGAGGGAACATGCTTTTTTTTGTTTTGGTTTTGTTTTTTGTTTTCATTTTTATTTTTCAAGGAGTAGGGGAACAGATGATAACTCATGACATTTTCAACTTTAATGTTAGCTTTCTGTCTATTTTTAAGCCTTTTATAATTGCGAATTTGCTTATTTGACCTCTGCTTGAGGCATGTGGGATTTCAGGGCATTTACAAGGATAGCTTTGTTTTTATGTTATTCTGTTAAATTTATTACTAGCCTGCATATGACATAAATACTCATTAACAATTCATTAATAGTTGAGTTTTTAGTTTAAAATGATGGTAAAAATTGAACTTTTAACCATGGTAGTTGTTCAATATCTCTGTCCTGTTTTAAGTACTTTGAAAATACAGAAGATCATACGTCCATATACCAGACATTTACCATTGCAGTAGCTAGACACATTAATAAATTATTTATTAAACTTAACAAGAAGCAGGGATATTTTGAAATTAGTGTCACACTAGAGTTAGACGTATTTCAAAACTAAATTGTATTTTCTCACTTATTTAAGAAAAACATATTTTAGAAGTTTTCTGATTTAAGTAGTAATTCTGGTTTTAAATTATGACCAGATACAGGAGATATGGAATATATCTACAGAACACTATAGAGATTATGTGGGTACCTGTATTATATAAGTATAGGCTAGCATACAATTAGCTATTAAATGATCAAATAAAACACCATTATACAGTAATGAATATATCACTACAGATACTGTATTATAGCAAGTTATCACCTGAAATTCATCAGGTGATGATGAGGTTGAGTGGAGAAACTTATTTTTAGTTATTGAACCCTGGATCTGTAAATTACCTTTCCTCTGGATAGTGCAAGAAAGTAAAACATATTATTATTATTATTATTATTATTATTATTAGTAGTAGTAGTAGTAGTAGTAGTAGTAGTAGTAGTATTGTTGTTGTTGTTCTTGTTGTTCTTGTTGTTAATATTTCTTACAAGTGACATACTGTGCTACCTAGAAGAATTAGATGGCAAAATTTTCGCTTGATGAGTCAAGGGACAATGAAACAAGGGTCTTGGATTAAAAGAAAAGGACAAGAAAATATGAACCCACCAATGCACATTTTTGATATTTTACTTGCAGTTATTTTAATTTTCTGCCATGAGGAAATTCTCCTGTATAAAATAGAAAAATAGTTAAAAAGATTCTGAAAATCATGTATATGAAAGAAAAGAAGAAAAAGAAACAAAATATTGTAGTCTTGAACTTATTGTAGGAGTTTGTACTATGCAGTCAAAATATATTTTCTGACATTTTTCTCTATGGATTTGTGTATGTCATCATGCTTACCTGGAACTGATACATAAAAAGACATTTTTATTATCCTAGACTCTTCCTCAAAGGTATAAGCTGAAGCACACCATCCATGTCTACTTCATCTTCATTTTACTATTTTTGTTTTGTTTTGTTTTTGTTTGTTTGTTTTATTCTTCAATTAATCAAGTAAGTGACATTTGACAATAATTTTCATAGTTCTGAATATGAACTGAAGTGTTATATTACTTCTCCAACTGTTTTTCTACCCTCTTCCTATTCATCCAAGGGAGAGAGAAATTAATGACAAATATTCAGGAAAAGATAGTCAAGCACTATTAAAAAAAATCAAAATAATTACTTTTCTTTTGGATCATAACAAATTAATTCACTAATTATTGGATACAGCTTATAGAGCTTAGGGGGTTTAGTCAAACAGAAGTTTTTGATGACTACTGATCTTTTTCAGTGCTGAAAATACATCTGTTACAGTTGATTTTTCATTGTCAAATAAATGGATATCCTTATTATTAGGCAACCTTTTGGTTTGATGTCCTTAAGTTAATTTTCTAAGATAAGTCGAGATTCCATGTTCACATGGTCAGTCTGTGTGTATAGCATTTGCTTAGCAACCTGACTTGCACAGATAACTGCAGGCTGTGCATGCTGCAAAATAAACACAGGCGAGGAACTCCCAAACCATCATAGGTTTCTCCAGAGCTTTTGTCTTCTTTGAGATGAACAACCCCAACTCTCTCAACCTGTCTTCATAGCAGAAGTGCTCCAGCCCTCTGATTATCTTGGTCACCCTCCTCTTGACCCACCATATCAGGCCATGTCATCTTTGTGTTGAGGGCCCTAGAACTGGACACAGTGCTCCATGTGAGGTCTCACCAGAGCAGTGTAGAATGTCAGAATCATCTCTCTTGATCTGCTGGCCACACTTCTCTTGGTACAGCCCAGGATGCAAATGGCCTTCTGCATTGCAAGTACCCATTGTTGTCTCATATCCATCTTTATGCACTTTATGTGCATAAAAGTTTAAAAGATAGGCACAATAATTTCTTTTATAAAGTGCCTGTAGTAAATCAGCAAATAAAGCCTTCAAAACTCATATATGTTCCTTTAAACACAAGGGACGTCACTTGATCTGCTATCACTAAACTGGATTTAAATATAATTCTTCTATAAACAGTAGCCAGATTCCTGTAAGTCTTTGAACTTCACAAAACAACTGCATTTCTGTACTATGTTGAGACTGCCCAATGCCAGGCAACCTGGTGAATGAGATAGTCATAAAATGAGGGTGAAATTAAGGTGGAATAGAAAAAAAGAAGGAAAAAAAAAAAAAAAGTAATTCCAGCACTTTATCTCAACATGCAATTTGTCTTTTGACTTCCCTTGAGAGAAGGTATGTCAAGAAATAGCCTCAAGACAATGACAATAACAGCAAAAGTGGTTGCATTAATTTATGGGGAGGAGGACAATGAAACATTTCATGAATAACTTTCTTTATCCAAATAATGTTTCAGCAGGGGATTGATGACAGCTGTGTTCACTGATAGGTAACCTTGTTGTAAGTTTCTGAAGAAAGATGTTCTTCTTCACTGGACTTGTCTCTGCTTTGCAAAAAAAAAAATATTTTTTTTTTCTTTCCTTACAGCCAGTACAGCTATTGTTACATTTTAAAATATTTCTATCATGCATTTCTTGTTTGAAATAATTAATTTTTCCTTTGCACTACTTGGCTGATAACATGTCATAATGTAGACTGCCAAGTGCCAAATGACTCAGATTCATTCAAGCATTCAAAACAAGAAAAACCATTCATCTAGATAAGATCTTATCTGACAAGTCAAGCTCAAGAAATCTCACTATAATTATACGGTGTTAATGAAGGCCATGTATACAGGCAGTTCTCAGGATTAACCTCTGTGTTAGTCTATCAACAGTAATATGAATCAGTCATTTTAAGTTAGAACAAGTAGATTTTTTAAAAACATCTAAACAGCCCACTCCCACAGAAACAAATTGATACGAGGTGTTTATCATTTGCAAAGGCTCACTAAGCTGCACTTTCCAGTTATTGTTATTCTGCTGCTACTAACCCATTCTTCTGAGTAAGTGTTTGTTTAGAAACCGATGAAGAGGCATTTTTTAACATACAAGGACTGTTTCAGAGATATTCGATGCCTGCTTTGCCTCAGTCTTTAGCACTGGAACCAGTAGTTCCCTGGACACCCACCCTCATGAATTAGGACTCAGGGAGGAGAATCAAAATGAGGTCATCACAATAAATGAGGAAGTGGTCAGTGATCAACATCACTTAGACCCACAGAAATCTATGGGGGCAGATGGGCTACATCCAAGGGTGCTAAAGGAGCTGTCCACTCTCCCTTATTTGCCTGAAGTCCTGGCTGACCAGGGAGGTCCCAATGGACTGGAGGATAGCAAATGTAATCCATCTAAAAGAAGAGAAGAAAGGAGGATCCAGGAAACAGTCAGTCTGACCTTGGTACCAAGGAAGGTCATGGAGCAGGTCATCTCAAGTGCTATTACATGCCATATAGATGACAACTGGGGGATTAGGCCCAGTCAGCATGGGTTTATGAAGGTCAGGTCCTGACTGACAAACATGATTTTTTATTCTTAGGATGACCCAACTACTGGAAGAGAGAAAGACTGTGGATATTGTCTACCTAGACTTTCAAAAAGCCTTTGGCACTGTTCCCCACAGAATTCTCATGGACAGACTGACTACTCATGGCTTGGGCAAGCGCCGGATCTGCTGGATAAATCACTGGCTAGATGAAAGGGTGTAAAGGGTGGTGCTCAGTTGAGTTAAATCCAGCTGACGGACAGTCAGAAATGGTGTTCCTCAAGGCCCAGTGCTGGGGCCACTTCTGTTTAACATCTTTGTTGATGGTCTTCGTGAAGACACAGAGTGTGTTATCCGTAAGTTCATAGATGACACTGAGTTTGGTGTCAGTGTTGATCTGTGTAAGGGTAGGGAGGCTCTATGGAGGGACTTGGATAGATTGGATCGATGGCCAAATACCAGGTCCTGCACTTGGGCCACAACAACCCCAAGCAATGCTACAGGCCTGGGGAGGTGTGGCTGGAAAGCTGCCTAGTTTAAAGGGACCTAGGGGTTGTAATTGACAGGCAACTAAATATGAGAAAGCAGTGTGTCCACGTGACAAAGATAACCAATGGCATCCTGGCTTGTTTTAGAAATGTTGGGTCCAGCAGCAGTAGGGAGGTAGTTGTCCCCTTGTAGTCTGTGCTGGTGAAGCCACACTTTGAGTATTGTGTTCAATATTAGGCACCTCAATAAAACAGAGATATGGAGGTGCTGGATTGAGTGTAGAGGAGGGCAACAAAGCTGGGAAAAGGCCTTGAAAATCTTATGAAGAGTGAATAAAGGAGCTGGGGCTATATAGTTTGAAAAAGAGAAGGCTGAGGCGAAATCTCTTCACTATCTACAGCTACCTGAAAGTATATTGTGGAGAGGTTGATGTTGGTCTCTTTTCACAGGTAATTAGTGATATAACAAGAGGGAATGGCCTCAAGCTGCACCAAAGCAGATTTTGACTGGACATTAGAAAAAGGTGGTCAGGCATTGGAATGGGCTACCCAGGGATGTAGTTGCGTCACCAACACTGGATATGTTTAAAGGACGTTTGGATGTGATGCTTGCTGGTATGGTTTAGGGCTAAACATTGTGGAGTAGGGTTATTGATTGGACTTGGTGATCCAAAAATCCAAAAGAACTGTATTCAAATCTCTATTAGGTATTGAATGCCACAGTATGTGAAATTCCTGTTAACAAAATTGTTTTCACAGTTATGATAGTGTGCACATTTTTCCCTATTTTGTTTTGTTTTGTGTTGTTTTTCCCACTGCAGTTCATCATTTTGCTCTAAAATCCCCAACTTCCTCCCCCCCATAAAATGATCACCTGTTTAGTTTTGTTTATTGATTTTTTTTATTTACATATTTTTTCATTACTGAAAAACTATTAAAAAGTAAAATAAAACAGTATATGACAGGTCGTTATATTTATCCTTGTGGTAAGAACAATACTATTGTGTGAAATTGCATTTAAACATGGAAGAATTCACAACAGACAACTGCCAAATAACTGGAGGAAGCTTTAGGAGCCTGTGTGAAAACACAAAAAATTCAGTAAAGCTGAATAGTTTCACAAAATGGCATCATGAAATACTTCTTCATAATGGAGTATAATTGCAATTGGTAACATGCATATATTTATCTATGTGAGGATAGATAGATAGACAGATAGATAGATGGATGCTTAGGCAGGTAGACAGACTAATCAGTCACTTTTTACAAAATAAAAAAAAATCAGTAAAAATACAAGCAAAATATTAACAAATTAGGCAAGGATTTGTAGATCTTGGCCATGAAAATGGTTTGGTCCCAACCCTCTACAGAGAGCAGTTTCATGGTTATACAAGAGAGTGCCAAAATTGATCCCCTGTCACTATCCCTCATCTTAATACAAACAAGAGGAGATGTTTGTATCAACCCAACACAGTTCCTGAACCTGAGTCTTTTTCTGCCTTGCATGGTACTTTTCTGATATTACCTTTCTGTGTGTGAGTCAAGTGATGAGTAGGACAGCAAGGTAAAAAGGCACAGTGTTCTCATGAAGGGAGACATCCCTTTGTAACAAACTGAGCAGAGAAGGTGACAAGAATGAGTTTCATCCACTACTGATAAGAAAGCCCAAATCTGTTCAAAGGAGGGTCATAATCAAGCCAGCCAGTCAAGGTAATGGGCCAGCATAAGCAGGACATGTGGCCAGATGCAGGTACACCTGCAGTGTAGATCAAGCAAAGGCAAGACTGACAGCTTAAATGCAATTCTGAAGCAAACGTTGGGAGAATAAAACTAATGCTTCTCACAACTTCTTCTCATACAGCTCTTTTCCCAGCAGTCTGACCTAAGGTTACAGTGGCACCATAACAGAGTTGGGCTGGAGCACAGGCAACCAAAACCTAAGAAGAGGGGGAAGAGGTTGCAGTTTGTGTATTCAAGGCACAAAAAGTAAATACAAATTTCCTTTTTTGCAAAACTTTTCTCTACAAAAGTTACATATTTTATATTTTTATTTATAAACAAAACAACTCACTTCTTTAGTTCTCAAGGTTTGTTTGGGATTTGGGGTGGGTTTTGTTGTTTTTTTTTTGTTGTTGTTGTTGTTTGTTTGGTTTTTTTAGTACATAAAATAATTCCATTTGTCTATTTGGTTTTTGTGTTTGATTTTTGTTGTTGTTTTTTCTCACATAGGAGAATTCTAGTTTAATCAGCCTCTCTTGACATTTAAGCTTTCCTATAATTATGGACATTTTGTGTTTTCTCCTGGAATATTTTATTCTACTATATCCTTTTTTTGAGTCAGGAAGTCTTTATTATAATTGCAGACAAAATATGAATCCACCTTAGTTTTATGTAGTGAGGTAATTATGACTTCTGTTTTGTTCCTCTTTTAATGATTCACAGCACTCTAATCATATTTTTGGCCACTGTTCAACTTCAAGCTGGTATGTTTTGGGCTGAATTGTTTAAAATACAATTACTTGCAATGACTGCAAAATCTCTTTCATCAGCGGTAGTGGTTAATTTAGAGCAAATAAATGTGTACATGCTGTTTCTGTTATTCTTCCTCATGTATATTTTTTTTTACCCTGTCAACAGAGAATTTGGCCTACTGTTTTATTTCACAGACACTTAGCAGTGCAAGATTCTTCTGCAACTCTTTGTAGACAGGCTTTTTAAAAATAGCTCTTCATGATTGCATATAATTTGTAAGCTTTATCACCTAAAAATTCATCCTCTGAATATATTGACCAGCACAAGTTGTAGCAGAAAGTACTCCAGAATTTCATTGTTGATTCTCTTACAATTTAATTCAGCAGAGGAAAAACAATATATATAGTCCTTTGTTACCTCTTTTATGCAGTTATTAATCCATCTTCCCTTTGCTGCTATGAAACAAAATGGTGTTTTTTTTCAAGATTATTCCAGACAGGTTTTTGAATCTTATAAGCAACAAATAATATAACACAAAGTCAGATATTATTTGATTCCATAATGAAATTTAATGGAATTAGCTGTCATTATGCACATTTTCCCCCAGTTTTTCATATCTAAGTGTTCAAAATTCTGATAAGTACAACCCTATTGTTGTATCTTCCTTGGGCACAGAATTTCAACACAAAGAAATCATAGAATCCTCAAATCATAGAATGGTAAGGTTGGAAGTGACCTCAAGGATCATTTAGTTCCAACTCCCTGCCATAGGCAGGGACACCTCCCACTAATGGGAGGTTGTGGATACTCCCTCCCTGGAGGTGTTCAAGACCAGATTGGATGAGGCCTTGAGTAACCTGTACTAGTGGGAGGTGTCCCTGCCTATGGCAGGGGTTTGGAACTAGATGATCCTTGAGGTCCCTTCCAACCTTACCATTCTATGATTCTATGATTCTATGATTAATACAAGTCACTCAAGTCCTCGTCCAAACTGGCCTTGAGCACCTCCAGGGAGGAAACAGCCACAACCTCCCTGGGCAACCTGTTTTAGTGCCTCACCACCCTCAATGGAAAGAATTTTCTCCTGACATCTAGTCTAAATCTCCCCTCTGCCAGTTTAAACCCCTTACCCCTTGTCCTGTCATTGCAAGACCTTGTCAGTAGTCCCTCCTCAGCCTTCCTGTAGGCCCCCTTAGATACTGGAAGGCTACTATATGGTCTCCTCGAAGCTTTCTGTTCTCCAGGCTGAAGAGCCTCAACTCTCTCAGTCTATCCTCATAGGAGAGCTGCTCCAGCCCTCTGATCATCTTCATGGCCCTCCTCTGGACCTGCACCAACACTTCCATGTCCTTGCTGTGCTGGGTACTCCAGAACTGCATACATGACTCCAGATGGGGTCTGACGAGAGCAGAGTAAAGGAACAGAATCCCCTCCCTTACCTTGCTGGCCACGCTTCCCTTGATGCAGCCCAGCACTTGCTTGCTGTCTGGATTGCATGCACACTACTGCAAGCTCATGTTGAGCTTTTCATCAACCCAGAGACCCAGGTCCTTTTCCTCAGGGTTGCTCTCCAACCATTCACCACCCAGCCTGGATTTTTGCTTGGGATTATGCCTACCCAGGTGCAGGACCTTACACTTGGCCTTGTTGAATTTCATGAGGTTGGCTTGTACCCACCACTCCAGCCTGTCAAAGTCCCTCTGGATGGCATCCCTGCCCTCTAGAAAGTCAACTGTGCCACCCAGTTTGGTGTCATCTGCAAACTTGCTTAGGGTGCACTCCATTCCTCTGTCCACGTCACTGACAAAGATGTTAAACAGCACTGGTCCCAGCACTGACCCCTGAGGGACACCACTTGTCACTGATCTCCAGGTGGACATTGTGCCCTTGATCACCACTCTGCGTGCAACCATCCAGCCAGTTCCTTATCCAAGGAAATCTGATGTTTCTTGTGAGTTATTAACTTGATATGTGTATTTCCATATTTCAGTCTAAGCATTTGTTTAACATACAGTGCCACTCCCTCACGCATACAACTGATTCTGACATTCTTAATGTAAATTGTTGTAATAGTTTAGTGTAAGGGCTACACTCCCTGCTCACCCAATGCAAAAGTGAGGGGGAAAAAGAACACACAAAGCTCAGGGTTGAAGTAAAGGGATAAGAATTTAATATAATGTGAGATATCATAACCACAAGGCATAACTACCTTAGCTAATAGTCTAATTAATCTAATAATATAATACATGAATACCATATCTTAGCCTATTTTCAGAATAAATGTAGTGAAATAACAAAGGAAAAAAAAAAAAGTGAACAAAAAAACCCCAATAGCATAAAACGGAAAACCAAAACCAGCAACTCCCACCTGACTCCCACGGATTCTGCCACCATGCATGCAGAAAAGAACCAACAGCCAATGAACATGGAACCAGGAAGCAGAAACTGGAATAGAAAACCTTCCATGTTGAAATCTAAACTTCAAGACCCATAATACTTTGCTGCAGTTGGCACTCGCACTTTTGAAGCTGGCATGACTGCAGCATGATATGAATAGCAGCAACAGGTTCAACTCAATCCATGACAATTGTGTTCTAGCATCCAAGCTATAGTGTTGCAGTTCATCAGCCCTCTGCCATATTTCTTCAATTCCTAGTGTGGAGATACTCTCATTTAAAATCAAAATGTTCATCTTGGCCAGTTAATTCTTCATTATTCTGTAATTTATATAGCACCACTTATATATTTGGTCCTCTTTGGTTTCTGGTTTATAAACTCTGCTTCAGTAGAATCATCTTTATAGAGATCGCTCCCATCTGTTACCATCCCGAATGTTATTGACTTCTGCTCTGTCAGGTTTTGTGATACTGCAGATATTTTATTACTTCACCCTTGTATGTCAGTTGAATACCATTCTTGAAGTCAAACAAGTATCTTTTTTTGGTTTTCCTTTTCTCTGCTACATAATTCATATATAGAAATATATATAATAAGTATGGCTTAATGTGGACTGATTTTTTTAGATAATTCAAAAAGTATTCTCATAAAATATGTCAAACTCCTGAAAGTATCCTATTATTGTTAATAAAATATCAGTTTCATAATTCAGAAAAGACTCAACTACTATTTGTTGGAGGTTTGTTCGTTTTGTTCTGTTTTTTAATTCTTATGTTAAATATTACATTATTTAGTATAAGACATATTCATATTTCAGAGAGTCACATCAAGATTCTACCTGTGGTGATTTAGGAGCACTTGTCCAGTATCTTTTTCTTATTTACATCAACTAAACTAAGAGGCCTTTTCCTTTTATTTATTTGCAAACATATTATGATTCTTTATACTTTGGTTTACCCTATACTGTACTGAATATTCTGAATATGATTAAAAAAAAAAGAGTTTTGACTTGTCTTCTGTGTTGATATGGAAAGTTTTTCTATCAATTTGAAGGGTTGGTTGTATTAATTGATGCATTCGATTAACCATAACATAGGAATAATTGAATCTTTTGTAGAACATAAATTTTACCAGAGTACAATCTGCTTCCATCTCTATAGATCTGTTTAAAAGACTCTATGAATGAGAATAAAAGTCAGAGAGAGTAGCAAAGAACATTTCTGGAGAGAAAGATCTATAATTGTACCGATTTCATTATTGGTAACATCTTTTGCTTGATACTTCACATCCATGCTTCAAACACAAAAGGAAAAAAAATACGACAGTGAGTTTTTAGTAAATTCATATGATAATTATTATGCAAGGTAGAATGTCTTCAGGACATCTAAATCATGTCTTCTGAAAGGAGTAATTCAGTGTCTTATTCAATATATAAAACCTTGCAGTAAGTACAGATCCTATATATTGCAAAAGCCCAATTCATTCATTTTCTGAATTTTAAAAAATTTCTTACTCTCAGATTATGTGTTAAGAACATGTTCATTACAACTGCCAACTTTTTTTTTTTTTTTTTTTTTTTTAAATATTTCAAATGGACGTAGTAGGAGGACAATGTTGTAAATTAATGCAAAAGTTGGTGTCCTTCACAATGTCAGCATTTGCTGAGAATTCCTCCTTTCCTGGGGGGGGTGGGGGAGCGGGAAATCATCTCCACTATTGTAAAGTAAACAAATTAACAGACCAGTGAAGCCATAAAGGAACATGAGAACAGTCAATGAAATACCTAAGGTCTTTCTGTTGGTGTGATTGCTTTTGGTTTTATTTTGTTTGTTTTGTTTTGTTTTGTTTCTGAATTCCAGCTAGTACTTGAGATGAATCCCACCTTATCTCACCTCTTTTCATGTGCCAAAACCCACATGTACATAAATAAGCAATTCTAAAATGGACCTTTTTCATGGTAGCCACCTATGTCGTGATTTTCCTTTGCTTCCTGTTTCCCCTCCATGTGGTTCATTTAGTGGTTTTTTTATGTTTTCAAAACTCGGTTTCAGTTCAACCTGGTTCTAAGAGCTCCCTTTCTTTTTTGTGATCACAACCAAAGCTCCTTTTCTCTTATTCAGCAAGATGCAGTCGCTGTCTTGTCATTCATTTTTTGTTGTTAGGTGGATCTCAATTCCAGTTATCAGTAGTGCAATCTACCAGCTCGTGTGTCAAACAAACTCAAGGTTTAGATCATGGTGAACATCATTCATTTCAAAGTCTAGGCCACATTTTTGGTCTTTCGGTTGAGGAAGCTGAGGAGTACTGAAATTAAAATCTTACGAAGTTGAGATGTTGCTTTGATGTAAACATGTATAACTACAGAGAACAGAAAAGGAGAAAAAACAAAACAAAACAAAGAGCACTACTATGCAGAAACATTTCCCCTTTTCTAACAGTACTGGATAAAGAGAAAATATTTGTTATTAAAAGTAATAAATAGTAACATTTGTTTTTACAGCTTTTTTTTTTTTTTTTTTAATGTCTTGGTGATTCATCTCTTTCTTTACAAGTTTTACAGAACCACCACTCCCCCAGAAAAGGAAAAAAAATATATTAAAATAAAACTTCACATTGATATAACTTTTCTAGAAAAGTATCATCCTTTCACTGTATTCAAACAAGAATTAGAAAGTTTTTTTTTGCTCTTTTGTTTGTTTGTGGGTTTGGTTGGTTTATTTGTTTGCTTGGTTTTAGTTTTGTCTTAGTAAAATCCACATTAAAAAAATGTTTGGCTAGGAAAAAAACAATCCATCTTCCCCACACAATAACAAAAAAAGTCCTCATTTCAGTCTGTATATTGTCTACAGTTAAATCCATACACTTTTCAATTTTCTCTTGTTAGATCAGGACCCAGCGATAATCAGGACTGTAGCGATACACACTTCACATAAAGAATATTTATCCAGAAAATTTTCCCCATTTAATTTGCATACCAATACGTTATTTGTGTCAAAATAATAGTATTTTTAAATGCTTCTTTTATTTAATGTCATGGACTGAATTTCTATAATAGCAGGGTCAGGGTTTTTTTTGGGGAGGGTTGTTTGGTTTGGTTTAGTTTTTTTCTATAACAAATTTTAATTATTCTCTGCACTAGGAAAAAATTCTGAACAATGATTTAGGAATTTAAAAGATTAAAAGTTGTTGCAATAACTGTCTTTACTATTAGCTATCTAAACATTGGAAAACAGCATTCTAAGTGAACTACATATCAAGTGAGCAGGCTCAAGTTAGTAGTTCTGATCCAAAACTTAACCATTCAGATGATTCTCTAAACAAGAGGAAGTAAATCCTGCTGAAAGATGGCAATTTAGAGCCATTGTTGTAGTGTCATTGCAGGATGGGCTGTCATTTTCAAATGTCACTGCCCATCAGTTACTGACTGCCACCTCTCATCTGGATGTTAGGGTTTCACATAAGAGTCATCTGGTTTCAGTGAAATGATGTACAATTTCATGTACAGTCTTTGAACAGATTTTGGAGATCAATCTGGCATTTTTTCATTGAAATAAAGACCACAGGAATTTGGACTGCAAAAAAGTTATTCTGAACCTTGTGAGAGAGAAAATTAAAAGTACTTCAGTATTTAGGAAACTAATAATCCCAATCAAAACAAAACAGACAAAAAGAAATAGTGTTTTGTATCCTTCTAAGTTTTTTATGAGTTCCAAAGGGAAGTAAAGTATGTAGTAAATTTGGTCCAATGACTCTATAAAGTGGTTTTAGCTCTTAAAAAAATTTATGTATATGATTTATATAAACATTTTTCCACATATTTGCTCTTATATTAGAGAAAGTTAGAACAAGTATTTATACAATATAATACAAAAGTTCAACAGGAAATTTTTTTGTCACTTGTAAATGGGAAATTAAAATACTATCTTTCAGACACATTACCCTTCTGAAATTCTGTATGACAAGAATACTAATCTGATCTAATACTAATACTAATCTAAGTACTGAGCAAGAGGGAGAAATTGCTTGACCCCTTTTATGGATTTTTTCGTAGCTCTGGTATAGCTTCAAATCCTGCTTGTGCAACTTTGTACTTTTGCTAACATTTTAATCAACAGCAGGATGGAACAATTATTTATTTATGATCAATATCCAGCACATTCCAGGGAACTGATGACGTGACACAGAGAGCTTGGATCCTCTTGTGTCTTTTATTAATATTGCACCTGCTAGTTTGTTGTTACTGATGTACTGACTGGTCCTGCAGGTGCTGGCTTACTGTCACTAAAGACTTATGATTGCTTTTTTTAACTTTAATCTTTTTACTGGGAATTTTTTTGTTTTATCTAATTTGGACATTAGTTACAGACCCATTATGTAAACTAATTAAATTCTGTTTTAGTAAGATAAAGAGTATGGGACTCCCACAGGTTTCAGAGTGATGGATCAGAAATCTCCTCTCTATTTCCCCTTTCTACTGAAGTTAGGAGTGGTGGAAAACAAATGAGGAACGGGACGTTCTCTCTTCTTGCCTGCCTACAAAATATTAATCCTGACTATTTAGGGTCACTGTCTTATATATGACACCAAGCTGAGGGCTGATGTTGCTGGGTTGGAGGGCAGAAGGACTCGGCAGCGGGACCTCAACCGCCTGGACAGATGGGTAGAGTCCACCGGGATGGCATTCAACAAACTCAAGTGCCGGGTGCTGCACTTTGGCCACAACAACCCCATGCAGAGCAATAGGCTGGGGTCGGAGTGGCTGGAGAGCAGCCAAACAGAAAGGGATCTGGGGGTGCTGATTGACACCCACCTGAACATGAGCCAGCAGCGTGCCCAGGTGGCCAAGAAGGCCAATGGCATCCTGGCCTGCATCGGGAATAGTGTGGCCAGTAGGAGCAGGGAGGTCATTCTCCCCCTGTACTCTGCACTGGTTAGTCCACACGTTGAGTACTGTGTCCAGTTCTGGGCCCCTCAATTTAAGAAGGACATTGAGGTGCTTGAGC
>VWZE01024646.1:7723-28589 GCA_013396675.1 Eubucco bourcierii
CTGAGAGAGTCATTGACTGCTGGAATGGGCTGCCCAGGGAGGTGGTGGAGTCAGCGTCCCTGGAGGTGTTCAAGGCGCGTTTGGATGTGGCACTTGGTGCCATGGTCTGGTCTTGAGGTCTGTGGTATCGGGTAGGACTTGATGAGCTTTGAGGTCTCTTTCAACCTTGGTGATACTGTGATACTGTTAGGTGAGGTGTTCCTGCTCCCTTAATTGTACTTGGATTTTACAGTGCCACCTCTTGAAATAACATCTGCCAAATTACTGAATAGGTGGATCCTTAAATGCACCTTGTTTCAAAATGTCAATGTCCCACGCTCCCCATGAGCTTCGGACTAGTCAGAGTATTCGCACACTAAATTAGGTTTGAGTTGTTACCATGGCAACCAGCCTGTTACTTTTATCTTTTGTGATTTTGCTAATTCTGCTACTATTTTTACTTTCCAGGATGAAGAAGCTGTCAGAAAACTGACAGTAGGTGCCGGGACAAAATCAAAACTTGCTAAGCCGATCCAAGACCTTATTAAGATGATCTTTGATGTGGAGAGCATGAAGAAAGCAATGGTGGAATTTGAGGTGACTATTCACATTCACAGTCCTCACTTCTAACCCTCCATGCAGTAACTGTAGTGGGCCTACAAAAAGCCTGGTGAGGGACTTGTTTACAAGGGCTTGTAGTGATAGGGTGAGGGGGAGTGAATTGAAACTGGAAGAGAGGAGATTTAGGTTGGATATTAGGAAGAAATGCTTTGCAGTGAGGGTGGTGAGACACTGGAACAGGTTGCTCAGGGAGGTTGTGGATGACCCCTCCCTGGAAGAGTTGAAGGCCTTGAGCAACCTGGTCTAGTGGCAGGTGCTGTTGCCATGGCAGGGGGATTGGAACTAGATGATGTTTAAGGTCCCTTCCAAACCAAACCATTCTGTGATCACACTTCACAGAGCCAGGAGCACCTTCTCTGCAATGCAAGGTGCATCACACTTCCCTGAAGTTATTGCAAGTTTTAGATCAGCCTTAAATAAGGGCAAGAGTCTGATCTGAATCTGCCAAGCACTGGAGCTAGTAACTTAGTTGTGGTACCTGCAGTCTTTGTTCTTCTGTATCAGGCATGTCTGTATCAGTGTCTTCAATTTAATAAACTCATGTGCCAGGCCTGGGTTCAGTAATCATTCTATTTTGTTTGTTTTTCCCGTGGCACATGCATGGTGACCACTGTTTGCTGGATGCTCTTAAAATAGTAACACAGATTTTGTATCACCACAATTTGCTGGTGATACAAGGCTGGAAACACTTCTCCTTTTGTGAGTGGTGCGGTGAACCCCATTTTGAGATGGCACAGCACTTCCAGTAATTTAGCGAGCAAATTAATGAGCCTGGAGCTCAGACTTCAGAAATGCTTCTAGTTGGTACTAAGAAAATCCTCTTCTGAACAGGACCAAACCTGAGAGATTTTTGTTTGTTGTATTTCTCTTTCATTTTACTGATACCCTACTTTCTTCCATTCTTCTTTCCTCACTATGTCTCGATTGATGTTTCTAACAAGCTTTCAGAAAGTGCTCTCATAGTACCAGGAAAGAGGAAGGTACACGAAAAGACTGAGAGACTTGGGGCTGGTTAGCCTAGAGAAGAAAAGGCTGAGAGGGGGCTTTGTTAATGTCTACCAATACCTGGAGAGTGGCTGTCAGGAGGATGGAGCCAGTCTCTTTGCAGTGGTAGCTAGTGATAGGACAAGGGACAACGAATATAAAATCAATCACAGGAAATTCCATCTCAATATCAGGTTGTTTTGTGGTTTTGTTTGTTTGTTTGTTTGTTTTTGCTGTGAGGGTGGTGGAACCCTGGAACAGGCTGCCCAGGGAGGTGATGGAGTCTTCTTCACAAGAGATCTTCAAACCCTGCCTGGATGCTTTCCTGTGTAACGTGCCCTAAGTGGTGCTGTTTTACAGGGCATTTGGACTCGATGATCTCTGGAGGTCCCCTCCAACCCAAGCCTTCTATAATTCTATCATTACCTGTCTCACCTTGCATAGACTTCTTGAATATCTCTGTCAGTGTTAACGAGGGGATCAAGTGCACCCTCAGTAAGTTTGCAGATGACACTGAATCGGGTGGCAGTATTGAGCTGCTGGAGGGTAGGAAGGACTTGGACAAGCCAAATCTATGGGCTAAGGCCAGCTGTATGAGGTTTAACAAGGCCGAGTGCCTGGTCCTTCACTTGGGTCACAACAACCCCATGAATGCTTGGGGCAGAGTGGCTGGAAAGCTGCCTGATGGAAAAGGACCTGGGGGTGCTGGGTGGCAGCCATCTGAACATGAGCCAGTAGTGTGCTCAGGTGGCCAGGAAGGCCAATAGCATCCTGACCTGGATGAGGAATAGTGTGGCCAGCAGGAGTAGGGAAGTGATTGTGCACCTGTGCTTGGCACTGATGAGGCCACACTTTGAATACTGGGTTCAGTTTTGGGTCCCTCACTACAAAAAGGACATTGAGGTGCTGGAGCATGTCCAAAGAAGGGCAACAAAGCTGGCGAAGGGTCTGGAGAACAAATCTTGTGAGAATGAGCTGAGGGAGCTGGGGTGGTTTATTCTGAAGAAAAGGAGGCTGAGGGGAGACCTCATTGCTCTCTACAGCTCCCCAAAAGGAGGATGGAGTGAGGTTACTTGGGAGAAGACACCAATATTCACAAGCAATGGGATGAGAGGAAACAGCCCCAAATTGCACCAGGGGTGGTTTAGGTTGGATATTATGATAAATGTCTTTACCAAAAGGGTTGTCTAGCATTGGGTCTGGTTGCACAGGGAAGTGGTTGAGTCACCATCCTTGGAGGTGTTTAAAAGACTTCTACATGTGGTACTCAGCAACATGGTTTAGTGGTAGACTTGGCAATACTGGGTTTATGGTTGGACTGATTTTAAAGGTCTTTTCCAACCTAAACCGTTCTATGATTCTAAAAGTAGATACCCAAGACATCACTTTTAATTATGTCCTTTCTGGTTGTTTTTTTAATGCATTTGCTTGTTCATTTTTCAGTAATGAGTATGAAGCATTTCACAACCTCTTTGTGTTTGGCCCTATATAATTGTAGGGTAGAGTTGGAAGATGGTGTCTGGATTGTGATCTTATGAACAAGATTTTTTTCATTCAGTTTGCTTCTTTGCCAGCCTGAAATGATTATGGAATCTACCTGATGCCAAGTCCTCTAGCCAGGTGCTTAGTCTCTATCCTTGTGTTGACCTAGCATGCATGCTTCATTTCCTGTTGCAGTTTTCCTTAGCTTATAGGATGTCTTCTGAGTAGTGTGCAGTAGCTTCTGGCCAGTGGTGTTCCCCAGGGATCAGTACTGGGCCCAGTTTTGTTCTGCATCTTTTTTAACGACCTGGATGAGGGGATTGGGTGTACCCTCGGCAAGTTCACTCATGGTACAAAACTGGAGGGGTGGCCAACACCCCATTGTGCTGCCATCCAACGAGATCTCCAGGCTGGAGACCTGGGTGAAGGCAAACCTCATGAAGTTCAATAAGGACAAGTGCAGGGTCCTGCACATGGGAAGGAGTAACACCAGGCACCTGCACAGATTAGGTTGCCTTGTTGGAGAACAGCTCCACTTAGAAAGACCTTGGAGTCTGGTAGGCAGCAAGTTTTCCATGGGCCAGCAGTGTGCCTTTGTGGCCAAGAGGTCCAATGGTATCGTGGGGTGCCTCAAGAAAAGTGTGTTCAGCAGGTCTAGGGTACCCTGGTGAGACCTGGGGTATTTTGTCCAATTTTGGGTTCCCCCTGTTCAAGAGAGACAGAGACCTGCTGGAGAGAAACCAGTGGAGAGCCACAAGGATGATTGGGGCACTTGAGCATCTCCACTCTGGAGAGAGACTGAGAGATGTGAGGCTGTTTAGTCTGGAGGAGAGAAGACTGAGAGGAGATCTAATCAGTGTCTATAAATATCCGAGGGGTGGGTGTCAAATAGAGGGGGCCAATCTCTTTTCAATGGTGCACAGTAATAAGACAAGGAGGCCTTGAGTGAGCTGTACTAGTGGGAGGTGTCCCTGCCTATGGCAGGGGGTTGGAACTAGATGATCCTTGAGGTCCCTTCCAACCTTAACCATTCTATGATAAGGAGCAATGGATGCAAACTTGAACACAGAAAGTTTCACCTCAACCTGAGGAGAAACTTCTTTACAGTGGGGGTGACAGCACTGAACAGGCTGCCCAGAGAGATTGTGGAGTCTCCTCTGGAGATGTTCAAAACGTGCCTGGATGCATTCCTGTGCAGACTGCTCTAGCTCATCCTGCTTTTGTCAGGGGGGTTGGACTCAATCATCTCTGGAGATCCCTTCCAACCTCTAACATTCTGTTATTTTATGACACTATTCCTTGATCCACAAAGATTAATGTCAAATCTGAAATTTCAGTTCTTCCGGTGGTCAGTCCTACCAGGATGGAGAGATATATTCCCTAGACACCAGAGAGAGAATGGTGCAGTGGTTTCAGTGTAGTGAAATCCTGTTCTAATCATTTAAATCTCCCATCAGATTGACCTACAGAAGATGCCACTTGGAAAGCTGAGCAAACGACAGATCCAGAGTGCGTACTCCATCCTTAACGAGGTCCAGCAGGTGAGCACATACCATGGGTTTCAAGTGTCAGTTCTGGGCTCTTTGCTACAAGAACAGCATGTAGGTGCTGGAGGGTGTCCAGACAAGGGCAACAAAACTGTTGAAGGGTCTGGACAACAGGTCTTGTGAGGAGAGGCTGAGGGAACTAGGATATTTTAGTCTGGAGAGGAGCAGGCTGAGGAGAGACTGCACTGCTCTCTACAGCTACCTGAAAGGAGGTTGGAGTGAGGTGGGGGTTGGTCTCTTCACCCTATTATCAGGTGACAGAACAGGAGGAAATGGCTTGAAATTGTGCCAAGGGAAGTTTAGGTTGGATATTAGAAAAAAAATTCTTATGGGAAGAGTAGTCAGGCATTGGAACAGGCTGCCCAACCAAAACAATTCTATAGTCATTGTTATGGTTATTGTTATTCCTGTTGCTCCTTCATTCTCAGTATTGTCTTATTAAGTTGTCCTTTTCTCAACCCAAAGTTTTGCATTTTGATCCAAGTTTTTCCTTCCCATCCCTCTGGGGATCTGTGGAACAGTGTGTGAGTGACAGCATAAGGCTCAGCTACTGGCTGGTTTTAAACCACAGCATCATGAAAGAGATGTTAGAGCAAGAGGGAATCTGGGAAGTCCTGGGCTTGGAGTGGATGAATGCTGCCCTGTGTGTATAAAGCCCTGTGCTATCTGTCTTGCTGGAGAAAAGAATGTGGCTTAAGCTGGAAGAGGAGAAATTTAGACTGGATATTAAGAAGAAGTATTTTACAGTGAGAGTGGGTGAGACACTGGAACAGATTGTACAGGGAGGTTGCTGATGTCCCCTGCCTGGACATGTGCAGGGCCTTGAGCAGCCTGGTCTAGTGGAAGATGTCCCTGCCCTTGGCATGGGGTTTTGAACGAGATGATCTTTAAGGTCCCTTCCGAACCACATCATTCTATGATTCCACAGCTAGTGCCATACTGTATCAGTTTGGGCAGTGCTTGGATCTCTGACTCTTCTACAGCAAAAATTTCAGGCCAAGTCAGACATAAATAGCAGTTGAGCAAATGGAGCTAATGTCTTGATCTAGCAACCAGCTGCTTTTTCCACCCCAGAGGAGTCTGAGGATGTGAATGAAGTTAAATTGACAGAGAAAAGGGGTCTGGCTTGATGACTTTGCTATATATACACCTAATGGTCTGGACCATTCCAAGCATCACTAGATAGATTTGCCTGAGCAGCTTGCAAAAGCAAACCAGCACAGACCCTTTTTTTTTATTGCCATGGGCTCCCAGACAAAGCATAGATTTAGGCAGTTTTACTTCAGTTGTTTGAGTAGATCAGAACCTTGCCAAGGATGTGGACCCTTTCCGTATCCAGACACCTTTATTTTTTCCCTCACAAAGCTCTCTGGAGTTTTCTTGTACCAGAAATTCTGTGTATTTCTGTGCAAGTGCTGTGAGTTATATGCAAAACAACAAAAGAAAAATGCCCTGGTTTTCAGTTCTCACTCAGTAATTCTCTTTGGTGCTCTCGTCTTGTCCAGGCAGTTTCTGACAGTGGTTCAGAATCCCAGATCTTGGACCTCTCCAACCGCTTCTATACTCTGATTCCTCATGACTTTGGGATGAAGAAACCACCTCTCCTAAATAACTTGGAATACATTCAGGTATTGATTGGAAAAAGTATGTTGTGTGCAGGCAACAGGTCTGATATCAGACATCTAACACAGAGCATTTGTGAGGTTTGAAGACTTAGTTTAACCTCATGCCTTCAGGAAGTTAAATTTGTTTTTTTTCTTCAGCATATCTTTTTGTTTCTGTGTGGGTACATATACAGATAATTATATCATGTGTTAGAAGATAGATATTATTGGCCATGCATATTTTAGTGTATTTAAATTGTTTCTATGGGGTTTGGTTGGTTTTATTGTTGGTTGGGGTTTTTAAATTGAAAAGCAGTGTTGTTGTGTTGTTAGGTGGCAATGTGTGGACCAGTGCTTCACATATACTTTTGGAATTTGGGGTATTCCAGAATTATTCAGAATATGTCGAAGACTTAAGTAAAATAACCACTTCAACTTCTTTAGGCTAAAGTGCAGATGTTGGACAACTTGCTTGATATTGAAGTTGCTTACAGCCTTCTCAGAGGTGGAAATGAAGATGGAGATAAAGACCCAATTGACATCAACTATGAAAAACTTCGAACTGATATTAAGGTAGAGGAAATATAAGAGAGAAGTGAGTGTGAATACAAGCTGATGGTTTAGAGTATAACAAATCAAATGGAGTTAGCCTTTGGCAGCCTCCTCTAGCTGACCCTGCTTTGAGCAGGGCAGTTGGAAATCATCTTTAGTTTCCAGAGGTGCTTCCCATCTCAGATATTCTGTGACCCGAGTGCTGTCTGCTTACTTGTACATCTTCTCTAGACGGCAGTAAATTTTCACCTGAATGATGAAGGAGGCTTTAATTGGGGATTTGCAAGCATAGGCATTAGGTGATAACAAGCCTGCTAGTTTGGATGCTAAAAGACTTTCTCTTTTGCCTCTTTGCAGGTTGTTGACAAAGATTCAGAAGAAGCCAAGATCATTAAACAATATGTGAAAAACACTCATGCTGCTACTCACAATGCTTATGATCTCAAAGTCATGGAAGTAAGCTGGGCAGTACTGGGGACTGGGTTTGTGAAGATTGGATTCTTCTAAGTCAACTTTCTTGTTAGCAGTTTCCTCTTAATTTTGAACAGGTTACTTGGTTGCCTTTGAAGGGATGGCTTGATAAACCAGTCACTGTTTAATAAATAGCCAAAGTCCAGAGATGATGCTAACCTTCCTGAGATGTCCTTGGCAGTGTTTTTATTTTTAATTGGCCTCAAAAACAAGGCGGAGGGATCATCCTCTTCTAAAGTGGAGCCTTAGTTCATTGAATGATTTTTCAGAAAACTGTGGTCTCATGAAAATGCAGAAGGGAAGGGTGGAGAAGAAATCAATAACAAGTACTGTGTGATCAATGCTGCCTCTTCTTGCTAGTATGGCATAGCAAACTGCAAACACTGAAAAACATCCCAGCTGATCAGTGCATATTCCAGAGCGTGACCAGTGCGCACTCCAGAGTGTGACCGGTGCGCGTTCCGGAGTGCGGCCTGCACGCGTTCCAGACTGGATTTTTTTTTTCTCCATTCTGCATCATTAGTTGCACAAAGGTAGCTATTTATTTTTCTTGACTGTTCTTTTTCCTCCTGTCCCTTTCTGCATGGCAGATCTTCAGGATTGAGCGTGAAGGAGAGAGTCAGCGTTACAAACCGTTCAAGCAGCTTCATAACCGCCAGCTGCTGTGGCACGGCTCCCGCACCACCAACTTCGCTGGTATCCTCTCGCAGGGTCTCCGGATAGCGCCCCCTGAAGCCCCAGTGGTATGTTAAGCTGCTTCTCTGGCTGCCTACATCCCTGTGCCCAGTGCTGGCCACTGTAAAGAGGTTAAAGCAAACCAACGAGTTAACCTGTCTACCTCCCCCTAACACAGAAATGAGGGAAAAACAACACACACATAAAAAATTCATGGTTGAGACAAAGAGTGAGGCAAGAGCTTACTGAGCAAGTCAGATAATTATAATACAAATGCACAATTACCTTAGCTTTTTTGCAGAAACAGCACAGCAGAAAGCAGCAGCAAGCAGAAGCAAGTGAGCTAAAAACCCAAGCCAGGGAACTACTCCCCCGTCCCTCCCTGTCCCACTGCCATCTCAGCAGAAGAGCCAACACCTAAAAACCTGGAACTCAAAAGCAGCAACTGGAACAGGAAGCCTCCCTGTTCAGATTTTAGAATCTGAACTTCAAGCTCCATAGTACTTTCTTCCAGCCAGCACTTCCATTTTGAAGTCGGCATGAGGCAGCAGACTAAATGAATAGCAGCAGATTCAACCTATGACAGCTACAGTCAGAGACAACCTCAATAGGAGAATTTCTGTGTGGGGAGGGCATGCAGGCACCATTGTGTGTGCAGAGTGGGTTGCTGACTGCTCTCTACAAGAGCTTGAACCGTAGAATCACAGAATTGAGCTCTTCAAAACATTCCTGGGTGCATTCCTGTGTGACCTGCCCTATGTGACCTCTGCCTTGGGCAGAGGGGGTGGTCTCAATGATCTCTGGAGGTCCCTTCCAAGCCCTACCATTCTGTGATTCTGTGAATTGTTTTCACTGGAAAGGAACTCTAAGTAATCATCAAGTCCAACCATCAATCTAGCACCACCATGGCTGTTAAGCTGTATCTCCAAGGGCCACGTCCATGCATTTCTTGAACACCTCCATGAACAGTGACTCCACTGCTTCCCTAGGCAGCCTATTGCAATGCCTTTGCTGTCCTGGGAGCCCAACCAGGTGGATTCAATACTGTCTTGTGTTACTGTCTCAATCTCTATTTTTTTTTTCCTTCTTCCTTTCCCTCTGCTTGCAGACTGGATACATGTTTGGGAAGGGCATCTATTTTGCAGACATGGTATCCAAGAGTGCCAACTACTGTCACACATCTCAGGCTGATCCCATAGGCTTAGTACTACTGGGAGAAGTTGCCCTTGGAAATATGTAAGTAACTTAGAGTATTTGTAAAACTTGCTTAATAGCTGGTGGTAAAAGGCGATGCTAAAATCACAAACCTTTTCTTTAATGAAGGAGGAGTACATGGTATGTCTTTAGAAACAAGATTTATTATAATGAGAGCTGTTTGGTGGGACAAATTAAAAAAAAAAAAAATCAGTGTTGCAGGTCTAGAATTAGTAACTGAGACAAGGAAGGAAATCTGTTGAGTTCCAGAAGACTAGAATCTAAAATAACCTTGTAGTAACTCACTGGCACAGGTTACCCAGAGATGCTATGGATGTACCCTCCTTGGAGCTGTTCAAGGCCAGACTGGATGAGGCCTTGAGCAACCTGGCCTAGTGGAAGGGTTTGGAACTAGATGATCTTTAAGGGCTCTTCCAACCAAAACCATTATATGGATCTGTGTATCTGTGGATAAACTGGAACCTGAAAAAATAGTGGATTTTCACCAAGATGGTTTCAAGACAAGTGTAAAATGCTATTGTGTGTTCTTTGTGCTGTCTAGGTATGAGCTAAAGAATGCTTCTCACATAACAAAATTGCCCAAGGGAAAACACAGTGTGAAAGGTAAGCATTACTGTTTTTCATGGGTAATCTGCTGGTGATGGCAAACTCACCTTGTGGCTCTCTGAATGTTAGTAATTTCATAGCTGTACTTCCTTTAAGAGTTTGCATAGTGTTGCCCTGTAGTTGCAACTGTATGTGTCTATATGATGTTTTGAAATGGGAGTTAGTACACTTGGAATGTCAAAGCTAAAGTGAATATCTTGTCTGAGGTTGAGGAGAAAACTTCCTTTTGGTATTACACAAAAGGAAATGTGAGGTGCATTTTCCAACTTTTTACTCACTTTTCATTATAGCAGTACTATGTACTTCAGACGAAAGATGAGAGGCTGAGAAGATCAGAAGAATTAGCTTTCAAAGTGCCTTAGAAGCTTGGAGAGAAGGGAAAAGCTAAGAATAAAAGTTCAGATGGAACAGCTGTTCTCATTACACTTCTGCCTGCAAAAATATCTGTGTGTTGCACTGAAAAAGGAGATGGGAGAAAAGACTTAGCTCTGTAATTCAAGCAAAAGAAATGGTAATCATCCTCTGTGCTGAGATGGGAGAGTGAAGAACAGTGACTTTCAGTAATGAGTGGTTTTGCTTAAGCTACTCATTTTGATAGGCTTAAAAAAAAAATCACTTGCCTAAAGTAGAACAGATGTGATTCAGCATCTTGTTCAATACATACTACTCACACTGTTATGGACATCAAATCAGATTTGTATTGAAGACTTTAAAAAGGATGAGAATTGGTTTGTTACACTTCTATGAAAATGCTGCAATGTGCATGTTTCCAGTTCTGGACTTAGGATATGAGAACTAGAAGTGTGGCCTGGTTTAGCTTTGATCACATAGATTAGACAATTAAGAGCCAAAATTGTAAAATTCATACTTGTAATAAAGTACAAATATAATTAAGGTGATGCTGAATTAAACAGGCTATATCCAGTTCTAGTGCCTCCAGCATAAGAAGGATGTCAAACTGCTGGAGCAGGTCCAGATGAAGGCCATGAGAAGGTGATCAGAGGGCTGGAGCAGCTCCTCCATGGAGACAGACTGCAAGAGTTGGGGCTGTTCAGGCTGGAGAACAGAAGACTCCAGGGAAACCTTAGAGCAGCTTTCCAGTACCTGAAGGGGGCCTACAAGGAAGATGGGGAGGGACATTTTACATAGTGATAGGATGAGGGGAAATGGATTGAAGCTTGAGGAGGGCAGATTTAGACTGGATATTAGGAAAAAAATTCTTTCCAGTGAAGGTGGTGAGACACTAGAGCAGGTTGCCTGGGGAGGCTGTGAATGCCCCCTCCCTGGAGGTGTTCAAGGCCAAGTTGTATGGGGCCTTAAGCAACCTGATGTAGTGGAAGGTCTCTCTGCTCATAGCAAGGGTGCTGGAACTAGATGATCTTTAAGGACCCTTCCAACCCAAACCATTCTATGAATCCTTTGTGTTCTTCTTAAGATACTGTTGCACTTGGTCAGCAGTTGAAAATAGGTGAAGTGATACTTGGCTGGCTGAGTCATTTTCTTGATGTACAAAGTCTGTGTTGGCTTCTAGATTTGTAACATGTTATTTTCCCTTTCTAGGCTTGGGGAAAACTGCACCTGATCCCACAGCCACCACCACCCTTGGTGGTGTAGAGGTTCCCCTAGGGAATGGGATCTCAACAGGAATTAATGATACCTGTCTTCTGTATAATGAGTATCCTTTGCTGTTGTGTTGGCTGCACGCTGCGTTTGAGTGTTGCTGAGTTTAGGAGGACCACTTTAACATCAGCCAGGAGTTTTGGCACACTGTGTTTTTTGTTTCTTTTAGATCTACCCTGGAGTACTCACAGCCAATTTAGCATCTTTTCTCCAAGGTAGACTATTTTACTATTCTCACACTTAAATTGTTATTCTGCTAAAAATGGACACAATGCATTTAATGAATTGAGGAAGAACTTCTTTAGTTTAAGGGTGATGGAGCACAGAACAAGCTGCCCAGAGAGGTAGTGGAGTCTCCATCTCTGAATACATTCAAAACCTGCATTAAATGTCTTTCTGTGTGATTTTCTGAAGGTGAATCTGCCTTGGCAGAGGAGTTGGACTTGTTCTCCAGAGGTCCCTTCCAACTCATACCATATTGTGGTACTGTGGGACAACAGATGTTGTCCCAATAGGGCTCAATACCTGGAGGCATTCCAGTGGCTGGGTCACCCTGTCAATAGAATCACAGAATTAACCAGGTTGGAAAAGACCTTTGAGATCACTGAATCCAACCTATCACCTAACACAGTGACTTCACCACCTCCCCAGGCAGCCCATTCCAATGCCAATCACTCTTTCTGTGAAGAACTTCTTCCTAACCTCCAGCCTAAACCTGCCCTGGCACAGTTTGAGACTCTGTCCTCTTGTTCTGTCACTGGTTGCCTGGGAGAAGAGACCAAAGTAGTGTCTTGCTCAGAGACATGTCAACACGAGGGAAAGGGAATGCAACCTGTGGCTGTTTCACATCACTTCAGTCTGTTTTTTTTCCTTCTGGTGCTGTGGCTGGTCAGCTTGACTAGGAAGAGGTGGGGGAGCCATCTTCATAGAGTCTTTAATCACACAGCTTCTGTTTGTGTTCCCCAGACCCTTTCCAAGTATTGAAGAAAAGCTCAGATGGCCATCAAAGGTGCAGCCATTAAGCCTTTTTCATAGGCAGAAGTGCCCCAAATTTGTGTTGTTGTGCTCAACATTCCCAAAAGCTCATGAGTGATGTCTAAAGTCACAGTGCCAGTGAAGTAAGAGGCCCATTAACAGAGCCTCTGGGTTGTGTAGAAACTCTCTTCTCTCTTGGTAAGCCATTTTCCTCTTAGAAGCAGTGTTGGCAACAGAACTCACAATGATGCTGATTTTATCCTGGGTTCTCTTAAATATAACCTGTATCTTGGTCAGATGATAAAATATAGTAGAGTTAATAATAGCTAAAAGAGATAATAAGAGGTCCATTAGTTTTTATTTCTCAGTGTCTTTTAATGGGGATGCTTTTCATCCAGCATTTGGATTAAAGGTAAGTTTGAAGTCTAAAGCATTGAGAAACAAATATGTGAGCTGTAACTGCCCTCTGAAAAAAATAAAATGGTGCAGTGTGGTCATAGAATGTGCAAGCACTGCCAGCCATTACAGACCTCTTTGTGATTCCAGTTTGGGCTTTTTGTGGGAAATTATTAGGTAGTCATAGAGCTACAATTAAAATTGTAGATTCCATGTCTGTAGCTGCAGATCTCATCTAGGCTGCATTGCTTCACTGGTTAGGTAGCAAGAAAGGTGTTGTGTTTTATGGCTCTGGCTGTCAAAAAATCTTCAAGAGCTGCAGCCCTGTATCTGTTCACCTCCTTTCTTGCTGCACTACTGGTAATTCATTGATTGATACTGCACCACTGGTAGCTCTCCAGAGGACTGTTAGTTGTTTATTTCTAACTATTCTTGTGCAGGACACCTTCAAATTTGAAGTAAAGATTTGTGGTTTGAGCTGTTAGAACTGCTTAACCACAGAAGCATCTGTGTGGGAACTTAAATGCAAAGGTGAAGGTTGACTGTGTGAGGAGGTTTTCCTGTGTTATAACCACTGCAGTTATTCCTTAACGTTCTTCCCAGATATATTGTGTATGATGTTGCTCAGGTAAACCTGAAGTACCTGCTGAAACTGAAATTCAACTATAAGACATCACTCTGGTGAACACTGTTTAGAAGCCCTGTTAGAGTTATACTGTAGTTATGCTATAGAGTTGACTTCTGACATGCTTATGCATTGACTTCTCTTACCAAGATACCGAGAACTAAACTGCAGAAGAAGTTACTAAATCCTATTTAGTACAACACTTAGTGAGAGTTTTATATAAATGCAAGGCAACACATGGACCTGAATTCTGATATGAACAAGTATCTGCTTTTGTTTTATACCACTTATAATTTAGGGATTTTCTTTTAATTGACTAAACTGACCCAAAAGAAAAAAAAAAAAAATTAAAAAATCAAGCTTGTGTTTTTTTAGCCAAACAGAGCTGGACAGTAGCTAGAAGGAACTTGAGGATGTTTGTGGTATTTGCTCTGTTAGGATTCCCTCTTGTTTAAGATACTTTTTTTTTTTTCTTTCAAGTTTTCATTTGAATAAATGATAAATGTGCATTTATTTTGAGGTTTAAAAAAAAAAAGTTACATAAATAAAAACTAATTTCATACTAACAGCTTTATGTTTCAAAACTTCCAAATTGTTTTTTGATTTTGAGTCATGATCTACATGTATTTGGTAGAATGTTCTTAAACATGGTATCTCTGCAGATTAAATGCCAAATATTGAAATCTCTAGTCCCATTTCAGGAAGTCATGGTGGAAAATGAAAATTTGGACTTGCCACCAAAACTACTTCTGTCGACCGTTGGTGTGGTAAACATGGAAAATGGAACTTGTGGCTGTTGGAATTTAGTATTAGCCCAAATAAACCTCCTTTAAATACCTATCTTCAATGTGATGTAAGTTGGTTGTTGTAGACTCAAGTCCTGACAAAGTCCTGCTGTAGACTCAAATCCTAACAAAGACGTGTTTGGGCTCAAACTTCACTTACCATGACCAGGAGTGAGGTCTGTTGCCACATTGTGGGTAGTCTTCAATTCCCTATCTTGAAACATTGATATAAACAAATAATTTCAATGTTTAGTTATGTTTGTTACTTCTCACTTTGAGTAAGTCATGGAACAGTGTAGGAGTACTTGACAATAGAGCAATCGAAGTTCTTTCTCTTCAAAAATTACTGATTTCCCCAATCTGTTAGGAAAAGTTGCTAATCTGCAGGAACAACTCTGTACTGACAGTGCATTCAGTATCTCCTCCACTGAGACAGTTCCATTGCCGAGAGACAGATCGAGCTTATTCTGATGGCTGCAGCTTCAGTCTTTGGTAACCTGCATGGAACCAGCAAATTGGCTTCCTTAAATGTTGCCATGTCCCAGTGCCTTTTGACAAAAGGAGTTTGAAGCCAGAGTGCTTGTTTGTGGTGCAACTGTTCCAGGACTGCTGAAGAAGAGGAGAATGAGGAGTGGTAGACGGAAAACAAAGCTGCTGTTGGGGAGAGAAGGAAATGTGGAAGAACTGGGTAAGTCATATGGCTTGAGGACAGTTGAACACAAAAGAATCAATAGAGGTAGGTGCTAATGGATTTTGAGTGGAAATACTCCAGTTAGCCTCAAACCAGCACAGTGATCCTTGTCTCGTGGTTCTTCAGTAGCCTAACCAGTGTCTAATTGTTTTGCTTCCAATGGAAACTTGTGGCCAGTCACTTAAATATAAACTTGCAGTCTCTGAAAGAGAATACAAGAGCTGGTTCAGTTTACTTGTGAGGCAGGTTAATTTTTTTTCTCCCTGCCAAAAAGCAGTTTACAGTTCATTTTGAGACCAGGAAGGAAATGTAGGTCCTTTTTGATGTTCCCTCTGTCACTTGTACCAGAGGTGGCTCAAAGTTCCCATTCGCTGTAAGCCAAGCAGTGCAAGGAGTGCTTTGCAATGTGGATGTAGTGCCCAGTTAGGATGAGCAAGTATATCCCAAGCTGTCTCTAGCCCCACCAATACAGCAGAAAAGATACAGTGGGACAGAATTTTATGAAGAGGCAACAGGTGCCCTTTGGGAAACATAGGTGTGACTGTTGCACAGTGAAATCTGATGTGAATTGAAGGTGCAGTTTCTGCTGCCAGCTTGTCTGAGTGCAAAGCCACTCTGCTGAAAGCAGGCATTGGTGCCGCTGTGACTGAGCATACAGACAGCCTCTCCCTGGGGCCAGGCCGAGAAGAGCAGCACAGTGACAAGCACTGAAGGCATTGCTTTTGGAGTATGTGCATGAAGCAGAGCTGGATGAACAGGTAGTCCCATTTCTGTCAAAACTACTTGAAAGGAATGAGTTGTGAAGACCCATGACATCCTCTGCCTTTTTTTTTTTTTTTTCTCTTCTCTTTTTTCCCAGAGGAAGGATGTTGGGGAATGAGTTCTGATCTAAATGTTAAACTACAGAAAGCAGCAATGTATAAATATTTAACCATTTTATCTTTACTTAGCATGGCTGGAGTCTCTGCTGGTGAATGTTGAGACAGTCCATGCAGTTTATATGAACTGGGTAAACCGAAGGAAGCCATCCAGGGCTTGCTGATTGGCAGTCTTTTTGTTGTCTGTGACTTGCCCAAGCTCATGCAGGAAAGGACTGGCCGAGGAACAAAGTGCAGCACAAGCCATCCATTCCTCTATTTTAATCATAAGGTTGCACAGGAACGTGGTGGAGTCACCATCCCTGGAGGTATTCAAGAAGTGTGTGGATGTAAAACTTTGGGACATGGTTTAATGGCCATGGTGGTCTTAGGTTGACATTTGGACTTGATGGTCTTACAGGTTGTTTCCAACCAAACCAATTCTATAAAACAAGTTTTATTGACTCAGCCTTTAGCCAAATCTGCCACCCCTTTCTGTTTTTAATCAAAAGGAAAAAAAATAAACCCAAATAATATTTATATGTAAAAAAACTTTCTCAATACCATCAAGAGTTGTACTAATGCTCTTAAATGAGTCACGCAGTGTTTGTAACTACTGAGGCCTTTGCTTTGTCTTTCTTTCTAGAAGATTGTTCCAGACCTCCCTCTATGAGTTCTGGGGACATAATTTTCTGCTGATGTGTTACGTGGCCAATTTATATCCGACTTAGTGTTCTGCTTAAATAGCTTTTATATATGTGGTAAGGCCCCTAACGTAGTCCATTGTGCTCTCACTCCTTCTGTTATGCCTGTAAAATAATTAGTTTCCACTGTTGTGGAGTACATGCATCTGACCAAGAGCTTGTGGTCTTCTTGCTTTCAAATACATGTCAGGCTGCTCCACCAGAGATCGTCTTTTGAAGATGCAGTGATGTGTATGAGAAGAAAGGCAGATGTAGATCCCAACCAAGATAACTAGCTGGATCTCCTCCATCCCAGTGTGAAGGCAGCCTGTGAGCCAGTGGGCACTCTGGGTTATTTTCACAGTGAGCTATCCAAGCACGGTCTGAAGGTGAGAAGCCATGGTTTCCCAACAACTGAAAGGGGAAAATAAAGCTTCCCCTGCCCCCTCATTACAAATTATAATTTCATAACATGCTTCAGCAGACTCTCCTGCCAGCTGTCTGTGCTTTTTTTTCCTACTGCCAGTGCCTGCCTAGAGGAGGTGAGAGAATTACACCCTATCTGTCTCCTGTCCCTGGGATGTAGCACTACCTGCACTATGCTGACAAGACTCTGAAGGTGTTGATTAGTAGGTGGTGTAATCCATGTCTTAATATCATCTGCAGTAATTAAGGAGAAACAGGAGCACGGAAATGCTTTCTCCAGCATTTCGGTGCACATGATTAAGAGTAGTTGCCTAACATGACCCTCTGGGAAAGAAATGACATGAAACCACTTTAAAGACCTGCCTCCATCTGTGCAAGGCAGGTGAGTCAGCAGTACCTAATGGCAGGTGGTTAGCCATCAGAGCAAATGTTCTTGGTCACAGTGCCTGTTTGTCAGAATGACTGCCATTTCCACATCACCCAAGTGGAAACTGCAGATTTGCCAGAATGGTAAAAGGACACACTGAAAACACTGTGTATTTGTCTGCATACCTGTTAGAGCAGCCTTCCAGTACATGAAGAGGGCCTATGGGAAAGATGGGCAGGGACCTTTTATGAGGGCTTGTAGTGACAGGATGAGGGGGAATGGATTGAAGCTGGAAGAGGGGAAATTTAGAATGGAGATTAAGAGGAAATTCTTTACAGTAATGGTGGTGAGACACTGGAGCAGGCTTCCCAGGGAGGTCATAGATGCCCCTTTCCTGGAGGTGTCTAAGGCCAGGTTGGACAGGGCCTTGAGCAACCTGCTCTAGTAGGTGTGCCTGCACGTGGTGGGGGGATTGGAACTAGTTTATCTTTAAGGTTTCTTCCAAACCAAACCATTCTATAATACTGTCACATGGCTTTGGCTATGGCTTTGTCAAGCGGTCCCATTTGTGTGACTCAGAAACAGCAAGTGCAGGAGCAATGAAACTCAGCATATAGAAATAGTTCAGCATTCATGAAAGGCCAGGATGTAGAAGGCCTTTTAGAGCAGGAATCCTCATAGTAGAGCATTGTTATGCTGTCGGCCCAGTGAGTGGTAATAGCTACAGCTAAATATTTTCCAAATGCAGCTGTTGGGATGGAATGAATACCCAGCATGATGCTGTTGGGAGATGGAATTCTGCCTTCTGACCTGGGAATGTTTAAGGTATCAGCAGGAGGTGTTGAGGGCAAGGAGAAATTTCTCTGCTTTTTCATCTATCCTCTAGTATCACAATGTACAAAGAATCCCTGCAAGCACTGGGGGGTTTGTTTTGGTCTTTGCTCTTTCCCTTCTAGAAATGTGGGCTCTGAAGACTGTTGCTAAATGTGATTATGTTGTAGAAAGCTTTTCTTCCCTCCCCTGAAAATCTCAGCCTCAGTGAAAGCTGTAGTACCAGGGTGGTGCTGGCCAACCGCTGCTTTCAGCACAGCAAGACCTTAGGACAAGGTTTACACAGCACAGCAGTAAAAATCTCACTGGTGGTCAGCCTCTTCTGTCAGCTGTGGAAGCTAGTGTCACTACTCTTAGTTGAGCATTAACCTACAAGCTGTGGAACAAGGGGAGCCTGGCTGAAGTACAAAAGTAGTGTTAGTGTCATTATCACACTTGTTGACCTCATCCTGGAAGGACTGGTCTTTGTCTTTCAGGGCAACAAAACTGATGAATGTTCTGGAGAGCTTGTCTTAGGAGGAGAGGCTGGGCTTGCTCAGCCTGAAGGAGAGGAGGCTGAAAGGAGACCTCAGTGCTCTCTACAGCTACCTGAAAGGAGGTTGTAGTGAGGCCGGCGTTGGCCCCTTCTCTCAAGTAACTAGAGACAGGACAAGAGGTAAGGGCCTCAAGCTTCACCAGGGTAGGTTTAGCCTGGATATTGGGAAGGATTTCTTTACTGAAAGAGTAGTCAAGCACTGAACAGAGTGCCCAGGGAGGTGGTACAGTTGTCATCCCTGGAGGCATTCAAGAAACGAGTAATTGTGGCACTTTGGGACATGGTCTCGTGGTCATGGAGGCATTGGGTAGAAGGCTGGACTTGATCTTAGAAGTCTTTACCAACCTTATTGATTCTATGATTCTGTCAGGCATTTTGCATTGGAAATAGCACAGATGACTGCTTCGTTGCTAGTTTATTTAGGGTTGTGCCTGCGACGCTCTGCATCTCTCTAGTTGCTTTGCTTTGTGCTGTGCATTAGGGAAAGCTCTTGCTGAAGTGTCTTAGGCCCTTTGGGGGCTAAGGGGAAGGAGGCTGTTTTAACAGCCTTTTAAGATGACCTGAAAAAGAGAGTGGAAATGCACGTCTTTTCTTTTTAAACTCCTTTACAATGTGCATAGAAAACCCTGAGAGAATTTCCAAGTGATTTGACTCAGTTTCTTCTCTTAGAAACTCACTTTTTTTTCCCCTCTTAAGCACAAAGGCAGCATTGATGATTTTTTTTTTTTATTATTTTTTTTAAAATCATTTTCTACCATGACCTATATCCTGCCCCTCCCAACCTGCTAGGGTGCCCAGCCATCTGATTTTCATAGCAAAGAACACAAATTGAAAGCATTGTTCCATGTCTCAAGGTATACTTTTTCTGTGTTTTGCAGAATCCTTGGGGTTTGCCTAGACGCTTTTAATGATGTGCTAATTTTAGCTGTTTAAGAAACATGTGGACATAGTTCTTGAGGACATGGTTTAATGGCCATGGTGGTGTTAGGTTGATGGTTGGACTCAACAATCTTGGAGGTCTTTTCCACCGTAACAGTTCTATGATTCTGTGAAACAGATGAGCATAGAGTACGTTTTGAATTACGCTCAAGGTGCTGTTGGCAACGTGTTTTAAAATGTGACACCGACTTAGCCTTCACTAAAATATGCTGCTCATTTCTTTTGAACTTTGCATTTTCATATATTCAAAGAAAAAAAAAAAAGACATTTTGTTTGGTGTGAGTAGCAGTTAAGTCCTGTTGTCAAAGCCAATCACAGGTAGATTGGCTTTGTCAAAAAGCATTAAAAGTGCTTGTGGTTTATGGTAGTATCTCTATGCTTAGATTTCTTGATGCAGAAGCTTTAAAATTCAGGGTGATGTAGAGACCTGCGGTGACTACATAAGGAAACCATTTGCTGCTTGCAGAAAGCTTCGTTATGCTGGTTGGGGACTGCATTAGAGGGCAAAGCAAGACCAGGAGTTTGTTAGGCAACAACCATCTGCTGCCAGTGGTTTGTTGGCTCTCTCCCTGTGCTGGGTGAGAAGTGAGACCTTGACCTTCAGGACTCGGCGAGCATTTCAGCCGCCTCTCCAGGAAAAGTGCCACCGACCATGACTTACAGGGCCAGGAGTGATTATACCGGGGCTTTTATTCATAGTGCTGCTCCTCAAGGCTCACCTCTGCAATCATTTTGGTTAGGCATGGGCCAGCTGACAAGAGTGGAAAAAGAAATTAAGTACCGCTTAGAGATATATTTAAAAAAAAAGACTTTAAGCAAGTCCTACGGCCCGTCCGTCTTCCTTCATTAAAGTCGCTAAGCACGGCTACCCTGCGGTGCCCCTCCGGACCAACTGTCAGCCTTCCCCCCGCGAAGGGCACCTGCTCCCCCTCATCCTGCCGGAGTCCAGGGGTCCCGGCGGTGGGAAGCGCAGGGTTTCTGTCGCAGGCACTGTCCCGCTCTTCCTCGTACCAGAGCGGGTGGGGACGAAGCTCCCTCCCTCTCCGCGGGCGCCCCGGAGCCGCCGGTCGCGCCTCCCGCCGCCGGCTCTCGCGTACCCTCCCCTCTGCCGGCGGTCTCCGTTAACAGCCCCGCGCACGCGCCAGCCGCGCGCCGGGCCCGCGAGTGCCGTCCCCGCGCGGCAGCGCCGCCTCGCGCAAGGCCCCGTCTCCTCCCCCAGAATGCACCGCGCCAGGCAGCCTTTGAAAAAGCGGCGCGGCTCGTTCAAGATGGCGGAGCTCGATCAGCTGCCTGACGAGAGTGAGTAGCGACCCGTGCCCCCGCCGCCGTCTTCCTCCGGGGTACCGCAGCTCTCCTCGCAACCGCCTCCGTTCCCTGGAGGGGCACCCGCGCCGGGCTCC
>VWZE01024646.1:28762-39634 GCA_013396675.1 Eubucco bourcierii
GGAACCGGGAGCCGGGCGGGGAGGGTGTGAGTGTGCGGGGAACACCTGACAGCCTGCTCTGCCTGTGAGGGTGAAGGCAGTGCGGTCAAGGAGCGTCCTGCCCCGGGGAAGGGGTGAGACGCCTAGTGCTCCGGTTCCTCCTGCCGTCCTCGGGAGAAAGGAGGGCTAATGCGTTCGTGGCGTGTGGCGTGTGCGGTGTGAGTACCTCCCAAGGACTGGGGAGCTTAGGGCATGCACACTGCATCTAGGGGGCATTGATAAGTGCAGAGGGAAAAGCTCAGAGGCTGTAGTATGTGTCAGTAGATGAAAGCAAGTATAGCAAGACAATACAAAAATATATATATTTGCATACATACGGACCTATACACCTAAATAGGATTTGTGCAAATGTCACTTTTAATGAACACAAGAATTGGATAAAAACTCGAGGATAGGTTAAAAAGCTGCATTTGTTGATCTGTACATGGATTCAGGCACAAGGTATTGGGCATTATAGGAGAGGAAATTATTCTGTGTATAAAATGTGGCTATGTGCTATCTTGATATGTCATCCTACAAACTGTAAATGCATGCCAAACTAAAACCAGGACGTTTAGTAGTTTGAGTTTGGTGACATTGTTTTGTGCATCACCATGGAAGCTCATGACCATACCAACTGTTTCTGTACCAGAAGGTTCTCAGAGATGTCCCAGAGCTGAAATCTTGCTTCTGACAAGTAAGATCTCTATGTGAGTCCTTGTTACAACTCCAACAAGCGTCTGGAGAAAAATTAATGTGCCTGTGTTGTCAGATTTATGAAGGATCATTGTAGATTAAGGCTAGAACTAAGGCTCTCAATTTTGTACAGCTCAGTCATGTGTGCTGTGCCACGTTGGAGTCTCATTAATACAAGTCATGGACCAACTGAAACAACTGTAATTAATAATTGGTGGTGTTTTATTGCTTACTGAATCAATTTTTCCTCTAATGAAGAGTGGATTGTATTTATGTTACTGTCCTTCTATCTCCTAGGGAAGGCACCATGTGTTTCAAGAAGTTAATAGAAAATTTGAAAAATAAACTGTTACTTTTGTGACATCAGCAAGATTTGACAGGTCTGTTGCTTCACCTGTAACAGACACTAGATTAGGGTGTGTGACTCAGTGTCACTGATGGTTGTGCTATACTCCCAACCCTTGCCAGTAGCATCATTGTTAAGGTATCTGCTCAGCAGGTGAAGCAGAGATGCAATGCTTGTATTTGTGAAGGGAGTAGACTTCTGCTGTGCTGACCTTGTTTCTAAGGTTTGTGTTTACTTAATTTTGGTTTAAGTAGGGGATGTTTGTGTGTGCAGTCAAATAGGGAACTTCCAATGTTCTGTAATGTTGGTGAACTGCTGAAAATGTGAAAGTTTCAAAGAGTGTTTGCCTCCTATTTCCATTCCTGTTTCCCCTTATGGTGAACTGGATGTTTTCAGATTATACTGTACTACACATGATTCTTTCTTTTCCAGTCCTGTGCCTAAGATGAAGATGTAAACTTAGTCCTGGCTGTTTTAACAGTGACTTCATGCAGTTTTCAGTCTGCAACTTAAGGGCTACTAACAGTAAGCATTACAGAATATGGGTTTGGAATCTTCCATTGTGGTGTGAAAATAAGTTCCTAAAAGAGTTAGAATAGTTTCATGCCTAACAAACTTTCAGATTTATGCATCTCTGTGAAATTTCTCCAGCATAGCTAATCGTAAGTAGTAGACCATAACTGAGTTTTCACATAAAAAGAACTGTAAGTAAACACAGCATACTTGATGACAAGAAAATGGAAATTTTTGCAGTGTGGTAAGAACTATTCAGTTTCACTTTCAAATTGGAAATCTGATTAAGTGGAATTCGTTCCAGAATATTCTGATAGCACCTACTTGCTCTTTGGCAGTGCATGTCCCTTAGCCCAGGAGGAAGAGGAGTATAGTGCACATAGCTGTCTCTCAGAATACGTGCTTATTTTATCTGCTAAAGTTAGTATTCTTCAGTTCTCCTCTAATGCTGATTCTCTGTCCTTTAGAAATGGATAAGAGAGTTTACACTGACAGCTTAAATAATGAAGATGGCAGTGTCCAGGTTTACATACATTTCTTGTAGTTGAGGCCTTTTCTGATTGCTACCAGGGGAGAGTGGCATAGTAACCAAGGTGGCACAAAATGCTGTGAAGAAAGAACATACCTATTGCAAGTCCTCTTACTGGAAAACACCAGAATGTTTCAGATCCAAATTGCAGAAGTACCTTTTAATTACTAAAAGTTTTATGCATATTTTGGAGACAGAATTTCTTTCTGTAGACTGTTGGGTTGCTGCCTGATGAGTGAATAATTTTAGTCAATGCATCAATTATATTACTTTTTCCCTCCTCTTTCATTTCCTGGCAATTTTGCAGCAGGGATAATTGGCGGGCAGTTCTAGTGATGCAAACCAGATAGCTGGTTGTCTCTTTCAGAAGAGAAAAACACAATCTATCAATATACTAATTATATATTAAAATTATCTCTGGTCCATCAAATCTAGTACAATGAGAGGATGAATGTCTCCTTCACTGGAGATGTTCAGAATCCACCTGGATGCCTTCCTGTGTGACCTACTCTAGGTGATCCTGCTCTGGCAGGGGAATTGGACTGGATGATCTTTTGAGATCACTTCAAACCCTAATATTGTGTGATTCTGTGTAACAGTGGGTTGTACTGGAGAGTGCATAATACTGCCTTATCTCTTGCTACTGGTAATAGCAGTCGTCTTTGTAGATTACTCTGTTACAAAATAGACACCCTGAAGCTGAGGTGAGACTTTGATAGAACAAACATCTGCAGTTGTGATCAGAAGGCTGTCCTAGTCCCAGCAGGGACTATGCAGGCAACAGCACAGACAAAGCTGTGACTTGGTGTGTTCTTTTTCACAGTTGAGTCTGAATGAGGAGGATACCTGGAAACAGCTCTCTAAAAGGGAATTGAGATGCCATTTTTGATAGCTAATGATGCTTTCAGTTTGAAGTAAATCATTGTCGGTATGGGGCCACCACCACCAAGTTACCACAGAGTGCAGTGTTTCTGTACTGCTTGTTGGCAAACACTGACAAGTGACAGGTGAATCTGAGAAAGAAGCCAGGCTGTAGCAGTGACTGGTGCCAGTGTTAACGTTTTAGAGTACAGATACTGAAACAAGTAGTGTATTGCCAAATATCACATATTGGTAGACAGGCTGATGGAGCTGAGATCTCTTTAGCTTGGAGAAGAGGAGACTGAGGGATGACCTCATTCATCATTACAAATACATGAAGGGTGAGTGTTAGGAGCATGGAACCAGGCTCTTCTCAGTGATACCTGCTGGTAGGACAAGGAGCAACAGGTACAAGCTGGAGCATAGGAGGTTCCATGTGAACATAAGGAAAAACTTTCACTGTGAGGATGACAGCACTGGAACAGGCTGCCCAGAGAGGTTGTGGAGTCTCCTTCTCTGAAGATGTTCAAAACACACATGGATGTCTTCCTAGTAGTGTGACCTCCTCGAGGTGATCTTGCTCTGGCAGGGGCATTGGCCTAGCTGACCTTTTAAAGTCCCTTCCAACCCCTAACATTTTGTGATTCTGTGATTTGTGGTACTGTTTCTAGTGGCTTGTGTTTAGGACAGGCAGAAGTAAGGTAAGGGAGACAATGATCTTCATGGCCTCTTACCCTGTGGAAGGAGACTGCAGGATAAGGTTGATCCTTCATGTGGAAATAGTTGTCTTTAGTCCCAGCATAACCTTATGCTGTGGTTCACAGGTACTCTGCCCCTGCATAGCTACTTGCTCTGCCCAGATGCTTTCCTGGATAGCTTGTGGAGGAATGCAGCATACCTCTTGCCTCTTGTTTTCCAACAACATGGCCCAAGAGACCATCAGTCTAGGAAAAAAAAGAAAAAAATCAGAACTATAGAAGATTGCAGCATTTAGGAAAAAGCTCTAGATCAGTTTTGTGGCTGCAAAATAATACCCACAGCTGATAATTTTGGGATCAGTTGTGCTGCATACCTTTAAAACTGTATGTTACCATGGCATCAGTATTTTGTCCATCATGAGAACGCAGTGTTTAAAAAAGAGGGCTTTGGTGTGGTTATTGCCTGCACAAGTCCTGTAAAAAGGGTTCACATGGCTGAAAACCTGATTCCATTCAGTAGTTAAATTGGGATTTGGAAAGACACAGATATCAGCTTGCTAGTGGGCTCATAACGTGTTGGAAATACTGATTCGTGCTTGAAGCAAAAAGTGGCTCTTAGTTTATTTACTTCTTCAACAAACCCAAAGTTTTGAGAGCTGAAAAGCTACCCAAAGCCCCTTCTCCTTCTGATGTGCACTTTACATCGTCTTAAGCTTTCCTGAACAAGCTTATGAGTTGCTTCCTCTGTTGAAACAACTGGTGCCATGCTTGTGTAGAGGAGTGATCTCTCACAGGGTTAATGACTCAGTCTCTAATAAAGGCTTGTGTTTCTTCTTCGTGAATTTCCTTTGTTACACCGTTTTTAGTGCTGGTGATGTAGTTGAATTAACTGCAAACACTGTTAAAATAACTTGTGCAGAATTAGGGTAATGATCTGGAGAGGAAAGGTTTTACATTATGTAATTGTTTAGCTGGATCCCAGAATTTTCTGTATTGATTTAGATGTGCCCCTTTGTGCCCACATATTAGTGACATGAGTAGCTGTGGGAACATCTCTGTGCTTACTTGTTACCTTGATTTTCAAAATTGTAATCAGCTATTACAAATTCATTTATAAGAATAATAGAAAACACTTTCTCAAGTGCAATGTGCTTGTTCCTGTTTAAGATCAGCTATTGAGAAGCTGTGTTTAAATTGCTTTGCTTCATGTTAGTACTGAAAATTTACATCCAGGCATCGACAACTGCCCATATTGAATTGCAGTCATGCTCCATGTCTCTTGTTCAGTTATGGTGTTTTCATATAAGGGGAGCTAATAGCTGTTTATTTTTAAATTTAAAGGTGATTTTAATTTTTGTAAAGAAGAAAAGCTTTTGTTTTTTTTTTCCCATGCCTCAAAACCTGTCTCTACCTCAGCAATACTCCAAGTTACATTTAAAGTCTGTTGACTTTAGCTGCTTGCAGAACAGTTAGAGAAGTTTGGGTTTTTTAGGTTCTTTTCATGGTGATCCACCTTGAGCTAGGGGAAGGAGGCTGGGGCCTGAGGAATGGTTGCTGGTGGTTGTGCTGGAGGTTCAGGACTAGGGGAGCTGTCCGCCCTCAGTCTGTCAAACCCACACCAGCGGCTGCTGCAGATGCTTGTGTCTTGAACTAGCCTGGCATGAAAACATCAGGGTTCATATTGTGCACCCCAGATAATCTTGATATTTTGAATTTTTTTTTAATTCAATTTTGCATGGAATTCCAGAAAAAGCACTTCATGCACTACACATAAATGCATCTATTCCTATCAGTTTTTAATGAGCTTCATGGAATCATAGAATGGTAAGGTTGGAAGGGACCTCAAGGATCATCTAGTTCCAACCCCCTGCCATAGGCAGGGACACCTCCCACTAGCACAGGTCACTCAAGGCCTCGTCCAGCCTGCCCTTGAACCCCTCCAGGGAGGGAGCATCCACAACCTCCCTGGGCAACCTGTTCCAGTGTCTCACCACCCTCACTGTAAAGAACTTCCTCCTAACATCCAGTCTAAATCCCCCCCCAGCCAGTTTAAACCCATTACCTCTTGCCCTGTCATTGCAAGGCTTTGTAAATCTTCCCTCCCCAGCCTTCCTGTAGGCCCCCTTCAGATACTGGAAGGCTACTATCAGGTCTCCTGGAAGCCTTCTCTTCTCCAGGCTGAAGAGCCCCAACTCTCTCAGCCTGTCCTCATAGCAGAGCTGCTGCAGCCCTCTGATCATCTTTGTGGCCCTCCTCTGGACCTGCTCCAACACTTCCATGTCCTTCCTGTGCTGAGGGTTCCAGAACTGCACACAGTACTCCAGGTGGGGTCTGACAAGAGCAGAGTAAAGTGGCAGAATCCCCTCCCTTGCCCTGCTGGCCACGCTTCTCTTGATGCAGCCCAGCACTTGGTTGCTGTCTGGGCTGCACTCACACTGCAGGCTCATGTTGAACTTCTCATCAACCCAGACCCCAAGGTCCTTTTCCTCAGGGCTCTTCTCCAGCCATTCCCCACCCAACCTGTATTTGTGCTTGGGATTGTGCCTACCCAGGTGCAGGACCTTACACTTGGCCTTGTTGAATTTCATGAGGTTGGCCTGGGCACACCTGTTACCTGGGCCCTTCCTATTACCATCCTATTAAATGCTTCACAGTTTAGCACCTTTGTGGTACAGGTTTGACAGGACACTTTGTTAATTTCTTTAAGGGCTGGAAAAGACTCTTGTCGTTGTCTTTTATTCTTTATTAAGCCTGATAGAATACTACTGGTTGGAATTTCTGTGCATTGATTTCATGCTTTGTTTTTAGCTGTAGATGAAAACTTGGTTTAAAAGTTTTGAATGATAGGAAGCTTGACATTTAATTTCTTAGTACAGAATCATAGAATTGTTTTGGTTGGGGGAAAAAACCTCTAAGATTGAGTCCAACTGTCAGCCTAACACCATCATGGTCACTAAACCATGTCCTGAAGTGCCATGTCCACACATCTGTTCAGCACCTCCAGGGATGGCAATTCTTCCACCTTCCTGGGGAATCTATTGTAATGCTTGACAACTCCTACCATAAAAAAAAAATTTCCTAATATCCAAGCTGAACCTCCCCTGGCACAACCCTTCAGCAGCTTCATTACCCTTTTCTGGACATGCTCTGGCTATTGTTACTGGAGCTTCATCTGCAGTATAATTATATGAAATGTGCTAAACTTTGTGTTCATTGCTAACCTGAACTTACCTTATAAATTTTTTTGACAAATAGATGCAGTTATGCCTTTCCTTGTAAAAAGAGGCTGCAGAGCTGTTACTGTCTACATTATCTTCCTTCATAGATCACAGAATGTTAGGAACGGGAAGGGACTTCAAATGATCATCCAGCCCTCCCAGAGCAGGATCAACTAGAGCAGATCACACAAGAACACATCCAGACAGGTCTTGAATATCTCCAGAGAGGGAGACTCCACAGCCACCCTGGGCAGCCTGTTCCAGTGTGCTGTCACTGTCACAGTGAAGAGATTTTTTCCTCATATTTCCATGGAACTTCATGCATCAGCTTCCACCCATTGCTCCTTTTCCTCTCATTGGGCATCACCAAGCAGAGCCTGGCTCCATCCTCCTGCCACTCATCCTTTACATATTTATAAATATTAATGAGGTCACCTCTCAGTCTCCTCTTCTCCAAACTCAAGAGCCTCAGCTGCCTCAACCTTTCCTCATAAGGAAGATGTTGCAGTCCCTTGATCATACTTGTGGCTCTGTGCTGGACTCTTTCAAGCAGTTCTATATCCTCCTTGAACTGAGGGACCCAGTACTGGACACAGTATTCCAAATGCAGCCTCACCAGGGCAGAGTAGAGGCAGGGGAGAACCTCCCTCGACCTACTAACAACAGCCCTTCTAATACACCCCAGAATGGCATTGGCTTTCTTGGCTGTAAGAGCACACTACTGGCTCATGGTCAACCTTCCATCCACTAGAACTCCCAAGTAATTCTCCCCTTCACTGCTCTCCAGCAGGTAAGTCCCCAAGCTATACTGATACCTGAGGTTGTTTTTTCCCAGGTGCAAGACTCTACACTTGCCCTTCTTGAGTTTCATTAAGTTTCTTTCTCTCTGCCCAACTCTCCAGCCTAAGTCTTGCTGAATCATGAGTATATACTTGTGATCAGTGCAGATTTTTGCCATCCTTGAGGAGAACAATATTGGAGTGCCTTGACTTCCTTGCAGTAAGGCATGTTTTCAGATCTTTAGTCATTCTCCTAGCTCTATTCTGAATCCTTGCCTAACTTCTCAGACTTAGTTAAGTGCAGACTGCTCAAGTAATTAATTTACTAACAACATGCACAAAGTAATGCTCAATGGGGTATTAAGACAAGACTAAGCCACTTGTACAGTTTGTACTGGATTAGTGTGCCAGCATAGACTGCTGAAAGCAGGCTTTCCAGTTTCTGAGCCACTGCTGTGGGGAGTTTGCTGTACTTCTTGGTTGAGGCATTTTTTGTCATTACTGAGAAAGTCACCTCTATGATCCTCTGAACCTGGATGAGCTGGAAATAGATTTCAGCTGTAACACCTTAAATGGTGCATGGGCCTTATTTCTTCTTTTCCACTCATTGGTTTTTCGAGTGTTTGGTGTTGGTAAAAATTAAATCTGTATCACTGTCATAATGGGTAATTACATTCAATCATGTGTGTATATTATACTTTAATCTCTATATTTTCTAATTAAAATGCTGCTTACAAATACCACCTACAATTATATATTTATTATTCAGAACAGGAATCTACAACATTGCTGTAGTTTAATGTGAGGCTGAGATATTATAAATCATAGAATCATAGAATAGTAAGGTTGGAAGGGACATTAAAGATCATCTAGTTCCAACCCCCTGCCGTAATCTAATATTTCTTTGAACTAAAATTTTGGTTAGTTTTTCAAAACTTTATCCCAAATAGTTTTGCAATTTATATAGCCTCTGAAATGCTTTTAGGTGGATTGACTGGTTGGTTGGTTGGTTTGTTGTTGTAACACATTGTTTAGGAGATAATTCTGCTTTCTGGTTTTGTGTCTCTGGTGGTATGTACAGTACTGCCAAGCTACATGGAAAAAGGGAGATGCATTCAGTGAAGTTTGGTGGTGTTGCAAATACTACTGCTTAAAATCAGTGCAGAAGAACTTGACAAGAAAACTTATGTATCATTGTTTCTTTTAAGGTAAACTTTGGCTTATGGACCCCTATCATCGTTTTGGTATCCTACATGTATTCTGATGTTTTAAGCCACACAAGTGATGGTGCTAATTTTCTGCAGCTGGTTACATTAGAGTCATAGAATGGAAGGGGTTGGAAGGGACCTCTGGAGAGCATCTAGTCAAACCTCCCTGCCAAAGCAGGATCACCTAGGGCAGACCAGAGGAATGCATCCATGTGGGTTCTGAAAGTCTCTGGAGAAGGAGACTCCACAACCTCTCTGGGTAGCCTGGTCCAGTGCTCCATCTGTCCTCACAGTGAAGTTTTTCCTCATGTTGAGGTGGAACTTCTTGTGTTCCAGCTTATACCTGTTGTTCCTTGGCCTATTACTGGGTACCACTGAAAAATGACTGACAGCTTCATCTTGACATTCACCCCTCAGGCATTTATTATGTTCCCCCCTCAGCCCATCTGAAGACTAAACAGCCCCAGATCTGTCAGTCTTTCAGAGGAGAGATATTCAAGTCCATTAATCACCTCTGTAGCTGTCTGTTTGACTCTCCAGTAGATCCATGTTCCTCTTGAACTGGGGAACCCAAAACTGCATACACTATTCCACGTGTGGTGTCATGAGGGCAGAGTAGAGGGGGAAGAGAATCTTCCTAGACCTGCTGGACACACTTTTCTTGATGCACCCCAGGATGCCATTTGCCTTCTTGGCCACAAGGGCACATTGCTGTCCTGTGGAGAACTTACTGTCCACTAGGACTCCAAGATCTTTCTTCTTAGATGGGGAATTTCTTACCTGTACACTTCTATTCATAAACGAAGATCACATTTTTTGGTTGTATTTACTTCAGTTGCAGGTTAAGTGAAAACAAATGAGCAGCCTTATTCTAGCATGCACTGCTGAAGATTAACTGTCTCACATGGAGAACACTTTGGCAACTGATGCTGATTTGGAGTAGTAATCTTATGAAGCTAGAAGGTAGCACAGTAACAATCTGCTGTTCATCACTTCTTTACTTGTTTCTGGTGCTGGTCATCTAATGCCCTGCTTAGCTGACCCATCATCAATCTCACAGATGAAGCATTTGAGTTCGATTAGCAAAGGATCTCAGGCACTTCAGCTGTGAGATTGACACCCCTGTATAAAGCTTTACTGTCTCTTACAGAGTTGTTTTGTTTCCATTGTTGACCTCCTTTGGCTGAATTGTTGAACTTCATTCATATGAGAAAAAGAGGGAAATGATTGCATGTTTGATCTTACAGACTGAGTACCCAAGATCTTTCAGAGCAGTAGTCTTCTGAAAAAAACACTGCTTCCTCCACGTGACAGTCCTGATGGCCCTGCTTCTCCTTCTCCATCCTTACTGGCATGTGCTTTCCCTATGTACTTAAACAGCATGTACTTACCAATCCCTGCACGTGTTTTTCCCACCATCCCATCACCTCACATGGTCAGCAACACAAGTTCTTCACACATTCAGGGCTGCATTTTGAGTGCTAGCAGGATAGAGGTGTATTTTAGCAGGCATGGTATACACTATCTGATTATTAATATGAACTATTTTTTAAATGAAAACTTTAATCCTGTGGTACCTTTCATAGAATCATAGAATCATAGAATGGTAAGGTTGGAAGGGACCTCAAGGATCATCTAGTTCCAACCCCCTGCCATAGGCAGGGACACCTCCCACTAGTACAGGTTACTCAAGGCCTCATCCAATCTGGCCTTGAACACATCCAGGGAGGGAGCATCCACAACCTCCCTGGGCAACCTGTTCCAGTGCCTCACCACCCTTACTGTAAAGAACTTCCTCCTAACATCCAGTCTAAATCTCCCCTCTGCCAGTTTAAGCCCATTGCCCCTTGTCCTGTCATTGCAGGACCTTGTAAATAATCCTTCCCCAGCCTTCCTGTAGGCCCCCTTCAGATACTGGAAGGCTACTATCAGGTCCCCTCGAAACCTTCTCTTCTCCAGGCTGAAGAGTCCCAACTCCCTCAGCCTGTCCTCATAGGAGAGCTGCT
>VWZE01024646.1:39979-73165 GCA_013396675.1 Eubucco bourcierii
CCAGCACTGACCCCTGAGGGACACCACTTGTCACTGGTCTCCAGGTGGACATTGTGCCGTTGATCACCACTCTCTGGGTTCGACCATCCAGCCAATTCCTTATCCAGCGAGTGGTCCATCCATCAAGTCCATGCTTTTCCAGTTCGGTGACCAGGATGTCATGTGGGACAGAGTCAAATGCTTTACTCAGGTCCAGGTAGATGACATCAGCTGCCTTTCCCTTGTCCACTGTCGCTGTGACTTCATCATAGAAAGCCACTAAATTTGTCAGGCAAGATCTGCCCTTGGTGAAGCCATGCTGGTTCCCACCAATCACCTCTGCTTTGTTTTCCATTTGCCTTAGCAGGACTTTCAGCAGGATCTGCTCCATGATCTTGCCAGGCACAGAGGTGAGGTTGACTGGTCTGTAGTTTCCAGGGTCATTGATGTACAGCTTAGTCACAATATCTGAATTCATTGTCAATCAGAACATCATAGAACATGTTCCTGCATCAGTCACTGTTAGAGTTGACCCAACAAAGGAGAAATATCCAAGGAGGGCAGAGGTATAGCCCAGGTTTATCACCTTATTTTTAACATGTAATCCTATATGTGTTAGCTGTTGCAGGTTTGAACAGTTTGGGAGTGGAGGCCCTCTGAACAACCAATGAGTCAAATTTAGTTTGTATTTCGTATCTTCAACATTTGTAAAATTGTGTGGGTTTGTGGGGTTTTTTTAATAATAGAAACTATAAAATAATGATGGGGGAGTTATCTGATTTTTTAATTTTTTTTTTTAATGCATGGCATAATAAAATGACTGCAAACAAAATAATATGATGAAAAAATAAGAAATGTAGGAGGAGTTGTGCTATTGCTACACCTGTATTTTCTGCAACAGTCCATCTCAAACCTAAATGCTCTCTTCCCCTGGGATAGAGACAATGATTAAGTCTTTGTCTCCATGATGTTCCCTGGAATATGTCCTATTAAAGAGAATTATCGCTGGCACTGTGAAGTTAGTGGGGTTAACACCTGGAGACAGGGCAACCACAAGAAAAGGAATTTCCAGTCCTTTGGAGTCAGAAATGTCCTTGGAACAGCAGTTTCAAAGACAAGCTGGAGGAGGGTGTGGAGAAAGTAAAAAGGAGAAGAGGATATAATGCAAGGAGTGAGTGCTGCACTAGAACGTAACTAGGAGGGTAAAGTTGATTTGAGAGAAAAGCATGAATCTGTAGGAGCAATGCCATGCAGAAATAACTTTCTTCTCTGCTTCAAACAAGTTATTCTTTAAATACCAAACCCAGTTTTGTCCTTTCTGACCTATAAGCACTGCAGAGTTCCTACAGATGCAGTGGAAGTAGTGAAGTTTTAACCGATGTGTTCCAACATTTCAAGACAACCAAGAACCCTGTCTGTTTTATAATATCTGCAGCATTTCTGAATAAGGAGGTGCCACCAGGGGGTAGCTGACTACCCATCTTCCTGCTTGTGAACCAAGCTTAGAGAGCACAAGCTACTGTCTTCACAAAACAACAAAAAGGAGTTCATTGCAGTTTCCATTTCAGTTATACAATGCAGTTGCTACTGCATCCAGCAAGCAGCTGCATGAAAGTTTGTAGTTTGACCATAACACTTGTTCAGAAATTGCTGTGTTAAGTGGAAGTGGTTGGCATCTGAAGCTGTTTTACAGATGTGAAACTGAAGGAAAAACCTAAAACATGAATATGCTTTCAAGATTTATTGGGTAATAAACATATAATGCTATGCTTAGTGGCATGGACTCTTCACTTGATTCACTCATTCAGCTGTGAAAGATCTAAGTTTAAATTCCACTTTCTGCCTAAGGATTAATTAAGAATGAGTAGACTCTGCATAGGTTGTATGGTTTGAAATACCTTTAAATTTATGTAGACTTTTTTTATATATTGTAGGTTCTTCAGCAAAAGCACTCGTGAGCTTGAAAGGTAAGAAATTAATGCATTAGTTGTCTTGCAGCCAGCCTGAATTTCAGGTGCACTTAGTTTTCTGTCAAGAAGCTAACACTGAAGAAGGTTCTTTATTGAAATATGATTGGTTTTATTGTGGGTATTTATTACTTCTGTAGACTAATAATCTTTGGTGGTTGAAACTACATGTGTAGTGGTGTATTTAGACACTACTCTTCAGGGTAAAATTCCTGAAAAGTATCTCTTTTTTTTTTTTTTTCCTTCTTGAGCACTGCCTAGGTGTCAGGTTTGAAGAGAAAATTGAGGTAATCTTTACTCTCTTGAGGTTGAGATAGGCGAAGGATTTTTAGCAGGGCTTGTACATGTGACAAAATTTACATTAGGAAGGAATTTCACAATCTCTTTTTTTTTTTTTTTTTTTCTGTCTGCAAGTCGTGGGCTGCATCACAAGTCTATTTCTTACATATTTTTCTTTGAAATTGTCTTAATGAAATTTCCTAGAAATTTTGAATGCTTTTGTAATCCACCCAAGAATAAAAGTTTCTTTATTTATTACAAGACTTCTGTTACTCAAGGAAGAAGACATGGTCTGTTGAATTGTAGAATGGCTTGAGTTGGAAAGGGCCTTAAAGGCCATCTAGTCCAACCACGCTGCCGTGGTAGGGAAACCTCCCTGCAGACCAGGTTGCTCAGAGCTTCATCCAGCCTGGTGTTAAACACTTGCAGGGATGAGGTGTCCGCAGCTTTTTCTGGGTGACCTGTTCCAGTGTTTTCCCACCTTCATAGTAAAGAACTTCTTCCTAATGTCCAATCAAAATCTATCTTGCTCTAGGTTAAAAACATTGCCCTTATAAAAAGTCCACCTCCAGCTTTCCCATAGTCCCTCTCAGGCACTAGAAGGCTGTTAAAAGGTCTTACCAGAGCCTTGCCTTCTCCAGGCTGAACAGACCAAACTCACTGAGCCTGTCCTTGTAGGAGAGGTGCTCCAGCCCTCTCACTCTGAGTGTTAGTTACAACACAAGAGCTTTGTTTTAATACAATTTTGTTTACTTGTTGATGTGCACCTGCTTTATTTTTTTAGAACCAGAAGACCAGGTCTTGTAAAACTTTACCTCCTCCAGGTTTCAATTAAAGCCACAGAACCAACTGTCTAGAGGTGTGTCATCTTGGCAGTGGGAGTAACCAATTCCAACAAAGGAAGTTTCACTCTTTCATGTTGTCAGAAGTAAAAAATGTTTTGGTTATATTTCTTGTAGTTCAGAAAATCCCTTCCCATTTTATTTTAATTACTGTTCAGAACACTGTAATAAAAATATTGACACTTAAAATCTGTTTGTTGTTAAATCCCAAGAACGTGTTGCAGGTAACAAAAATATATTAGTAGTTGATGATGTTATAGCTGCTTTGGGATAGTGCTTATGTTAAAACATACATGTATTTTAATGAAATTATTTCTTCACAACAGAAGGAAGTTTATCCAGTTCATGGAATGAGAAGTATAATTCTCTGCAGAAAACACCCGTGTGGAAAAGCAAGAATGCTGGTTCTGCAGCAGAAATGGTAAGAAGCTATCAACAAACAACTTTGGGGACTGGTGAAATATCATAAAGTGAATTAAATGTGAGGATCAAACATTTTGGGTTAAATTTATACTTTTTTTAATGCATAGAACAGTCCACACCGTTGGAATATATGGGCACATTTTATACATTAATAATGCAATTAAGTTGCTGAACTTGTTCAAGATGGGTCATAATTATCATTTCTATTTTGTAAAGCCAGTTCTATGTGAAATGTTTGTGCTGGATCTACTATGCTGAACTTAGGAATCACCATTTCTGGTCACCCATTTGTTTTATCTCATGAAGTCTGACTTCTAGTTATGGCTGAGAGTTGATGCCTAAGTCAAAGGGAGGGGAAAGCATCATAATGCACTTCCATTATGGTGTCCTCTGAGGGGCAGATTTTAATAAAAATAAAGGAGTGTCAGGGAAATACCATGTAGTGTTCTTAGAGGTCTCTCAGGAGATCTTATGCTAAAGAACAACCTGGGGGTGGGAGAATCAACAGTAATGAGCCTGCAGCCACCAAAGGCATGTCTAATGTTTGGGTTGGTGTTTTCTTTCCTTGTTTTATCACATTCAAGCTTTCCTTTGCTATTCTCAGTCCTCTCTGTGTTACCAAACTGGTGATTTTTGGTTTGGTTTTGTGACCAGCTATACTGCACCCAGTCGTAGAATCACAGAGTGGTTTAGGTTGGAAGTGACCTCAAAGCTCATCCAGTTCCAACCCCCCTGCCATAGGCAGGGACACCTCCCACTAGAACAGGTCACTCAAGGCCTCCTCCAACCTGGCCTTGAACACTTCCAGGGAGGGAGCAGCCACAACCTCCCTGGGCAACCTGTTCCAGTGCCTCACCACCCTCACTGGAAAGAACTTCCTCCTAACATCCAGTCTAAATCTCCCCTCTGCCAGTTTAAACCCATTGCCCCTTGGCCTGTCGTTGCAAGACCTTGTAAATAATCCCTCCCCAGCCTTCCTGTAGGCCCCCTTCAGATACTGGAAGGCTACTATAAGGTCTCCTGGAAACGTTTTGTCCAGGCTGAAGAGCCCCAACTCCTGTAGTCTGTCCTTATAGGAGAGCTGCTTGTCTATATTTGTAATACTCCATCCTCTCTTTACTGTGCTCTGGAGGGTACATAAGTACCTTATCACTGGGCAGATCTTTCTCTCATACCCTCCTGATGCTGCCACTTTCTACAGTAATTGTGACCAACTTGCCATCTACGTTTTGGGTGGGTTTTTTTAAGAAATCATTATTTTTCCACAAACTTTGTTGGAAGGGAACCATTGTGTTTGAACACTGCACTTGCCTACTCTGCACATAAACAAAATATCCTAGCAGCATCCAGTAGTGTGACTAACATCTGTCATACATAGCTTGTTCGTTTCTCTCCTTGTAGAGAGAAAGTTGTGTTTCATACAAGCCATAAAATCATAGAGTGTTAGGGGTTGGAAGAGACATCTAGAGATTGAGTCTAATCCTCCTGCCAAAGCAGGGTCACCTACGGCAGGTCACACAGGAGTGCATCCAAGTGCCTTTTGAAAGTCTCTGGAGAAGGAGACTTCATGTCCTCTCTGGGCAGCCTGCTGCCAGGCTCCAGCACCTTCACAGTAAAGAAGATTCTCCTCATGTTGAGGTGTATTCCAGCTTATGCCTGTTCTTCTTTGTCCTGTTACTGGGCACCGCCAAAAAGAGATTAGCACCTTCATTTTGACACTCGCCTCTCAGACATTTATAGATGTCAATAAGATCCTCTCTCAGCCTTCCCTTCTTCAGACTAAACAGCCCCAGGTCTCCGTCTTTCTTCAAAGGAGAGATGTTCTAGTCTCTTAATCATCCTTACAGCTCTCCATTGGACTCTCTCCAGTAGAATCCTGTCTCTTGATTTGGCAAACCCAAAACTGGACACAATATTGCAGGTGTGGTCTCTCCAGGGCAGCGTACAGAGGAAGGAGAACCTCCCTAGACCTCCTGAACACAATTTTCTTGATGCGCCCCAGAATGCCATTTGCCTTCTTGACCATAAGGTCACATTGCTGTCCTGTGGAGAACTTACTGTCCACTGTGACTTCAAGGTCAATTTCATAGAATCATAGATGGTTTGAGTTGGAAGGGACCTTTAAAGGTCATCTAGTCCACTACCCAGCAACGAGCAGGAACATCTTCAACTAGATCAGGGATTTATTTTGGTAGGATTTACACAGTTATATATACACATGTTGCCCTATGTTTATGCTAGAGAACATAAGGTCTACAGAGTTCAGTTTCAGTTAGTGACCAAAAGTTTGTGATGGCCCTTAGTTCCTGCAGGAATTCATGTCACAGTATTCATCTCGTCCTGGGGTTGCTCATCTTCTCCCAGAAACAGGCCTTACTGGTAGTGGAGAAAGTCACTGGTGCCAAAGGACCCAAGTCACTCCCTGTAACGCTTGTACAAAACTTTGTCAGTCTTTGGGTATGCTGGCTGTTGGTTTTCAACTTTGAAGGCAGATCAGTACTCTGTAGAAAGCTGGGAGAGAGATCAGAGGATAGTCTGATGTATTAGTGGAGGCTCATGTTTCTGAGATGTTTTAGAGTCTTCTGTACTAGCCCGAGTTCACTGAGCACTTGAAGAACTCAAAAGCTTTGTCCTGATTTGTTCCTGTGTTGGCATGTGCTTTTCACAGAATCACAATCCCAGAAAAACTCACTTTGAGGAGACCTCAAAGATCATCCAGTCCAACTCTCAACCTGACACTGAAGGATCAGCTCTAAGCCGTGTCCCTAAGCACCAGGTTTGCACGCTGCTTAAACATCTCCAGGCATAGTGACTCCACCACTGCCCTGGGCAAATCATTCCAGTGTTGGAGAACCCTTTCAGTGAAGAAATATTTCATAACATCCAACCTGAACTTCCCCTAGTACAGCTTAAAACCATTCCCTCTGGTCCTGTCACTTGACACCAAGGAGAAGGCCCCACTTCACTCCAAACTCCTTTCCAGTAGTAGTAGAGAGCAATGATGTCTCCTTTCAGCCTAACTTGTTCTACAGACTGGACAACCCCAGCTTCCTCAGATGCCACTCATAGGCCATGTGCTTCAGGCCCTTTATGAGCCTTAATGCCCTTCTCTGGATATGCTCCAGCACCTCGATGTCCCTCTTGTTGTGAGGGGCCCAGAATTGAAGACAGTACTTGAGATGTGCCCTCACCAGTGCTGACTACAGGGGGATGGTGATCTCCCTGTTTCTGCTTGCCAGCACATTTCTAATACAAGCCAGGATGCCATTGGCTTTCTTACCCCCCCCAGGAACTTTCATCCAATACAGTTACATAAAATCAAGAACTATAGAAACATTTGGGAGAAAAATACTGTTCTGCAACCAGAATCTCAAATGTCAAGACTGAAATATAATTGCAGATACTCAAGAACCTATCTCTTCATCCTATGGGCAGAGTGCTTAATTCAAGAGAGTTCTGTGATGTAAGAGTTTTTATCATTGGAACAGGGTTGTGGGTTTGTTTCCTTGCTCAAAAGTTTGCACAGTTCTGAGCTTTTATTTTTCTTAGGGTCATGGTTTGTCAAGGAAGGCAGATGTGAAAGACATTGTAATTGAAATGTAAAATTGTTCTTAATGTTCAGTGAGTTGGAAGATGAAGAAAAGAACTTGATGTATCTAGGTGAAGAGAGAAAAACGACATCCAGAACAATTAATTTGCCAGGCTAATTATTATGTTAATATGATGAAGGCACCAATTGCTTACCTTACCCTATAAATAGTTACTCTGTTCAGTGAGTCTCTTTCCTGGTTTGGAACATCCATGAGGAATGGGCATTTTCTTCTATGTGCTAAATGAGCTTAGGTGTCTACCCCAGGGCACTGCTAATGTTACTTATATTTTATAGCTACACAAGCATATCTGTGTAATTTTAGGGTGAGAAAGGCACATTTCCCTGGGAAGCCTCCAGCTGTTCTGAAGGCATGGGACAGATATTTTTTTTAATTTTTTTTTTTTTGCTACCACTAATTAATTTGAGACTATTTCTCTTCATACAGATATTTTAATCAGTCTCAATTTTGTTAAATGTCTTAAGTGTAAATGCTTATTAGTGAAGTTTTATTTCACTTTATTTTATGACTGTTATTAAGGACTTTTCTTTTGTCATTGGCATCCTTCCCATTGTGGGTGTAATGGATTTCATTCTCCTATCAATTTGTGTAATGTTCATCATCTGTACTGAAAGTGGAGTCTATTTGTTCTGCTTTTGCTCACCACTTTAGTGAGTAGTTTAAACTGCGAGGAATGCTACAAGGTGCAGTCTTGGAATTCTGCAAAGGAGATACATTTCAGCTGTGCCCAGCTCCTGTGCTGGGCCACAAAGTCTTCCTGGAAGGAAAAGCTGCTTGCTCTTGGCACTAATAGCAACCTAGGTTACTTTTTTATCCTCAAGTTTTTTGTCCCAGGGTAAAATACTGAGGAATGACTAAATGAAGTATTTTCATCACGACGAGTATTTGCACTATGGTTTCTCATTTTCAGTCAGCCTTCTGATTCTCTTGAGCTATAACATTTTAGCACACAAGTAAATTTTAGTTAGCATAAATTGTAAATTCTTTTCTTCTCTGCTATTGTCATGTAACTTATTCAATGTTAAGTTTCTTCAGGCTTAGCATTTTGCTGTGGAGGCATTTTCAACAAGTTAAAACGACAACACTTTATTAGACTCGTAAGAAATGCTTGAGGGGGGAAAAAAAAAGATATCTAGCTAATGTTTTTACTGAGAACACACCAAAACAAATACACTGTTTGAATAAACTTTCCTTTTGACAGAAAATTCAGAACAAACTTTAACAGATGTGCTTATAACCAAAGCAAGGACTATTTTAAGCTTAGATACACAAGTGTTTAGACACCGAACTCCTCTGGAAACAAGTAGGAGCTAGGTTCTAAATACTTCTGTGGAACACGGCCAGCAGTATAGTAATGGGTTATAGTTAGCATTGGAAAGCCTGGAATCTTAAATTCCTCTTTCTCTTCCCTCAGCCCTTAGATCTCCAACTGCTAGGAGGCACTGTTTATCCTGTACCATGTGTGAGGGAAAAGGCATTTCTCTCTCTCTGCCTTCTGTGCATGAACAGAGAAGTCAGATTTATTTTTTTTCTTGTAATTCATTCTTAATTTTGATACATGCAGCCCTTCAGAAATTCAAAACGGAGTCGACTCTTCTGTGAAGAAGATGACAGGCAAATAAACACAAGGTCACCCAAAAGAAATCAGAAGGCTGCGATGGTTCCACAGGTACCTACATGTATGCAGATATTTTTACCCAAAAGGAGAACAAGCCTATCTGTATTATAAGTTTGAAAATTAGAATACATTTGCTTTTCAAGTTGCATTATCAATTTATGAATATTTTTTTGTGAAGAAAACTGTTGCTGGGAGTAAGCTACAATTAAAACAGATTTCTATTTCTCTTTGCAACTGGGTCCTCAGTTTGTTTTATGGGAGTACTGCTTCTTTTTGATCCTGAGCATAAACATATAGACCTAGAAAAGATTCCAGACTAATTGCCCATCTTTTTTCTGACTAATTAGTCTGTAGTCTGCATAAATTGTTCAGCTTCAATTAAAAACTGGGTTTTTTGCACTGACTACATCATTTAGAAGGCCGATACAGAACTTGATGTATTCCAACAGTTAGGAACTTGCTCTAGATTTGTAGCCTGAATGTATTCATGGCCATCTGTACCTTCTTGATCCTGTAATGAGTATGTCTTCCAATTCAAACAGTTTGGTTTTTTTGCTCCTCTGCTTGACTGTTTACTTCTTGATACAATGTGAAAGAGCAGCTGCGATTTCTCTCAGCCTCTATTTGCTATGGTAGGGCAGCATCTCTTAGTCTTGAATTGGTTTTGTAGCACCTTTGTCATCCAGATCACATCTCTCTACCATCATCTTATAAGTTTGATTTTGCCACACTGAAAAAAGTACTATTTAAAAACTGGTCTTACTTGCCTTCTGGCTTGTACTGTGCAGTGTCAAATGGGGAAGACCTAGTATTTGCCATTTTGATGGGGCCATTTTGTCAGAGACCAAGAGACTAACTATGGCATTTCTTTCCATTCATTTACCGTGATTCCTTAACAGTAGAAAGACCTGGGCAATGTTTTAAGCCTGGTTGTTTTTTACCAAATTGCTTAGTCCAGAAGGTCCAATAATTACTAAACAGGGAGTGCAGCTGCTGTAGGTCACAGATCTTGCTGTTCTGCTAAGCTTTGTTGCCTGGAGTTTCGGTGGGAGAAAGGGGACCTACGTCTAGACGGTAGTGGTTAAATACAACCAGAACCTGTGACTTTATGCTTTATCCTATTACTTCTGAAAGAGCATTTGAAGAAAGGCAACAACTGATTATAGCATGGGGACCCAGTTAAATTAATTTTCTCAGAAAAGCTGTTATTTTTGTAAGTAGCTTTTTTCTTTCTGTCAATGAAGACAGACATCCCTGGAACAAAATTAGGGAATTCTTTTTCTAAGGTCTTGTTTAAATTCACAGAATGTCAGGGGCTGGAAGGGACCTCCAAAGATCATCTAGTCCAACGCCCCTGCCAGAGCAGGATCACCTATACCAGATCACACAGATTCAGGTCTGCAATATATCCACACAGCCTAAGACAATGTCTTTTCTGCAATTTATAAAACAGCTTTCAAATGCACTTTAAAACTCAGTTGCTTGCGTCCATACTAGTTTCCCTTGCAGTTTGCTGCTCAAAGCTGTGGCTGTGTTACATTCTTGTGCTAACTTCATCCTCAGTTTAAGAAGAACTAGGAAGAGTAGAAGCATCAGTGCAAATGAGGCAGCTGGTGTTGCTGGCATCAGAGGTGCTATACTCATTTGAGACACTGTTCAGTTTGAAGGCTATGAGTACTTTAGTGCCATGCTGTTGTTACGAATAATGTAGTTTCAGTGTTGGAAAATGTTTCTATTAGAAGAGTTTTGTATAAAGATGATTTGTTGTATTGATCCTGCTGAAGTCTGCCATCTGTTGTGTTTGATTGCATTGCTGATAGAACGCAGTAAGGGTTGTTACAACTCCGCAACAAGAAAAGTTGTCGTGAAACAGCATGTGCAGTGAAGATTTTAACATTATTCATATCCAAACTTCTATCAAGAAGATCTAGTTCAATTATTTGGACACTGAAGAATGTTAGATTGTGTTTAACTCTTTCCTTTATTTTACTACATAGAAATTCAATTCAACAATGTCAACCCCGGACAAGAAAGTGTCACAGAAGATTGGTTTACGGCTTCGAAATCTGCTCAAACTTCCCAAAGCTCACAAGTGGTGTATATATGAATGGTTCTATTCAAATATAGATAAGTATGTTTCTTTTACAAAATTTTCTCCTTTTAGTCTAGAAACAAGTCACTTTTCATATGTTGGTTATCTGCTTGAAAGTTTATGCTTAAAACATTAATTATTGAAAATTATTGTTTTGTGAGTTTGTTTTAGTTTATTTTTCTCTCCTTTTTCATAATGAACAACCTACTTGGTAGTCTTCTGTAGAAAGCCTTCCTTCATGGAAATTTTATCACCTCTTCCTCTACCAGCTACAAGATTTTATTCATGATGTTTTTTAGCAACTTAAGCATCAGAACACTCAACCTTTTGTGAACCATTGAGATCAGTGTTGCACATGGAGGATGGAAGGAGACTGCTGCTTCATAAGGTGCTGCTTCCCTGCAAAGTGTAAATGCTAATTTCTTCCCCATCATTCTGTTTTTACTGTGATCACTAACAGAGGTCCAGATTGTGACTATTCAGCTGTTACAGATATCTATGAGTGTCCTTTTTGGATCTCTTAATCTACCTCCTAGACTGTTCCTACAGTTTGGCACAGTTCTCCTAACGTGACTGGCAAGGTGGTGTGAGTTGTTGAAATGAACCATNGCAGAGGTCCAGGTTGTGACTATTCAACCATTACAGATATCTATGAGTGTCCTTTTTGGATCTCTTATCTACCTCCTAGACTGTTCCTACAGTTTGGCACAGTTCTCCTAACGTGACTGGCAAGGTGGTGTGAGTTGTTTAGATGAACCGTTTTCATTTAGTCCCTAATCATGGGAAAACTAAAAATTCTGAAATGTAAAAATCATTATTGATGAAGTCTAGTGATAGGACTTAGGGGAAATGGTTTTAAGCTGAGGGAGAGCAGGTTTAGGCTGCATCTTAGGAGAAAGTTCTTCAGTATGAGGGTGGTAAAACTCTTGAGTAAGCTGCCCAGAGAGGTGGTGGATGCCTCCTCCCTGCAGGTGTTCATGGCCATATTGGTTGAGGCTTTCAGTAACCAAGTCTACTTGAGAGGTATCCCTGCCCATGGCAGGAGGGTTGGAGTAGATGAACTCCAAGGTCCCTTCCAACCTAAACAATTCTATGATTATGAATCTTAAAAATCTACACTGATTGACTAATAGATGAAACACTGGTATCTAATCTTCTAAAGAATGGCTTCAGGGTGAACAGGCATTCTCTTACAGAATTTATTTGTAACCAAATAATTACTGTTTTTCCTTCCTATTGTGCTCAAGAATGCTAATGCTGTTGCCATTTTTCTTAACTCAGAAGGCAGCCATAGCAACAGAAAAACATTAGGATATTTTCATCTCAAGTAGAAAAATTGCATGCCCATTTTAGTTAGTTTTAAAGTCATCATCTGTAGGATTTCACTCCTTTTGAAAGATGTGGGGTTTATATGTTGGTGGGTTTGGTTTTGTTTTGTTTTGTCCTTTTTTCCCCTTCTGTGGAAAAAAAAAAATCCTTCCAAAAACCCCCAAACAAACAAAAAGAGAGGGAAAATTTTTTTAAAGCCAAGAAAAATAAAACGAAACTCAAAAACCTAGCCCCTACTTATTCTAGTATGTGGCATTATAATTATGATTTTTTTTTACAACACTCCAAGAACTTTTCTCAATTTATACTTTAGTCTATGGATAGATTTAAAGTTAAGCAGTTAATTCTGAAAGTGTCTTTGGTTGTTATCAATATATGCTTGTAAAGCTAGTAGGATATAGTCATGTTCTATGATTCTGTGTTGAGATGATATAACACAGTTTGCTAAGCAACTACATGTCTTTGGAAGAAAAAACTTTGATGGATGCTGTTTTCAGGAATGTGATCTAGACTTAATGAGAAAGTTTAAAGCACAGACTTAACCATCCACTGACAAAATATGGCTCACTGTACAAGGCTCAAAATATTTTAATCGAGTTGTCTCAACTGAAATTGAAATAATCAATTTAAGTGCCATGCCTGCTGTAAATCTTTGGAGTATTTTAATCTCTACAGCTATCATTTGTGGTTATTAGTTGACTGAAGCTGTTTCAATTGGAGACTCCCTATGCTGCTGCAGAGGATTGTTTTTTATAAAATCCCACTGACTTCTGACATGCAGAGTCATGAGCTACTTACCCTTCTCAAGAGCTACTTACCCTTGATCACAGGCCCTCAGAACCAGATGCAGCTGTAGCTTGCTTACACCATTTCCCAAGACCTTCTAGTCTTGTGGGTGCTGTGGGTTTACAGTTTGCCTCCTTAGGGACAGGTGGTAGTAAACCCAATAAAATACAGATTGTCTTCCTCAACAACACAAATAAAACAAAATGGGGGAGTCATTATAGAGACCTTCCAGTACCTGAACGGGGCCTACAAGAAAGCTGAGGAGGAACTTTTTACAAGGGCTTGTAGTGATAGGATGGGGAGGGAGGAAGAGGGGAGATTTTAACTGGATACTAGGAATACGTTCTTTCCAGTGAGGGTGGTGAGACACTGGAACAAGATGCCTGGTACAGCTGTGGAACACCTTCCTGGAGGTGTTCAAGGCCAGATTAGACAGGCCTTTCAAGAACCTGATCTAGTGTCTGGTGTCCCTGTCCATGGCAGGAGGGTTGGAACAAGATGATCTTTAAGATTCCTTCCAACCCAAATCATTCTGTGATTCCATCCAAGCAATATTCTTTACACCAATATCTTACATTAGCAATAATAAGTCTGGAAAAAACCCTTTTTATACACTTTCTTGTCTGTTTCCTGAGCCTCACTGATCCTTCTCTGTGGTTTTATTTTCACTTCACGCCACAGCTGCAGATCCTTTTACTGAAACACACTCTCTTCTGTTCTTGCCCAAGTCTCCTTATTTCCATGTACCTTTCCTTTCTGCTACCACCTTATTTACTTGAAAGCAGTATTACTTCCAAGATCTTCTCCATTCTGTTGCTGGGGTTTTTCTGCTCTAAATGCCAGCACCCTGCAGAGAGTGGAGAAAAGTAGCTTTACCTAGGATGCAGTTACTCCTTTGCTCTCACCAGGTGAGATCTATTTCAGCTGCACGTAGTCTTTAATGATTAACCTTGCTATTAGTTGGAGATATCTGTTGCTGCTCCCTTATCTCTTCAGCCCAAGAAGGATGTGGTGCTACAAAGTAAAAGGCAATCATAAACCAGAGATACAGACAGGTCATAGTATCAAAGAGAAATTCATGAGTTGTGTAGGTAAGTTCTTTGAACTGTCACTTCTCTAATACAGATCCTCTGCTTCATCATGAGGTTGTAGTAAGTTCCAATAAAAGATTCACCTGTATAGCTGTAGAGAGTGACAAGTTGGCTCCACTTCCTCTATTTTGGAACCCTCTATTGAGAATATAAGGTATAATTGAATGAATTAATGAAAAAGGTACTGTCATTCTGTTTCTCAGTATCACAGTGTCCCTTCTTGTATTCTCAACACCTCACCAAATCTTTATGGTTTCCTTCAGAGTGCTGCAGTATCCTCATGACACTGCACTGGCTTGGCTGAAATTTTTGTTTGGTAACTTTCTGTTTGTTAGAAAGCAGGGTGAAAACATGATTCTTTTAAACATCACTGATAGTGAGACTCAAATAGAACAGTAGTCCTGGAAACTTCCTGCCTTTGTTTTTAGTTAAATTTATTTCAGGTTAAATTTGTCTTTTGACTAGAAGTGTCTTGTTTATGTGACTGATTTATACTTCTGCTTTCAATGTTTTTCTTACGATGGATGTTTTTTGGAATCCCGTGACAAAAGTTTACAAAGTGTAGTTATTAACAAAGGACCAATTATGTTTCAACAGACCACTATTTGAGGGAGATAATGACTTCTGTGTATGCCTGAAAGAATCTTTTCCAAATCTGAAAACCAGAAAATTGACAAGAGTAGAGTGGGGGAAAATCAGACGATTAATGGGAAAACCACGGAGGTAATTTCCCCCCCCCTCTTATTTCCTGCCTCTTCTCTCCCTACTTCTTTCTTGCCTCTTCTCTTCTCCTCCTCCCATTCTTTCTATCTCTTTTTTTAATTCCTCCTTCATTCTATTTACATTTCTTACATGTGTGTTTAGTCCATATAGTTCTCATGAACCTATACTTGAAATGTTCTCCTCCCTCTCTGGATAACTGAGTGTCCAAGGAAGTACATATTGAAATCTGTGTATTATATGCATAACAATACATGTAGTATTATTTAAGTTGCAGTGCTTTGAGGCTTGGAACACGTGGCCAGTTTTTAGCTAAATTGTTGGTTTGTGATTTTTGTTTGCTTGCTTGTGTCTCTTTTCTGTGGGGGGTGTGTGTGTCTCTATTTTTTTTTTTGTGTGTTTGATTGGTTGGCTTTTGGTTTTCTTTCTGGCTATAACTAGCTGTTTGTGGGAAAATAAGTGCATATTTTAATCTGATTTAATATTTTTTAAACTGTTTTATAGACCCTTGTTTTCCTGGCTTGGTTTTTCACAGAACCTACACAATTTAGCCAAGAGAAGAGAAGGCTCAGGGAGGATCTCGTCTCTCTGTATACTTATCTGAAGGGAAGGCATAGAGAGGGTGGAGTCAGGCTTCATTCAGTATTGTCTGCTGACGGGACAAGGAGCAGTGGGTGCAAGCTAGGAGGAGCTTCAACCTTAACATAAAGAAACACTTCTTTCTACTGTGAGGATGGCTGAGCACTGGTACAGGTTGCCCAGAGAGCTGACAGAATCTTTGTCCTCAAAGATATTTAAAGGCCATCTGAACGTGGTCCTGAGCAGCATCCTGTAAGTGACTCTGTAGGAAGGGTTGGAGCAGATGGCCTTCAGAGGTCCCCTCCAAACTCAACCACCTTGTTATTGTGTAAGATCAGGAGATAAATGTAGTAAGCAGTGTTGCAGAAATGAGAGACTGCTTTAGTAAGATCAGGAGATAAATGTATTAAGCAGTGTTGCAGAAATGAGAGACTGCTGTAGTAATGAAAATGCAAGCACGAAGCCGCTGAATCCGTTTCATAGATCATTGTACTGACTCAGATAATAGTTTCTAATGAAGGCTATTTCCTCTTCTGTTTACCTATAAACAACTTCACATAACTGAAAACTGCCTGTCAAGGCAGCAGAGCCAAAACCCAGTTCCTTTTGGGAAAGTACTCATCTAATTTGAAATTAACCAAGATAGTTTTGTGTTTCTGTAGTATTGTGCTTCCCACTTGGGGAGAAATGGTGCGTTTGGAGGTGAAGTCATCACTTACTCATTTGACTTCTACCAAAAGTAGGTAGCACTATCAAAGATCAGCTTATCTCATTCAGCAGTCTGTAGGAATATTAATGTGTGTTGCTTTCTTTTTGTGGGGAAGGGGTGTCAGGGGCTGCCAGGCAGTGTTGCTGGGTTTTGATTTGTGCTTTTCTTTATTAAGTTATTGTGCGGTTGTTTTTCTGTTATCAGAGGCACTCATGCCTCAGAAACTACAGGTCTAAATGGGCAGAAAGTTGCTTATCTGAGTTCTGAGGTGCAAGTGTTTGACTGGATATAGAGTCTCATTCTGTTTAGTAACAAAAACTTGCTTTTTATGAACCTAAGATAAGCGTCTCTGTTTTCTTTCGTAACTAAAGACTACCAATAAATGTTGGGGTTTTTCTCAAGATGCCCACAGTGGTCTTTGGTTCTAAAGACTTTTTAGTTATTCTAAATCATGTGAAATTTTTTTCAAGGTTAAAATGACTTATCTCTAAAGCACTTTTAAAAAACATTATTATTTTGTTAGAAATTTCTTCCTTCTGCCCTCATTGTGTGCAGCTAAACCAAGCACCATGTCAGTGCCAATATCTCCCCATGAGGGAAGAGCGAAAATTAAGACATTTTGCATCCACAGTGTTGATGGCAGAAGATAATTGTGTTTCTGTGTAATAGCTGTGCCCATGGTTGTCATTTTTTTTCTTTTTTAAATTCTGTTTTATATATGTATATAGTAATAATTTCTTACATTTGCTACTACTTTACATATCCTATCACACAGTCAGCAGTGTTGCTGATTGGCACAACTGTATTCTTCATGGGAGCCTGCAAGCCTTGTAAGATTCCAGTAGACTGTGAGGAAAGATATGCTCCAGGAAAAGGAAGAGGTAATAGTTAGTCTTGTGTACTCTATATGAACTGAATTGGGGCTGTCAAGTAGCAGTGAATATGAATTAAGCTCAGGTATGCTTGTCCTACCACTATATGATGATGATGACACTTCAGATTCTCATGACTGAGGTAGAAACTAAAAAGAATGTTCAACCTCTTTGAAAGTCTTTACAGACAACTAATGAGGTTGGAATGTGATCTGTACCATAGCTCAAAGGTGATATACCTTTTATTAAATCCACTTAGGGGATGTGGGGTTGGAGATTGCAACATATTTCCAGTTTGAAGGCAGATGCTTTTCTACGTCTATGGCCTACAGCATTCAGAACAGACTTTTTAGAACATTGAACTAGCAGTAGAAAAGTAGTTACTGTTATAGGGACCTTCCAGGGTCAGTGATTAATATATAGGGATTTGAATTTGTATCTCCAAGAGCAGAGGTCAAAGAATGTCAGGTAATATTTGGTGTTCCCGATGCAAGACCCTGTATAAAATTAGAAGGATTAATATTAAAGCCTATATTAGTCTATATTGCTTTTGAGTGTGCCTTGCTGTGCCTGGTCACTCTCTTTTCTAAAATAGAATTGAAAAACTCTGACCTGCATTTTACTACTTCATATTCAGAGCCCATGACAAACTGTTCTTCACACGTGTTCTACCCTAGAAGTAAATATGAAGCAAATAGGATATTTGAGAATGTCCAAATAAACTTTGCATAATCACCATCACTGTCATATCCCCTTCCAGATACTTTAGGTTCTTAATGAGGAGTTACTAAATGTTTTGCTTTGGGCTAAGCTCTCATTGTGTTAATGCTGGACACATTGGACAAAACATGGCCTGTGCCCCATATAACTTAGAAACCATGTCTTAGATAAAAAAGCAAATGATGTTTGCATATTATATTAGATTATTAGATTATATTTTAAGACCTCCCCCAAAATGTGGGAGGGAAGTGCTAGAGATTATCCCATTTTACACAACAGCCCAAATCCAGACAAATTTGTGCATTTACAATGTTCAACCTCAGAGCAATTCATTTGCATAACAGATTTTGTGGCTGAGTTGTATTCTGCCCAGATGTAAGGAGGTAAGACTGAGAAGTGAGCTTCTGTGTTCTGAGCCTGGTGCCCTTTTATACTGAATATAATTGATCTAATGAGCACATGTGAAAAGGATCTGCTATGTCAAAGGTCTCTTCCAAACTTGAAGGTTCTATGATTCTATGTGTCAGTGATAGTAGCCAGGGGCCTCACAGTTACTCCTGACCTGCATCGAACTGTTTAGAGTAGACTGACTGTGGGACCTGCTTTATCTTAGTTGTGACACCAGGTAGATCCCTAGAAGCAGAAAAAGTCCTAAAAAGTGATACTCTTCTGATATACTTATGCAAAAGCTAGCATTATTTTAAATTCTGCTCTCCAAGGTTTTTCACAGAATGTCATGTTGAAAGGGACCCCAAGGTTCATTCAGTCCAACCTTTCTAGGTAATAGTGCAGTTGAAATGGGATGGTCCAGTGCCCTGACAAGCTGAGTCTTAAAACTGGCCCATGCAAGGGAATCCACAACTTTCCTTGGGAGATGATTCCAATGTCTAACTCTTCTCATGGGGGGAAAATATTATTCTGGATTCAGATGGGAATCTCCCCAGTAGTAACTTGTACCTGTTAACTCCTTGTCTTTTCCATGAGACTCCTTGTAAAAATGGAGTCTCTGTCGTCCTGGTAGCCACCCTTTACGTACTGGTACATGGTGATAAAGTCTCCCCTAAGCCTTCTTTTCTCAAAGCTGAACAAACCCAATTCTCACAGCCTTTCCTCACACAGCAGGGCTTCTAGTCCTCTGATCCTTCTCATGGCCCTTATCCAGACACTTCCCAGCCTGTTCCACACTTTTTTGTATAGCAGGGACCAAAACTGCATATGGTGCCTCAGGTGTGACCTGGCAAGCGCTGAATAGAGTGGGACTCTGCTGGTGATGCCCTTGATTCAACCCAGCATCCTGTTGGCTTGCTTTGCTACTGCTGCAGCAGCACACTGTTCACTCATGCCATTTGTTATTCACTATGACCACTACATCCTTCTCCATAGGGCTACTCTTCATCCAGGTGGACCCCTGTCTGAGCTGCATTCCTGGACTGTGTATTCCTAGGTGGAAGACTCTACATTTGTCCTCATTGAACTTCACATGGTTCTTGCAAATCCATTCCTTCAACCTGTCCTGGTCTTCCTGGAGGGTGCCTCTCCCTTCTGGAGTGTACATCTCCCCACTCATTTTAGTCTGTCATTTTCATTTTACTCTCAGTGATTTGCATGCTATGCCTATTTATTTGATGAGTCCTCACATACATATGTTTTGAGTGCTGAATTTAAGTCTAGTTTTTCCCAATTTCATTGCAGGTGTTCCTCTGCATTTTTTGAGGAAGAGAGATCAGCATTAAAACAGAAACGGCAGAAAATAAGGCTCCTGCAGCAGCGGAAAGTTGCAGATATTTCACAGTTCAAAGATCTTCCAGAAGAAATTCCATTACCACTTGTAATAGGAACAAAAGTTACAGGTAACTTCTTAAAAAACAGACAAGCAGAAGACCAGCCAAATGTTTTTTTTCAAAGATTTATAGCAAACTATAATAGGCTTTGTGCATTCATGTAATGACTGTTTTTCATGATTTGGATTTATTTTATATTTTTATTTGCTTATTGAGAAGGTGCTTGTGAGAACTAGCTGCTGGTTTTGAAACAGCAAGGTGGAACCTTAATATCATTGTTTATTTCTGCTGTTCAAATTGTAGTTTTATGTATGTTTTTTAAATGTCTGACATATCTAACAAATCTTGGAGAGAGATGCTTAAATTTAAGCAAAGAGACAAGTGCTGTCTGAAAGCTTAAAATCTAACCTAATATAAAACTTGAGCTTAATTTTTCCCTAAATGTAAAAATATCTGTTTTGACACAAATATATGCAACTGATAATGCGGTGTGGTTGGACATGCTTACAAAACATGACGTTACCTCACTCAGGAAGCATAATTAAGGAAGTAATATTATTGAAAACATTCCATGGATTTTGTCTGATTTTATCAAAGCTTAAATTCCTACATCCTGTCTGTCTTTTCGCTTAAGCACAGTATCTCTGGCTCAAGCCACTACTACTTATTGCTTTTTTTGTGTTGTTCAGCAATGTTGCCTTTGTAGTTCTTGATAAAGAACCAGCATGCACAATGCTGCCTCTCCTCATTCTGCTAGAGCTGTACCCTTAAGCTGCATTCCTCACTGTCTTTTGCTAAATATGCTGTCATCAGTGAAAGTGCTCGAAGAGAAATGGTATGCAAAATCACCTGGAAATTGAGTTTTGCCTGTGAAATCTATCTGTCAGAAGGTATTGGGTATTAAACAGTATTCTATTTAGAAGTATAGAGATATGTTTCCCAAACCATCACAATTAGATTTGGGAAATAACTTCACTTACAATTGTAGGAATTGTAGAATTGTTCCAGTTGGAGAAGACCTCTAAGAGTGAGTCCATTCATCAACCTAACACCACTATGACCATTAAACCGTGTCCCAGAGTGTCATGTCCACACACTTCTTGAACACCTCCAGGGACACAGACTCCACCAACTCCCTGGATTATCTTGTTAATTTACAGAGATAAATTTGACAAAAATTTGGGTAGCATTTCTATTGCATACAGCTTGCTTTCTGGGTTTACTTTTTGATGTTTATTTAATGTGTGGGTATAAATACACTTAGAAAGGGTTACCTGCAAGAGATGTATGAAGTCTGTATTTCTCTATGGTATCAGAACATTATCATGTTTGGTTTGTTGTTTGTTCTGTTCTGAAGCACGTTTGAGAGGTGTCCATGATGGACTATTCACCGGACAGATCGATGCTGTAGACACCCTTAATGCTACATACAGAGTGACTTTTGACAGGGCAGGTCTTGGAACGCACACGGTCCCGGATTACGAAGTTCTTGTAAGTATTAATGACATAGAATCATAGAATGGTAAGGTTGGAAGGGACCTCAGGGATCATCTAGTTCCAACCCCCTGCCATAGGCAGAGACACCTCCCACTACAGTACAGGTTACTCAAGGCCTCCTCCAACCTGGCCTTGAACACCTCCAGGGAGGGAGCAACCACAACCTCCCTGGGCAACCTGTTCCAGTGCCTCACCACCCTCACTGGAAAGAACTTCCTCCTAACATCCAGTCTAAATCTACCCTCTGCCAGTTTAAACCCATTGCCCCTTGTCCTGTCGTTGCAAGACCTTGTAAATAATCCCTCCCCAGCCTTCCTGTAGGCCCCCTTCAGATACTGGAAGGCTACTATCAGGTCTCCTGGAAACCTTCTCTTCTCCAGCCTGCAGAGCCCCAACTCTCTCAGCCTGTGCTCATAGCAGAGCTGCTCCAGCCCTCTGATCATCCTCATGGCCCTCCTGGACCCGCTCCAACAGTTCCATGTCCTTCCTGTGCTGAGGGCTCCAGAACTGCACACAGTACTCCAGGTGGGGTCTGACGAGAGCAGAGTAAAGGGGCAGAATCCCCTCCCTTGCCCTGCTGGCCACGCTGCTCTTGATGCAGCCTAGGACTCGGTTGCTGTCTGGGCTGCATGTGCACACTGCAGGCTCATGTTGAGCTTTTCATCAACCCAGACTCCAAGGTCCTTTTCCTCAGGGCTGCTCTCCAACCATTCCCCACCCAGCCTGTATTTGTGCTTGGGATTGTGCCTACCCAGGTGCAGGACCTTACACTTGGCCATGTTGAATTTCATGAGGTTGGCCTGGGCCCACCTCTCCAGCCTGTCCAGGTCCCTCTGGATGGATCCCTGCCCTCTAGCAAGTCAACTGTAACACACAGCTTGGTGTCATCTGCAAACTTGCTGAGGGTGCACTGATTCCTCTGTCCATGTCACTGACAAAGATGTTCAACAGCACTGGTCCCAGCACTGACCCCTGAGGGACACCACTTGTCACTGGTCTCCAGGTGGACGTTGTGTCCTTGATCACCACTCTCTGTGTGCCACCATCCAGCCAATTCCTTATCCAGCGAGTGGTCCACCCATCAAGTCCATGTTTTTCCAGTTTGGTGACCAGGATCACCAAACTTATGACATGATCTTAGCTGTAATAAAAAGTAAAATTTAAAAACACATGGTTGCATACTCTAATCAAAAACAAGATTCAAAATATTGCATGCTTCTAGGATTGTCATAAAGAAGAAACAAGCATAACAGATCCAGAAGAACGTGCCTCTGCTGTTTATGGTTTTCGAGAACAGGATAAACCTGTATGATCATAGAGTCATAGAATTATTAGGGTTGAAATGATTTCTAAGATTATGAAGTCCAACCTTCAACCTAACACCACCATGGCCATTAAAACATGCCCTGAAGTGCCATGTCTGCATTTTTCTTGAACATCTCCAGGGACAGTGACTCCACTGTTTCAATGCCTGACTGCTCTTGCAGGAAATAAATTTTTCCTGGCATCCAACCTAAACCTCCACCAGCACAATTTCAGGCCATTTCCTTTCATTCTATCACCTGATTTATAAATGACTAACCCCCACCTCACTCCAACCTCCTTTCAGGGAGTTGTAGAGAGCAATGACATCTCTCCCTTAACCTCCTCTTCTGAAGGCTAAACAATCCCAGTTCCCTCAGCCACATCTTGTAAAACTTGTTCTCCAGACCCCTGGACAGCCTTGTTGCCCTTCTCTGGACATGCTCCAAAGATAAAAATATAATGACTCAGGCTCGAATAATGTACTGCACCTACTATTGAAGGTTATTATTATAACAACCTGAGTTTAATATGAAGAAATACAACATGGAGTGCAAGATCCCAAAGGAAATTCTGTTATGGTATCCTGGCAGGGTTTGCAGAAAATGTTCAAGAAAGCCTGACCCTTTGTAATTTCCCAAAGTCTGGAAAAGGCTGTGGTAGCTGCAGGCAAGTATTATGACTTGATTGAATGTCAGTAATGAAGCAACCTGTGGGAATGTTCTTTTGACCAGTTTGGGATTATTTCCTAGCTCATCAGTTTTCTGTATCGATTTATGATCTTCAGAAACTGAACCCACCAAACAGACTGGTCCAGACTGCAAATTTTTAGGGGACCTTATGTTCTTTCTCTGTCCTTGTGTTGTGCTGAATCCCTAGCAGCCCATGATTTGTCAGATATCTGTGGTGACCTGAGTTTGGAGCCTCAACTCTTGTTCAGGTTGGATTTTTGTTGTCAGTTGGTGTGGGTTTTTGTTTTTTTTTGCCATGGCAACTTGCCAATTTTTTTAACATTCTTGCAAGTTTTATTGGATGTGATGCCCTAACTTGGAAAACTCCAGCAGTAGAATATGATTTTTTTTTTTTTGAAGCTCCTGATAGCCTCAAAGCAAAATATTAATCTTCTAACATTGTTGGGTGTGGCACGGATGGACATGGCTAGTCCAGATTTCAGAAATAAATTATGTATTCTAAAAGGTGGTAAAATTATTAAATTTGACATCTGAAATTTGTCATTTCTTCTCCTGTCTTAGAGTAATGAGCCTCATGAAACCATGCCAATTGCAGCCTTTGGACAGAAACAACGGCCCTCAAGGTTCTTCATGACCCCTCCCCGATTGCAGTATGCACCTTCCCTCCAGTCTCCAATTACAGTAAGTTGCTTTTTGTATCTAATATTAATCATCAAAATATTTCCTGATCCATGTTGAAGCTGTTACTGTAAACAGTTGTTGAGATGAATTTTCTGAGGTTATTCAGTAAGATCAAAATTTTAGCAAATCCTTCTAAAAGAAGCAACTAGACTCATAGAGTCACAGAATAATTGATTAGGGGCTGAAATGGACCTCCAGTGATCCAAGTCCAATTCCCCACCCCAAGGCAGGGTCACCTAGGGCAGGTCACACAGGAATGCATCCAGATGGGTCTTGAAAATCTCTAGAGGAGGAGACTCCACAACATTGCTGGGAAGCCTTATACAGCGCTTCAGCGTCCCCACAGTACAGAAGTTTTTCCTCATGCTGAAGTGGAACTTCTGCATTCCAATTTGTGTCCATTGCCCCTCGTCCTATCACAGGACACCACTGAAAAGAGAGTGGCCCCTTCATCTTGACACCCACCCTTCAGGTATTTGTAAGATCTCCTCTCAGTCTTCTCCAGACTAAAGATGCCCGGGTCTCTCAACCTTTCCTTATCGGACAGGTGTTCTAGTCCCTTCATCATCCTCATACCATTCACTGGACACTCTCTAGTATATCCCTGTCCCTTTTGAACTGGGGAACCCAGAACTGGACACAGTATTCGAGGTGTGGTCTCAGCAGAGCAGAATGGAGTGGGAGGATCACTTGCCTTGACGGGCTGGCCACACTCTTCTTAATGCACCCCAGGAGATCATTTGCCTTCTTGACCACAAGGGCACGTTGCTATCCCGTGGATAACTTACTGTCCATCAGGTGTCCAAGTTCTTTTCCCATGGAGCTGCTTAAATTAAATGTTCTTTGTTGTGTAGGACAATGATCCCTTATTAGGACAATCTTCATGGAAGAACAAAATTTCAGGCACAGACAGTGAAACACTAGGAGGCTTTCCAGTGGAATTCCTCATTCAAGTGGTAAGTGTTAACTGCAGCTCTTCATTTTTATTGTATATTATCCTTCTGTGTTGATTCTGTCAATTCTTACGCAGTTAAGTCGCTTTATGTTGATTTGGCAACATCCAAGTTAAGTTTTGAACAGATGTTAATGTCTGTTTTTATTCCACCTCACCCACCCTTACTTTTCTCCTTGTTGATAAGCATTGAAATACACTGCCATTCAGTCTGCAGGAAGGACCTGAAACCCAAAACTCCAAAAGTGTCTTGTTTATCCCAGCTCTACCACTTAGTCTGAAAAAACAAGATGTTTTTTCTACCTGCAGATTTCCAACTGTTAAGGCTTTAAAAAAAATAATTTTAGCTATGCTTATATTCTGTGAAGAATTGTCATGTATTTTATAATATTGCTTTTTGGTACATAATATTCTCCCTTCTTGGAGAAGAATCATAGAATCACCCAGGTTGGAAGTCCAACTCCCCCACAATGAGCAGGGGCATCCTCAACTAGATCAAGTCACCCAGAGCCCTGTCAAGCCTCATCTTGAATTCATCTCCAGGGATGAGGCCTCAACTACCTCCCTGGGCAACCTGTTCCAGTACTCAACCACTCTCATGGTAAAGAACTTGTTCCTAATGTCCAATCTACATCTCCTCTTCTATAGTTTGAAGCCACTGCCCCTATCATTGCAGGCTTTTGTAAACAGTCCCTTTCCATTCTTCTTAGTGACCCACATCAGGTACTGGAATATTGCTACTAGATCTTCCCAGAGCCTTCTCATCTCCAGAATGAACAACCCCAGCTCCCTCAGCCTGGCCTCATAGCAGAGGTGCTCCAACCTCCTCCTCCTTTTTGTGGCCCTCCTCTGGATGTGCTCCATCAAGTCCATGTCCTTCCTGTATTGAGGGCTCCAGAGCTCTCTTTGGAAGCAAAATAGGATCTTATAGGTGTGAAAACTAATTTTTGTCTTCATCTTCACAAAACTGTTCTTTGGTGCTTTTTGTACACCACTTCCAAAGAGCATGGTAATGTTAGGAAGCTGAGAGTCATTGAATATCAAAACTCACTGAAGAAAGTGACTCTTCAGGATGATGGAAAAATATAATTGCTCCTGTTGGCTTAGCTTAAAATCTGTGATTGAATTCTTTAGCAATGAAAGTTGTTTTAAACATGCTAAAGGAGATTGTATTTTAAGGACCAAGAACTGAGAAATGATGATGCTAGCCAGCTCTCAAATTGTAGTGTGTGTGTAATTGGTCAAAAGAACCAAGTTCTGTCTGTAGCTCATATAAAACACTAATATTTTGGTCTAACCAACTCAGTGATTTTTACTTGGCAGAGTGATTATTCAGTTTTCTAGGGGAAATATAGTATTAAACTAATTATGAAAAATGTGGCTTGGTACCTAGATGAGCTAAGAAAATTTAAGATAAATTTAGTTGCTGTAAGGTTCAACAAGTCAGAGTGCAAGGTGCTGCATCTGGGACAGGCTAATCCTAGGGACAAATACAGGCTGGGTTGAGAGCAGCTCTGATGAAAGAGACTTGAGTGTATTGATCAAGAAGTTCAGTGTGAACCAGCAGTCCACTCATGCAACCTAGAAGGCAAATCATATCCTGGACTTCATCAAGAGGCCTGTGGCCAACAAGTCAGGAGAGGGAGTTCTGTCCCTTTTACTCGGCTCTTGTGGGACCACACCTGCAATGCTGCATCCATTTCTGGTGTCTCTATCATAAGGACCTAGAACTATAGGAGAAAATACAGAGAAGGACCACAAAGATGATCTCAGGCTTGTAGCAAATCTGTGAGGATAGGCTGAGGGAGCTGGAGTTGTTCAGCCTAAAGAAGAAAAGACTCCAGGGGGACCTTATAAAACCTGAAGGGATCCTACAGGAAGGCTTGAGAAGGACTTTTTGTAAGGGTGTCTAGCAGTAAGACAAGAGGGAATATTTTAAGCTGAGGGAGAGTAGGTTGAGACTGGCTTTTAGGAGGAAGTTCTTCATTATGAGGGTGGCAAGACTCTGGACAGGCTGCCCAGGGATGGTGTGGCTGCCTCTGCTCTGTGGGTGTTCACAGCCAGGTGGGATGAGACCTTGAGCTGCTGAGCCTAGTTGAGAGGTATCCCTGCTCATGGCAGGGAGGTTGGAGTAGATGACCTGGAGTAGATGACACTTCCAACACAGGCCTTACTATGAAAAAACAAAATGCACTAAAGATACAGTTGTTGTTTATGCTGCAACTCTCCTCACACTGAGTTTCCTCAGCATGATAGATGAAACTGGGTAGCTAAGGTGTATTAAACTTTACAACCCTTTAGTGTGTCAAATTGATCTGTTTCTGATACTGTTTCTGTATTTTAGATCTGCAGATGTGATTTCTCACATTCAGTGGATTATTATTACTTGTTCAAAGGAAATCTGAGTTTTGAAAGTATAGCTCTCTTGCTTCTCTTACAAATGGTGCCATTTACAAAAATGCCACATTGATTCATGTGTACTTTTCCTTGAGGATTGCCAGAAGATTTTTTTGAATGAAAGAGGCATGGATTTTTGGCATTTATTTATGTCAGCAACTTAACCAGGTTTTTCATAGATTCACATAATGATTTGAGTTGGAAGGGACCCTAAAGATTATCTAGTTCCAGCCCTCCTGTCATGGGCAGGGACACTTTCCACTAGACCAGGTTGCTTCATCCAACCTGGCCTTGAACACTCCCAGGGAGGAGACATCCACAACCTTCCTGGGCAACCTGTTGCAGTGTTTCGCCACCCTCACTGTAAAGAATTTCTCCATAATACCCTGTGTAAATCTACCCTATTCCTGCTTTCCCCCCTTGCCCTATCACTAGAAGCCATTGTAAAAAGTCCCTCTGATCATCTTCTCTGGACCTGCTTCAGCAGTTTGATATCCCTCTTATTCTGGGGGGCACTAGAACTGGGTGCAGTACTGCAGGTGAAGTGTCACAAGAGCAGAGTAGAGAGGGAGAATCATCTTACTTGTCCTGCTGGTCACACTTCTTTTGATCCAGTTTTTTGATAAAGCATTGTGAGGCTTAAAAAACATTTTATTGAAGGACTGTGCATGATGTTTACACTTAGCATTTTAAGCATTTTTAGCATCAACCTTTCATTAGAAATTTAAGGATGGTACTGAAATGTGTGAGACTGGTGAATACTGAGTATCAGTTACACTGCATTCAGCAGCCCAAATGTATCTTTTTGTTAAAAGTTAGCATGAAAGGTGATGGAGCCTTTCTTTTACATTGGTGCAGTAAAAAACTCAAAGCCCTCATTCTGATTTAATGGTGACTCAAGAATTAAATGGGCAGCAATGTTTGGTTTAAAGAAAATTTTCTGGAGAACTATTGCCAGACAATTATTTATGATACCATGAATAAACACTTCCATGGGAAAACGTCATCTGGGGCAAAACACTAAAAATGCAGCAGTCCTTGTGTAAAGATTCAACCCAACCCTTTTAATTCTCTTTTATGGGTACTGAAATTAATTTGGGACAAAAGGAAGCATAGCCAAAATCATGTGCAGACACTGACAAATAAAGGTTAGAGACATTCTCCTTATGTACAACTTGAAGTTGTAAGCAAGCACTGGGACTTGTAGCAACCATTTTAAGCAGAGTTTTATACTGGTGAGTAAATCTTTATATTAGTCTCTATTTTTTATGCATTTATATTTTGGCATCAGAGACTGCTTTTCTTTCTGGCTTTTACTCTAGGCAAACTTGGGTATTATGAAAAGAATGGCTCAAAAATTAACATTCTGATGTTCATAGAATCATAGAATGGTAAGGTTGGAAGGGACCTCAAGGGATCATCTAGTTCCAACCCCCTACCATAGGCAGGGACACCTCCCACTAGTACAGCTCACTCAAGGCCTCGTCCAACCTGGCCTTGAACACCTCCAGGGAGGGAGCAGCCACAACCTCCCTGGGCAACCTGTGCCAGTGCCTCACCACCCTCATTGGAAAGAACTTCCTCTTAACATCTAGTCTAAATCTCCCCTCTGCCAGTTTAAACCCATTGCCCCTTGTCCTGTCGTTGCAAGACCTTGTCAATAGTCCCTCCCCAGCCTTCCTGTAGGCCCCCTTCAGATACTGGAAGGCTACTATCAGGTCTCCTAGAAGCCTTCTCTTCTCCAGGCTGGAGAACCCTAACTCTCTCAGCCTGTTCTCACAGCAGAGCTGCTGCAGCCCTCTGATCATCTTCATGGCCCTCCTCTGGACCTGTTCCAACAGTTCCATGTCCTTCCTGTGCTGAGGGCTCCAGAACTGCACACAGTAATAATGTTAATAATGTAGTAATAATGTTAATAATAAAGGCAAAGAATAATCAAAATGAGGTATTTTATGTTTGCATGCATTATATAATGTATCCTTAAATGTTTCATAGGCTATACTGCAGGTCAAAATCTATAGATTAGATTCTTAAATTCTAGTTGGTATTAAAATTTGGAAGATATTTCTCCAGACTCTCAGCTACAGCTGTTTTGGGGTTTGGGGTTTTCTTTTTCCCTCTCTTGTTTTGGAGGGGGAAAAAATAGATTGGAAAGGAAATGATGGAGGACAAAACAGTCTGTTTGCAGGGTTACTTCATCTCCAGTAGATGGAGTGTGTTAATGCAGCACGTTAGAGAAGTGAATTGGTCTTCCCCATCATTGTGGAAAAAGGATGGATCTTCTCATCTTAAATGCAGGAGGTTACTGGATTTTTTTTTTTTCTTTTATTATTTTGTGCTTATGAAAATGTTCAAAACATTCTACAGTAAGTTATTACACACTTCAAAATGCTTGTGTTCTTGTAAACATTCTTTTGACTGGAAAATTAAATCTAAAGTGCAAATCTAAACATAACAGTTGGGTTGTTACTTCATCTTTTTAATGGGGAAAAACATTGTCCTAAAAACTCATTTCCAGTTTAATGAGAACTATAAATTATAACAGTAAACAGGATAGGTTACACTGAAAATAGAGCTGTTAGGCAAGAATTTCTCAATGAAATGGGGCTTAACATGGTTAAAGCTCTCATTGGTGATACTGGCAAATTAAAAGAGAAGTCTATTTAATGACATGCTCCAATGAGAGGAAACTGATAGACATCAAAAATGCAGTGGTGAAAGGTCCATTTGTTGTGAAAAGAATTGGATTGTCTTGATCACTGGAGTGATCAAGTGGGAATAGGAGGAGTATAATACAAAATCCAAACTCAAGAACTGGAGAACTAGGGCCCTGTATCCTCAAATATGTCTGCACATCCAAGTAGAAATTAAGCACCTTGCCGTTTTTGTGGGCAATAATCTGCATTAACTCACCAGCTTCATGGATAAGTACTTAGAAGTGTTAGGTAGTTGTGGATGGTAACGACAGCACAGCTTGATTGGTAAATTTTTGGCAGCAGTGGCAGGTGGTGTATGGTGCTTTGCTTCTTCCCAGGTGTTTTTTTTTAACAAACACAAGCATTATGTGGTGTGCTAGAGACTAGATTAGAGAGATCCAAGTCACTCTCAACTCAAAAGTGACAATTTTAGAACTTCTTTTTCTTGCCTTTTCTGAATTTGTTGTTTTGTCAATATTGGTTCCTTGAGTAAGATCTTCATGTGACTGTGAAACATGCATGTGCTGGCTCCTTATGGGCATTGATGGACAGCAGAAGGACAGAAATCATAGAGTTGTTTGGGTTGGAAAAGACCCCTAATATCAAGTCCAACCATCAACCTAAGCCCACCATGGCCATTAAATCGCATCCCCAAGTGCCATGTCTAAATGTTTCGTGAACATCTCCAGAGATAGTGACTCCACCACCTCCCTGGGCAGCCTGTTCCAATGCCAGACCATTGCTACAGGAGTAGGCCTAAACCTACCCTGGCACAATTCCAGGCCATGTCCTCTCATTCTATCACCTGATACTAGGGAGAAGAGACCAACTCCCACCTCACTGCAACCTCCTTTTGGGAGTTGGAGAGAGCAATGAGATCTCCCCTTAGCCTTCTCTTCTCCACACTAAACAATCCTTGTTCTCTCAGCTGCTTCTCATAAGACTTGTTCTGTTAGCTTGTGCAGTATTGCCTCTGTGCATCTGACTATGTTTTGCCATCCCTCCATGAGATGCATGTAGCAAAGCATTTCTCATTGAAAGAAGTGTTGATGCCATTTGAGGCATGTTGATCCCATCCAGAGGGACCTGGACAGGCTGGAGAGTTGGGCCCAGGCCAACCTGATGAAATTCAGTAAGGCCAAGTGTAAGGTCCTGCACCTGGGTAGGCACAATCCCAAGCACAAATACAGGCTGGGTGGTGAATGGCTGGAGAGCAGCCCTGAGGAAAGGGACCTTGGAGTCTGGGTTGATGAAAAGCTCAACATGAGTCTGCAGTGTGCACATGCAGCCCAGACAGCCAACCGAGTCCTAGGCTGCATCAAGAGAAGCGTGGCCAGCAGAGCAAGGGAGGTGATTCTGCCCCTTTACTCTGCTCTCGTCAGACCCCACCTGGAGTACTGTGTGCAGTTCTGGAACCCTCAGCACAGGAAGGACATGGAAGTGTTGGAGCGGGTCCAGAGGAGGGCCACAAAGATGATCAGAGGGCTGGAGCAGCTCTCCTATGAGGACAGGCTGAGGGAGTTGGGGCTCTTCAGCCTGGAGAAGAGAAGGCTTCGAGGGGACCTGATAGTAGCCTTCCAGTATCTGAAGGGGGCCTACAGGAAGGCTGGGGAAGGATTATTTACAAGGTCCTGCAATGACAGGACAAGGGGCAATGGGCTTAAACTGGCAGAGGGGAGATTTAGACTAGATGTTAGGAGGAAGTTCTTTCCAGTGAGGGTGGTGAGGCCCTGGAACAGGTTGCCCAGGGAGGTTGTGGATGCTCCCTCCCTGGATGTGTTCAAGGCCAGATTGGATGAGGCCTTGAGTGCCCTGTACTAGTGGGAGGTGTCCCTGCCTATGGCAGGGGGTTGGAACTAGATGATCCTTGAGGTCCCTTCCAACCTTACCATTCTATGATTCTATGATTTTACAGGCATAGTTTGCAGGTCTGTCATTTGGAATGCTGGTACAGGCTTTCTGTTGCTCACATTCAGGAAGGATGACAAATAGAAAAAAGATACAACAAGGACCACGAAAATGTAGGAGATCAAATGTCCTCTATGGGAGAGGAGACTGGAAAGGCTTGGGTTGTGATTAGTCTATTGAAAGAATGGTGGGAAAGAGATGTTTTTACTGTCTCTGACTAAACACAGAGAAATACAAGAGAAGGAAGCCACTATTTAGCTGAAAAACAACTTTGGAAGAACAAATTACGATGAGTTAATTTAACATGGACATACCAAGAAGATTTGTAATTAGACGAAAGATATCATAGAATGGTAAGGTTGGAAGGGACCTCAGGGCTCATCCAGTTCCAGCCCCCTGCCATAAGCAGGGACACCTCCCACTAGTACAGGTCACTCAAGGCCTCATCCAACCTGGCCTTGAACACCTCCAGGAAGGGAGCAACCACAACCTCCCTGGGCAACCTGTGCCAGTGTCTCACCACCCTCAATGCAAAGGACTTCCTCCTAACATCCAGTCTAAATCTCCCCTCTGCCAGTTTAAACCCATTGCCCCTTGTCCTGTCATTGCAAGACCTTGTCAATAGTGCCTCCCCAACCTTCCTGTAGGCCCTCTTCAGATTCTGAAAGACTACTATAAGGTCTCCTGGAAGCCTTCTCTTCTCCAGGCTGCAGAGCCCCAACTCCCTCAGCCTGTCCTCATAGGAGAGCTTCTCCAGCCCTCTGAGCATCTTCATGGCCCTCCTCTGGACCCGCTCCAACAATTCCATGTCCTTCCTGTATTGGGGGCTCCAGAACTGCACACAGTACTCTAGATGGGATCTGACAAGAGCAGAGTAAAGGGGCAGAATCACCTCCCTTATCCTGGAACAATTTTCCACTAGGATTTGTGAGGGCAGGAAACCTGTCTGCGCTAAGACTGAAATTGAAAATCAGCAAAAGGAATTATGTATACGTAGATGCATGCCACACCAGGAGATTTTACTTCTCCCAGTGCTATGTTTCACTACTAGAATGCAATTAACCCCTTTTGGAATTTATAAAATCTGAAATCTTGGCTCTCTAATAAATCTGTTGCTGGTGGTAGTGAAGCTAGGATTTCTCTCGGGGCCCTAGAGACTATTCATAGTTTTAAGAGTGGAAGGGGGTGGGAGTGTTGAAAGCATTTCCAGTGATTTTCACTTTAGTCTGCTAGGTGCCAAGGACAGATGAAACAGAGTATTCCCATTATGGAAGAGGGAACTGGAAAGCCCAGTGTTGCTCTGTATAAAATAGATCCAATCTCCGTGTCAGGATTTACCTTAGGAGTGTACACACAAAGGGTTGGTGCTCAGTTGAGGGCACAGCCGAAAACAGGCAGACAACTCTGAAAAAAAGGTAAGGTGAGTGATAGTGTAGTCCATGCAATAACACCATTTACTTTCCCTCAGGCTACAAAAGAAAAAGAAGATTCTTGATTCTTCAGCCTCTAACTGGCCATAAATTGTATTACTCTTCCTGTAGGGAATTTCAGCTGATGGATTACAGCATTCTCCAGTCTACGGCACTTGTAAATGCTTTAAACATCTCTGAAAGATCCAACATTTAATTACCTTTCTTTTTTTTTTTTTTTTTTTTTTTTTTTT
>VWZE01024646.1:73191-104490 GCA_013396675.1 Eubucco bourcierii
CTTGATGAACAACTGAGGAATGTATTTTTAAATGGTGAAACAGACACCCATTTTATTGGCTTAGATTTTTGTGGCATTTCCAAACTGCTTAAGGACCTATTCATTCTAAAAATAGTTCCTTTGTTTTAGACCAGGTTATCGAAAATCCTTATGATCAAGAAGGAACACATCAAACAATTGAGAGAGATGAATACAGAAGCAGAAAAACTGGTGAGAATGTTCTCTTTTCAGTTGTTAAAACAGGATGGGTTGGGTTTTTTTAACAGCTAATGGAAATAGATACAATAAAAAGTCTGGATTAATTACAGAAAGTGATATAATACAGATTATTTTTTTTTAATGTTTTAAATTTTTTGGAAGACAATTCAGAGAGCTCTGTGGTTTCAAATAGGATTCTCCTCTGAAAGCACTGTGCTTTGAAAACTGATGAGTGTTACCATCCAGATTATATGTCAACTAACATGCTAAGTATGAAAATACTATGTACTTAGAGAATCACAGAAACATAGAATGGTAAGGTTGGAAGGGACCTCAAGGATCATCTAGTTCCAACCCCCTGCTATGATAGGATACTCACCCTGATTTTATTTTGGGGATGGTAAGTATTTATTTAGCTTTCTGTCTAAACCAATAACTCCTGTTCAGATATTTTCTATATAAAGCTCTTAGTGCCCTTGACTAGCATTTAAAATTCCAATACTAGAGCAGCTAGAACCTAATTAGCAGCAGCAGAATAGTTTTTTCTTGCTAGGTTTTATCTAATCATCAGTCAGGAAATCAAGATTGTAAGAATGCCTCTTCTACCATCCATGACTATCAATCAGCTTAAAAGTTGAAAGCCATCAGTCTCAGCCTTCTGCTGACATCCGTTGTGACAGTTGTCTTTACAACATACAGACGGAAGACTAAAAGGTTTGTGAAGAGGCAAAGGAGCCCTTTTGATTTCTTGAAACCAAAAAACTGTTTTGTTTTGTGTTTTCCATGTGAAATACTTGTCAAATATTTCAGTGCCCAAGGATTTATTGTGGTGAGACTTCCCTCTTTGTCCCTTCAGTGATCACATGTACTTGTGTGTTCTTTCATTTTGATTTCTACTGCCCCATCCCTATGTCTCTGTCATGCTGCAATGCTGGTCTTCAGAATCTTGGGTGGGTTTTTTTCCTGTGCATCAAATGTTTTGTCTTCTAATTTTGTGTATTAATAATTAAAATAGAACTATAGAATGGTTTGGGTTGAAAGGGATCTTAAAGATCATCCAGTTCCAACCTCCCCCACCATAGGCAGGGACACTCTCCACTGGAACAGGTTACTGAAGACCCTGTCCAAATTGGCCTTGAACAACCTCAGGTTGGAAAGGGATGGATGTAGATGCAAAATGAGCCAGGATTAAAACACAAGGATTGCAACCTGTGACTCTGATACTGAAAAGTAACAAACACTTAAACTAAAAAACCTGTGGGTTTACTGAGATATTAGTTCTTGTGCATAGATGAGGAAATCCATAGGAATGACAACAGCCTTCCTCTTGAGAATCCAGAGATAATCATAGAATGGTAAGGTTGGAAGGGACCTCAAGGATCATCTAGTTCCTTGAGGTCCCTTCCAGCCACATCACATCACTCATTCTAAGTAATACATTATCTTCCTTTAATATTCTACAAAATTGAAAGAGTAACAAAGCAACAGGAAAGAGTAGTAAACATTAAATTTCATATATTTTGGGTTGATTGTAGCTTAGATAAGGATTTAGAGATGCTTTTGAAATCCTGCCCTCATACTGTTTGTAAACCAGCAATCATAAAGCAATGTCCATTCCTATTCAAGGCTGTCCTGATTGAAAATAGAGGATGTGATACCTTACTATTGGGCCATATTATTAGCCTGACTTCTAATCATCTTTATCCCTTGATAATCCCATCTACACTTGTGCTGCTGAGTATATGTTTTTCTCTCTTTTTTTTTTTTTTCTTTTCTTTTAACCAGAATCTTTTTCTTGCACCTATTCACCTTAACAGATCTGAACATGAATAAAATAGAACCCTTGGAGTTCATTCAGGTGTAATTTGGTTGTCAGGCTTTGATAACAGTTCATACAGTTACTCTAACAATTATCAGATCACAAGACCACTGTTTGGTTTAAAGCAATCCCTTTATGGAGGCTTTTTTTTCTTTTTTTTTTTTAATGACTGATCCAATATAGAAATAAACAAAACTGTCCAAAATCAAAACTGATACTGAATGTAGTCCATTATTATCTGGTAATAATAAATTCACATGAAGCAGGGGATGCCTTCAGAGGAACCATTAGCAATACAATTACACATTTTCTATTCCATTTTTCTAAAAGGACAGCTTATAGTGAAGCATTCTGGACATCATTATTCTAGTCTTGGTCACAGGCTGTAGACAAGTTACCATTTACATAAGGCAACAAACACTTCTGATAGCCATTTGTGTAAACAAATCTAAATAAAAAGGATGACTAGATTGCTTTTTCACTTCACCTGGAATAAGACAAGGTGATGCTGGGTTGTTCCAGAGAAGCATGTAGATTCTCATCTGCTTCTATCTACTGAATGTTATCCATCTCTTGTCTGCCAGTTCAGCTCTTTGTCCACTGTGTCTAGATCTCAGATCACTCCTGGATCAGAAGTAGTGCTGGTGCTGAGGAATATTTTTGTCATCACTAGCACAGAATGCCCTCATGCTTTTCCTTTCTGATTTCCAGCTTTCACAACTAAGCTGGAGTAATCCAGACTGCTTTACTGGTGATGGTCACTGAAGAAGGTCTGGAAGTTACAGGGTTTTTTTTTTCCTTAACATTCCAGAGCTGCAAGAACTGTGTCAAATGTATACTGGTTTCCAGTTTGCTCTTAGGTGAATTCTCAAGTTATGCTGTTAGTTTGAGGGTCTGTTAATTTGGTATTCAGACTTGTAAATTCATGAGTGTCTTTTAAGTGATTAAGTTTAATGGGAACCTATCAACTTTGAGTTGATAACTGAAACCTTGATTATGAGTTTTTGACTTGCATCCTGCTGAGGAAGGTTCTGGACTTTGCAGTTTCCTTTATCTTATGGTATAAAATCTATTGTTAATCTGTTACCTACTGTCAGATACACCAGTATCTCAGACTTGTGGCTGAGAAGCAATGGAAATAAATCCAAGCTATCTTGCAAGATGCCATTTGTGGATCAGATTTTATAATGTGATATATGTTTTGGTTCAATTTTGTAAATATCACCCAGACAGTGCTGAGACACTTTCTGAAAACAGTGAGAGAAAATAGTACCAGTAGAGTGGCAAATTTTGTGAAAACGGGTACCTACCCAAAATACTTACTTACCAAATAAAGGCTCTAGTAACTCTTTTTTGACCATAACTTAGCTGTAACAGAAGGTATGTAGCACTGAGTCATTCTCAATTACTAACCTATTAGACCCTATTCCTGCAGCAGAGGTGGTCATGGCCACATTCATAAAATCATAGAATGGTTTAGGTTGGAAGGGACCTTAAAGATCATCTAGTTCTAGTCTTCCTCACCATGGGCAGGGACACCTTCCACTATACCAGGTTGCTCAAGGCCTTGTCCAGCATCTACAACCTCCCTGGGCAACCTGTTAGCGTGGCTCACCACCCTCACTGGAAAGAATTTCTTCCTAATGTCCAGTCTAAATCTCCCCCTTCCAGCTCAAAAACGTCCCCCCTCATCCTATTGCTACAAGCCCTTGTCAAAGATCCCTCCTCAGCTTTCTTGTAGACCTCCTTCAGGTAATGGAAGGCTGCTGTAAGGTCTCCCTGAAGCCTTCTCCAGGGTAAATAGTCCCAGTTCTCGCAGCTTGAACCAACAGGGCAGGTGCTTCAGCTCTCTGATCACTTTCATGGCGTCCTCTGGACCTGCTCCAACAGTTCCATGCCCTTCTTGTGTTGGAGGCTGCGGAACTGGATGCAGTACTCCAGATGGGGTCTCATAAGAGCAGAGGAGAATCACCTTGCCTGTCCTATTATACTGTTCTTCTACTGACAGGATAGGGTTCTGCTCATACAGCAGAGAGAAGCAGTACTCAACTACAGCAGAAATAAGCAAGTCAGACTACAGCAATTTTCTGTAGCATTCACTATCCCAGATTCCCATAGCATTTCATGAAGAGAATAAAAGCATGGTGATTACTACACAGTTGTCAGCTGTAGTTGTAAATAGTGGCACTAGATTTTAATATTTTGTATGTTGATGTTTATCTTTCACACACTGAGATTTCAAACATTTCAGTATTATTTTTCAAGTGAAAATTTTGAGTTCAAAAGATACAAAACCCAACATTGTGTTAACTTTAATCTGCTTTGTCTTTCCCACAGAAATCCTATTCTATGCCAATAGGCATTGAGTTTCAGAGGAGATATGCAACCATTGTTCTAGATCTAGAGCAACTAAACAAAGACTTAAATAAAGTTCTGCATAAAGTTCAGCAGTATTGTTATGAGGTAAGATTGTGCTGCAATCTGTAGGTATTTGCTGGTTTGGGTTAACCAAAGTTAAAAAAAAAAATATTTTCCTGGGACTAGTGCATGGGTGGAGATCACTCTGAAATGAAACTCTGGTAACTATCAGGTTCATTCTCTCTCTGTCTATGCTTTTGTTTGTCTGAGTTTCTTTTGCTAGAACACAGGACAGTTTTGCCGATGCCAGTGACTGGTTTTGAAACAGACATTCATGTACATAAATGAACCACAGAAACACAGTATGCTAGGGATTGAAAGGGACCTCTGCAAATCATGAAGTCCAATCCCCCTACTATGTCAAGTTCCCCTAAAGAAGGTCACACAGAAACACACCCAGGCAGTTTTTCAGATATGGAGAATCCATTGCCTTTCTGGGCAGCCTACTCCCATGTTCTGCCACCCTTAAATTAAACAAGTTCTTCCTCTTTAGGTGAAACTTATGTTCATGTTTGTGCCTGTTATCCCTTGTCCTGTCACTGGAAAAAAAACTTGGTCCCATTCTCCTGCCACCCACCCTTTAAGTTTTTTCTAAGCATTTATTAAATCTTCCCTCAGCCTTTTCTAGACTACAAAGACACCATTCTCTCAGTCTTTCCTTGTTTCAGTCCCCTCATCATCTTCGTAGCCCTCTTCCGTACCTTCTCTATCAAGTTCCTCTCCTTGAACCAGGGAGCCCATAACTGGACAGAGTATTCTAGACGTGGCCTCACCAGGACACAGTAGAGGGGGAGGAGAGCTACTGAGGGGGAGTGTTCTGGCCACATTCTTCTTGATGCACCCCACAATGCCATTAGCCTTGACCACACAGACACATGGTCATCCCCTTGTCCCCTAGGACTCCCAGGTCCCTTTCCCCAGAGCTGCTTTCCATCAGATCAGCCCCCAACCTGTTCTGATCCCTGGGGTTGTTCTTCCTCAGGTGCAGGACTCTACACTTACCCTTACTGAATTTTAGAGTCATAGAATGGTAAGGTTGAAAGGGACCTCTAGTTCCAAACCCCTGCCATAGGCAGGGACACCTCCCACAAGTACAGCTCACTCAAGGCCTCCTCCAACCTGACCTTGAACACCTCCAGGGAGGAAGCAGCCACAACCTCCCTGGGCAACCTGTTCCAGTGCCTCACCACCCTGACTGTAAAGAACTTCTTCCTAATATCCAGTTTCAGTCTCCCCTCTACCAGTTCAAACCCATTGCCCCTTGTCTTGTCATTACAAGACCTTGTAAATAGTCTCTCCCCAGCTTTCCTGTAGGCTCCCTTCAGATACTGGAAGGCTACTATAAGGTCTCCTGGAAACCTTCTCTTCTCCAGGCTGCAGAGCCCCAACTCTCTCAACCTGTCCTCATAGCAGAGCTGCTCCAGCCCTCTGAGCATCTTTGTGGCCCTTCTCTGGACTTTTGTTAAAGATAAGATACCTGTGAACTCTTTGGGAAAACATTTGCTGTTTCATGTATACAGCAAATGCAAGGGAGATTCTTACTCGTAATTTCTTTTTGTTGTATCTGTCCAGCTTGCTCCTGACCAAGGCCTCCAGCCTGCTGACCAGCCGACAGATCTGAGGCGTAGGTGTGAAGAGGAGGCTCAGGAGATCGTCAGGCAAGCAAATTCCTCAACAACAGGACAGCCTTGTGTTGAAAGTGAAAATTTAACTGATCTTATCTCTAGACTTACAGCAATACTACTGCAAATTAAGGTAAAATGTTTGCAAAAAAAAAACCAAAAACAACCCAGTTCTCCCATAAGATACCTGGCATTAAAACCTTGTCAGGTTCTTTGTGCAGAACTGTGAGAACACTTTTTATTTTCTTCTCCTACAGTGTCTAGCAGAAGGAGGTGATCTGAATTCCTTTGAATTTAAATCACTAACAGATTCATTAAATGACATTAAGAATTCAATAGACTCCTCAAATATCAGGTATTACTTTTTGAATATTTAATTCTTAATTATACATTTTGTACCAGCAAGCAGTTCTTACTGTGTTTTAGAGGTGAACATTGATTATAATTAAGAGGTTTAATCTGGTAACTTTTTATTTGTAGGAATGGTCCCATTTAAAGAGAGGCTTCTTAAAGGGAGCGTGAAATGAGCAGTTTTCTGTTTGAACCTAGCAGTGAAATAACCTGATTTAAAAAAAAAAAAAAAAAAAAAAAAAGTGCTAAATTGATGCAGCAATACTCTGACTTTCTTCCTCCTCAGTCATTTGTAACAACTAATAAGGTATTCTAGAACATTTTCAGACTTTGAAATCCCACTACTAAATGTCACTTCTTTAAACCAAAGACAGTGGAACTTGAGTATGCAAAATGAATACTGAACCTATTGTCTCTGAATGTCAAAAGCTGTCATGTGAGATGGTTGCAGCTTCTGACCAACTTCCATTAGCAAGATTTGAAACCAAGAGAGGAGCAGCCATGGTGTGCCAGATCAAAGGCCCATCTACTCTAGATGAGCCATTTTTCAACAGTTGTCAGGAGCAGGTGCCTGGGGAAGCATTACAAATGTAGCATGACTGTCGCAATGACACACTGCAACCTCCAGCAACTTGTGACCAGGATTCAGCTAATTTAAAAAATAGAACTAAATACAAAGCATTTCCTTACACCCTCCATACTCATATTGTTACCTAGTAATGGGAGGCTGCACATGTTAATTGTTTTTGGGAGGGGTATGGGGAGAAGTAGTAGGAAGAACTTTTGATTTAAAAATATTTGAGAAATGCTGTTTTATAGCTGGGTTTTTTCATTAGTGAAACCAAACATTAATCCCAAATACTAGTGAAACTTTCTATAATCAACACTGCAAATGGCACGTTGGAAGAGATTCAACTCAAAAGTTGATATATACTCTGAAGGTGATGATTCCATTTCACTGTGTTTATTTGGAGCATTTTAGCATCTCTTTATAATATCTTTATTTCATTAACTCTGCTGATGTTAAATTAGCCAGATGACTAACTGCTGACTTTTTGTGCAAGGGCTGTTCTTCTTTGATTCTTTTAGATGCCTCATTAAATGAGGTCTTTTATATGTTAATGTATAAAGAATATGTAAACAGGATTATTTTCAATTTTAAAATTTTTGTATAGTTTAAAGATGCTTCTGTATTCTGTGTTGGTATTGTGCCACTGCAAAACTTTAGTGCTGACTTTTTGTGCAAAGGCTGTTCTTGGGTATGTCTCTCTCAAGTTGCATTTATAAGGTGCTGCTCTCTGATTCATCTTAGGTTATGTGTTGGCTATGCTCGTACCTTGACTTTCACTGTAGAAATACTTGGACACAACTCTTAAATATGGAGCTGAACACTTTGTTTTCCTTCCTTTTCTTCCTGTAGTTGTTTTCAGAATAACGTCGAGATCCATGTTGCACATATTCAGAGTGGTCTGAGCCAGATGGGAAACTTACACGCTTTTGCAGCTAATAACACCAACAGAGACTGAAAGTTTTTCTTTCAAGTGTGTACAGCAAGTAGTTCTGGAAAATCCTCTTCCTTTATATAGGCTTCACCAAATATCCTAACTGCCAGAAGATAAGGGAAAAAAAAACCTCTCAGAAAGGACCCTTTTTAAATATATTATATCTGCTTCTGAAGTAAACCAGCATTACTGGCCAGCGTTACGTTAGATTTCTCCATTCGTTATTCACACACGGTAGCTTTGCTAACTGGTAATCTCTTTAACAATTGCATTTATTATAATAAACCTGAAAACATACTTTCATGTAATTTGAACTTAGTTTTTCAAAGTTCAGATTAATTCTGCACACCTTTTGCTGTTGCTTGTCCTGGTGTGTTAGAAGCGATGAGGAGGAAATGGCTCAAATAAGTAGCCACAGGGCAGGTCTTTGTTATGTAAAGCTATGCTTCTGCCATTCCAGCCTTCAGGTAGCAACACAGGGTGAGCTTATGGACAGCAGACAGAACCTGTAGACCTGTTGGGCAAGTCTGATCGATCAGTCTTGTTGGAACTTTTAACTTAGCATAACTTTTATAGAAGGACTCTAATGAAGGAATATAATAACGTAACCGGTAACTTCGCAGAAAGAGATTGGTTGTGATTTTTTTCCCTTCACACGGGGCAAAAGAAGTGCTTTAGTTGGTGTTTTATATAAATGACTGGTTAAACATATTGTTTTTCCAACTTTTTGTTTGTTTTGCACAACTTTTAAATGAGATGGCTGGTTATCTGACAATACCCAACCTATATAAATATGAAGATTTTGGTTTTTATATATATGTATAATTAAAGATAACCGGTGAGGTAAACTGCAGAAAAACAAAAGTGGCAACCTGCCTATGAGTACCTTTTGGAATGTTAATCCTGTACAAAGTGTGTATTGGTTTGTTTAAATGGTCTTGTAAAGCTTTCTGTGTAAGGAATTGTTTCCAGCTAAGAATTTTCAGAGATAGCTGTAGAGGTGTTTTTGATTCTTTTAGATGCCTCATTAAATGAGGTCTTTTATATGTTAATGTATAAAGAATATGTAAACAGGATTATTTTCAATTTTAAAATTTTTGTATAGTTTAAAGATGCTTCTGTATTCTGTGTTGGTATTGTGCCACTGCAAAACTTTAGTGCAGAGTTTATATTTAGCTAAACTTGTCCTGTTGATTAAGAGAAATGCATAAATCTTTTATTCTCAATGAAATTTGTAACTCTGAATAAATTGACCTATGAGAGTTGATATATTTCACAAAAATGCAAACTTTTTTGCAGATGGCTTCAGGTCTTTCTTTCTCTTTTTTTTTTTTTTTTTTTTAAGTTAATTGCTGAAAATGAAATGTTACAAGGATGAGGTGAGTAGCAGTTTTAAAAGCTACTGCGAGACTTTACAAGGAGTATTGCCAAATAATGCTAAACACTAATTTTGCTGAGTTACCTATGGAAATTTACCTCTCATAATGCAATAGTATATTGGAACAGGCTGCTCAAGGAGGTGGTGCAGTCACTGTCCCTGGAGGTGTTTAAGAAACATCTGGACATGGCACTTTGGGACATGGTTTAATGGCCATGGTGGTCTTAGAGTGAGGATTGGACTTGGCGATCTTAGATCTCTTTTCCAACTCAAAACGTTCTGTGATTCTGTGGTTGTAGTGTTCCCTGTAAGTGTTTTTGCAGTTGCACTACCCATTTTTCAATGCTGTTACCATCTGCTCTGTAAAGAAGACAGAAAGATCCTCTCCCACTACTTTTCATTTAAACAGAGAGTGGTGCTGAAGCCTGACTTAAGGCCTTTAGGTTTACTCAGGCAGTAACTAATGTGGCCTACAGCTAACTGGGGAGCAGGGAACTGTCCCCTCACACTGCTGTCCTTGTCATCTGCTGCTTATAAAACCTGCTGGCATGCCAGCTCAGGGAGCACTGCTAAAGGACAGCTCACCTTTGTTGGTGAGTTTCCCCATGCAGCACCCTGGGCAAGCTTACTGTCAGGGCACCAGTGCCAGCATGGGGAAACAGCAAAGAGCTGCCTTTTCCAGCAGCAGCCACCTGGTGCATGGCACTAACCTCTGTTCTCTTATACAGATCTGTCACGTTGCTGCTTGCAGAGTTAAACATGTCCATGAACACTTCTGTGCAGTAGGACTTCCTGATGCAAAACACCAGGAGGCTAACTTTGCCCTCTGGATGGCAAACGCCCCAAGCTGAAGGACAACCTGTAGAAACTGGTAAATGCCACTAGCAGGAATGGTATTCAGCAAAGGATGTTTGGGAACATGCTTTTCATACCAGATTTATTTGTGGATTCATAATGACTCCACATCATCCTCCCTGTGAAGAATTTTCCAACTGAAACAATACTGTGGTTCTGTGTGAATGTGGAGACTGCCTCTGTTGTCCTGGGTTACAGATACATTGGGTCAGTGTTAATGGTGAGGTTTGGTGAAACATAGTAACAAGTATGACTGTCAGTCATGGGGACAGTTGAATTAAGGGCACCCTCACAGCAAATTGGTGGATGACACCAGCTATGTGATCCAAGTGATGCACTGGAGGGAAGGGATGCCATCCAGCGGGACTTGGAGATGCAGGCACAAGCCAACCTCATGAAGATTTAAGAAGATCCTGTGCTTGGGTCAGAGCAATCCTAAGCACAAACACAGGCTGGGCAAGGAATGCCTCAGGAGCAGACTGGAGAAAGGCTTGGCAGTGTTGGTGGTGAGAAATGCAGTGTGAGCCAGCAATATGCACTGGCAGCCCAGAAGGTAACTGTTGTCTTGGGCTGCATCGAAGGAAGTGTGACCAACAGGACAAGTTAGATGATTCTCTACTTAGGCTACCTTCAACAGAGTAGAAGAGAAGTAGGAATCTTAGGAACTCACAGGTACTATAACTTAAAAGCTGCAGGAGTAGGACAAATTAATTTGGTTTCTTACAGTAAAGTTGAGTTCACCCTGTGCCCCCAACAAATGATTCTGTTCTTTTCTGTCTCCTGCAAGTACTTCTCTTCCAAGGTCTTCTCAACCCTGCCCAGGAAGGTTGTGGCTGCTCCCTCCCTGGAGATGTTTGAGGTCAGGTTGGACGAGGCCTTGAGTGACCTGTACTAGTGGGAGGTGTCCCTGCCTATGGCAGGGGGTTGGAACTAGATGATCTTTGGGGTCCTTTACAACCTTACCATTCTGATTCTATATAACCCCTAATATAACAGCTTCCTAGCCACCTGAGTCCACTTGGAGCAGGTGGCATCTGATTTTTATGCTTTTAGTTTTGCTTTTTGTTGGTTTTTTTTTTTTCAAGGACAGCTCTGGTTTTTGGAAGGAGAATATGAATCAGCAGTCCTGCTGTGCTGTTTCACCTTGCAGGCTTGTGGTTCAGCTGTCCCAGATCTTCCACTCACAGGTATGTTATGGGTTGATACAGAGATGTTGTGCATTGGTAACCTTATTTGGTGGGACATGATTCCTGATACAGGGGTTTCTGGTCACTTTCTGCTTCCAAACTATCAGACTCTCATGACATTCAGGTGCTCTACAAGGCTCTAGTACTAGGCAGGAAGAATTTGCTTGTCCTCAAAATACAATAAATCAACTAAATTAGTGACTGATATCAACCATTTGTGCTAAGTGTTTGACACTGTCCACATGACATCCTGGTCACCAAACTGGAGAATAATGGACTCGAGGGGCAGATTATTTGCTGTGTAAGGAGCTGGCTGGATGGCTACACTCAGGGAGTAGCATTCAGTGGCTCAATGTCCAAATGGAGACCAGTGAGAAGTGCTGTCCGTCAGAGGTCAGTACTGGGACCAGTGTTGTTTAACATCTTTGTCAGTGATATGGACAGTGGAATTGAGGACAACCTCAGCAAATTTGTGGATGACACCAATATGTGTGGTCCATTTGACATGCCAGATGAAAGGGATGCCATCCAGAGGGACTTGGGCAGTCTTGAGAGATGGGCCATAACTAATCTCATCAAGTTCAACAAGGCCACCTGCAAGGTCCTGCATCTGGGTCAGGACAGTCCCAAGCACAAATATAGGCTGGGTGAGGGAGTACTTTAAGAGCACTCTAAGGAGAAGGAATTAGGGGTATTGGTTGATGAAAAACTCAAGATGAGCCAGCAACGGTCACTGGCAACCCAGAAGGGAACTGTGTGCTGAGCTGCATCAAAAGAAGTGTGACCAACAGGACAAGTGAGGTGATTCTCTCTCTCTACTCTGTTCTCATGAGACCTCACCTGGAGTACTGTGTCCCCCCTCTGGGGCCCCCAACACAAGAAGGACATGGAATTGAAGTGGGTCCAGAGGAGGCCACAAAGATGATCAGACAGCTGGAGCACCTCCCCTGTGGGGACAGGCTGTGAGAGTTAGGGCTGTTCAGCCTGGAAAAGGCTTTGGGGAGACTTTATAGCAGCCTTCCGGTATCTGGAGGAGGCCTGGAAGAAACCTGGGGAGGGACTTTATACAAGGCCTTGTAGTGATAGGACAAGGGGAATGGCTTGAAGCTCAAGATAGGTATATTTAGACTGGATGTTAGGAAGAAATTCTTTACAGTGAGAGTCATGAGGCACTGGAAGTTTGTCCAGGGAGGTCATGGATGCCCTCCTCCCTGGAGGTATTCAAGGCCAGGCTGGACAAGGCGTGGTCTAGCGGAAGGTGTCCCTGCCCATGAGGGAGGTGGGGAGGGGACAGAGACATTCAGCCCAGTAGTGGTCATCTAAACAGCTTCTGTGCTGTCCTTGCTTTTCAAATGCCAAGCTGAAGTGCCTTCACGGTGCTCACAAGTACTCTTCCTTCTCTGCAGCTTAATATTTGCTTAAGAGTGAGAATCTAGGCTTTTTTTCTGAGCTATACAATTATTTGAGGGTTTGGGGTTTGTATTACTTTGGCCATAAATTGGCCTCATTCCTGGAGACATTTAAGATCGAACTTGATGGGGCTCTGAGCAACCTGGTCTATTTGGAGGTGTCCCTGATCATTGCAGTGGTGTTGGACAAGATGACTTTAGAAGGTCCTTTTTAAGTTGATGCATTCTGTGCTTTTTTGGGGGTGAAGGGAACTTGTGATAATATCCCAATTTTGTTCAGGGATGCAACGTTTTTTTAGAGCAGATCTAAAGCAAATACTAATAGGCACAGTTAAGGTGTTTTTTGTAACCTGTCTTTCAGCCTCTTACACCTGAACCACAGCTGTGGCTCTCCAGGACCTAGGAAGAACTCACAGATTGAGATCTACCATCTCTATTCTCTACTTAATACTGGCCAAGGTAAGAAGCCCTGCACCTGGCACAGATACACAAACAAGTAAAGCAAAAATGTATATCTTTTATTTATTTTCATTTTAGTCAAAAAATCCCAACAGACCATCCCCCTCTTCTACTTTTCCAAGCCCAGCCCTTACTCCCGAACTACAGTGGATTTGGTTAGCTTTTTGGCTTGAAGTTTAAATAGAAATACAAAATGTGCTCAAGGAAATCTTTAAATCCAGTATAAAAAGATGCCCTCGGCTCATGGAGCTGACCTGTTTTTATCTTAAATAAATAGGTAAAATCATTTACTACCCGATAAAGTGCAACAGTGCCAGAGCAGGGCTGAGGTAGGGCAAAGGGTTCCTGCTCCCCGCCAGAGCAGTACCTGCAGCAGCAGCTTTGGCAGGGCAGGATGTGGCACCAAGGCGGGTTGATACAGTTTGAAACCCCCCCGGATCTGCGCTCAGAGGGCTCGGAAGGCGCCGAGAGCGTTCTCCTCCCACTCTGAGCCGGACTCCGAGTAGCCGCTGGTGTCCTCGGCGTCCGACACGGGCGAGTACTGCCCGCAGAAAGCGCGGGTCGGCGGGTACGAGGGAGCCGGCGGCGGCGCCGCGAAGGAAGTGGCTTCCACGCCGCCGGGCTGGCTGGCTGGGAAGCCCTCGAAACCGGGGGCTGAGGGGAAGGCGGCGGCCGGCGGCCACTCGTAGGGGGCTGAGCCTTCCTCCTTGATTTGGACGATCTGGGCCACGCCGGAGAGGGCGTAGCGAGGCCGCTCCGGGGGACGCAGGGCGGCGAAGCGGGGCGGCCGCAGGTAACCCGACGGCGGCGGAGGTGGCTCAGCGGGGCCGGGCCGGGGCTGTCCCCGCTGGCGGCGAGACTTGGCGCGCCGGTTCTGGAACCAGACCTGGGGGAGAGAGTGCGGCAGTGAGGGCGGGGGCGGCGGTTCCAGGGCGGCAGCGCGCGGTGCAGACGGCGTCCCTCACCTGGATGCGGGACTCGGGGATCTGCGTAGCGTCAGCCAGCTTCTCCCGCAGGTAGATGTCAGGGTACATGGTGTCCTGGAAGACCAGCTCCAGCGTCTCCAGCTGCGCCGCCGTGAAGCTGGTTCGCTTCCGACGCTGCGAAGCCGCCGGCGACCCCTCTGCCGGTGCTGCCGCTCCCACGGCCAGATTCGCCGGGGGAAACGGCCTGAGGGCAGGCGAGGTCGGGCTGGGGCCGGCGCCTCCCGCCCACCTGCCTGAGGGGAAGGCGGGTGACTCCGCTTGGGGCTCCCCGAAGCGCAGCGCGGCCATGGCAGCAGTCGAGGAAGGGGCCCGGGCAGTCCCGCCGACCTTTATACCCGGGGAGGGGGCTCGGCAGGGGCGGAGGTTCGAAGGGGGGCGGCACGGCCCCGTGGGGAAGGTGGGCGCGGAGGTGCGGGCACCCTGCCGAGCCGCCTGGTCTCGCACCCCGTGCCCGCCAGTGGGTGCCCGCCTGGGACGGGCCTGCCTCGTCACAGAAGCCTCAGCAGGGCCGGGGCAACGCAACCCCAAGCCTGTCTGAGGGATGGGGGTGACCTGTGGTCCCCGATGCCCTGCACGAAACACGGGCCGAAAACAGAGCAGAGCAAGGTTTGTATTTGCCTTCTGTGAGAAAACTGCTTGGTGTTGGGAAGCTGGTGGGCTGGGCAGGGCCCAGTCCCTCAGCAGAGCGATTTCTGATAGAACGTTGGGGCTTGATGTGGTTGTGGAGTTTGCTCTCCAGCTGCTGGTTTGGAGGCGAGTGTTTTCCAGCAACTGTTGGCTTTGGTAGAGATCCCCCATAGTGCGAGACTCCAAGCAAACAAAAGTTATCTTTCTGTGGCTGCTCTGCTTGCAGTACTTTGCCAGCTGTGTGGCTGGGTGTAAGGCCTCCTGCTGTGCCTGCTGCTGCAAAAACATCTCTTTTCTGTCTTAAGATGCAAGTCAAATGTGCCTGGGGAGCCCCAGCAGCTCAGGACCGGGCAGAAACAGAGGCTAGTGTCATCACCTCTTCCACCCACTTGCTAATGCCCACATACTCCTGCTCCTGCAGCCCAAGCACTTCTAGTAACCATTTCCCAGCTGGAGGGAGTCTCACACTAAAACCTCATCCATCAACTCCAAACAGACTATGCCTGGCTATCAACAAGATGCTGTAAAAACAAGCTGTCCTTATCTTACTTTACAGGACTGATTCCCCTGAAAGAATGGTACTCTGATCATTAAAAGCTATTTTGGAAAGTTTCATTCTTAAAACCTTTTTAGTTTTGTGCTTTTACACTTGCAGCCATCCAGGTGCTTTTGTTAATGAAGTTTCCAGGCCATTTGTTCCTGGAATCGTGGCCTCTAGTCTGCAGGCAGTGATCAGAAACATGAGACTTGTCCAGTGCTCTCAATTAGCAGTGTAATCAGAGGGTATGGGGATGTGAAGGTGCACAGGTCAGTGGTGATTCTGAAAGCACAGACATCTCTGCAGAGTCTCTGCATAAGAGGGCACCAAAGTTGAAGTTATGCTGTGTTGCTTTTATGTGATAAATATTTAACACTTTTATATCAAATGATATTTGCTAAGAAACACAGGCAGAGGTTTGTTTCTTGTGTGATGCAGAATAGAGATGTGACAGCTTTGAGGTTCTTGATTTGAATCACACGTTTGATTGAAACAGACCTACAATGCCATTGAGTCCAACCTTCAACCTTTTCCTAACACACGATCCGAACCTCCTCTGGCACAATTTCAGGCCATTTCCTCCCATTGTATCACTTGATATTAGGGAGAAGAGACTGACTTCCACCTTCCTCCGACCTCCTTTCAGGTAGCCGTAGAGAGCAGTGAGGTGTCCCCTTAACCTCCTTTTCTCCGGACTAAGCCATCCCAGTTCCCTCAGCCTCTCCTGGTCAGGACTCGTTCTCTAGGCCCTTCACCAGCCATGACAGAGACATTGACTTTAGGATGTGGCTGAAGTGGATTGAGTGTGCCAGACAAAGAAAGCAGCTTTTTCAAGGAAATGTGTTTTTTTCACACATGTACCTGTGTTTTTCTTTCGGCAGCAGTTAAAGCTCAAGTAGCTGCTGGCACTGCAGACCCCCTGCTGCTCACCCCTGTCCTGCTGCCTTCCTTTAGCTGTCTGGGTTGTTAAGCAGCTTGGGTTCATGCAGCGTGATCAGGGAACTAATCCAAATTAAGTTATCTGTGCAGTAACAACGAGGTGGTTTTTTTGTTTTTTGTTTTTTTTTTTTACCCAGATCTAGGATTCCCTACCTCGGGTCACCAGTAGTCACTGGGACAACCATACAAGCAAGAGGGCACTGCCAGATCAAGGAGCAGGGAAATGAGGACATCCCACCAGGGAATGATTTCGTGGACTGCCACCACTTGGATCTAATGCTGAGCTAGAAAAGGTAAAAACTCAGACCGTGGAGGAACGTGGTGGGTTTGGTGTCAGACTTCCCATTAAGGTGACTACTTAATCAATGTATATTGAATATGTACTCAGGAAAGAGTGAGTACTGGGAGCTAACAGACCTATTCCCAACTCATAAATCTGGAAATGGGCTGACTCTTTGATCTCTAGCTGCTGCAACATCCTTTGGGCCAAAAGCCTTCTGGCTTCCCTTGCACTTTGAGAGTATCAGAGATGTTCCAATAGCAGTCTTGTAACAGTAGGTAGCAAGCTGCTCCTGGGGAAGAAATGAATGGAAACACTGCCCAGGCCTGAAAGCTTTCATTAAGATACAGAAATACACCCCTCACAGACTGTGGGGAAAAAAAGACCACTTTGTTATACTGGGAGAAAAATAACTTCTGCACACTAAATTTTGTTGCAGTAGATCTTCTCTAAGAGCGCAGTTTGATCCCTAGGTCTGCAGTAGGGAACAGACAGCCTGGGTTTTGCAGCTCTTGTGTCACCTGAGCAAAATGATCAGAACCCTGAATACAGCCCAGAACTGCATACACAGGCTCTGTGGGGTATTGAGTTGTCAGTGACCAAATTGCCCATCTGTAGGCAATTTTATAGCTGGTGTTCCTGCACCTTACCCCTGAGAGGCTCAGGCAACTGTAGGCAGGCCAGGCTACACTGTCTGGCTGCAACCTTTGGTGCTGATCTCTCTTTACTGTCACACTCTGCCTCAGTTTCTTTTTATGGAGTGACTGGCTAATACCAGCATGTTGGTAATGGAATCGTAGGATGACTTGGGTTGGAAGAGGACCTTAAAGATCATCTAGTTCCAACCCCTGACCACGGGAAGTGACATGTGCTGGATGTGGAAACAGAACAATTTTGGGGCAGAACCAGAGCCCAGGAGTAGTATTTTTCCTTTTCCCATTACTCAAAGCATTACATGCTAGTTTTCTCTGTGGGATTACGGTGGCCACCTTTCTGTATTGACTTAGTTTGGAAAGGTTCTAAGATTGAAGAAAGGTAAGAAGTAATGATGCTCTAATAGTAATGGAGTGTGCTGTTAGGTGGAGATCAGAGTAGGAGGCTTTTGCCTCCTCTTAGGCAAGCAGGATGGTATGAAAGACAATTTTTGTCTGTTTCAGCCAGTCTTCTCCCCTCCTAATATTGGCATACCTCTCTGCAGCTCCCACAGAGTCATCCCACCAATGTGCTAGAAGCAATCAATGCCTGTGAAGCACTGCAGCAAGAAAAAATCCAGTGTCTGGATTCATGTTTCCTTTCTCCAACAACAAGTTCTGCTGTGCCCTGTGCAGTCTGAGAAAGAGATTTCCAGTGCCTTGTAGGTGCCAGTATCTTCATGGACTTTTACCTAGGTAAGGATTGAAAGAGTTTAGGAAGACATTCAAGCTTTTTATTCCATCTTCTTTTTTAATTTGTCTTCTATTTAAGCCAGGGTGGGGGCATTTACTTCTTCCCTCAAGACACTGAATCTGTGACTGAAGTCCAGAAGTGGTGTGTTTTTTGAAATTAGGATGGATAGAGCTGAAATTGCTGTCTCTAAGGGAAGACTAAACTACTTTGTGTAGATAACAAAGATTACAGCTTGCTTCAGGAGCTGGATTACATTGATCTTCATTGTATTTATAAAGAGACAAATTCCTGTCTATGCTGAGTGGACCTCTGCACTAAGGTACTTGTGCCGAGGGAACTCTCACAATAGGAAGTGTGCCCTGTACCTGGAGTGAAACCATGATTTTAAGCTTGTGGGCAACAGAAAATGGCCTTAAGTTGCACCAGGGTGGGGTTTTGTTAGATATCAGAGGAAATTTCTTTGCCGAGGGGGTTTTCAAACATCGGAATAGGTTCCCCAGGAAGGTGGCTGAATCGTAATCCCTAGAGATGTTTAAAAGATGCAGGGATTTGGTGCTGAGGGACATGGGTTAGCACCAGCCTTGGTAGTGAGGTAATGGTTGAACTTCATGATCTTACTCCTTCTGGAGAAGCCCTTTTATTCTGTGATTCTGTGTCACTGCTGCCAGCTTCAAGCATCCTGCAAGGATAAGACAGGCTCTGAAACAATGATATTTTGGAGGAGAGGATGTGCTCTGTGCAAGGTTTGCCGTTGGCTTCTCAGATCTTTGTGTAGCAAGTTGGGGAGGTTCACTCAGGCTGTTGAGGGCCACAAAGTCACCTCTGAAACATGCAGATTAAGCCTTACATGACTTGAGGAGCTGGAGCTTGAGAAGTGTGCCAGAAGGCACTTGGAGAGTAGGCAGCAGTGTGACGTTCAGTCGTGTCTTTGCTGCCAAAACAAACGCGCCCCTTCAGATGAGTAACACACATAAGCAGTTCTGCTGCTCAGTCCTGGAGGGGATGAGGCACAAGGGGTTTTGCCAAACAGGGGTTAGTAACGACCTCTACTGCACTCAGGCTGCCCTGGCTTGTCAGCATCCCTTTGTTCCTTTTAGGGCTCTAGACAGAGACAGCTCTTGCACTGCGTCTTTTCATTCCAGTAAAGCTTATTAGCATTTTACCTTTTTGGTGGCTGCCTTTAACTTGGATTCCCTGATGTCTGAACCCTGAGATTGAAATTTCTATTCCTGCAGGTTTAGTGGTCAGTTCTCACTCTAACTAAACTTGCAAAACTTTGTGTCTTAGAGATTTTTATTTCTACATCAGCTTTAATTGAAATTGACCAATAGGCTCAAAAGCTTATGTTAGGAGACTGACCAAAGAGGAAACAGTTATAGAATCATTGTTTTGGCTGGAAGAGACCTCTAAGATCGTTTAGTCCAACTGTCAAACAAAGACCACCATGACCATTAAACCATGTCCCAAAGTATCATGTCCACATGTTTCTTGAGCACCTCCAGGCATGGTGACTCCACCACCTCCCTGGGCAGTCTTGTTCCAAACCTCATTTTGTTAACTTAGAAGAGCTTTAAGAAAAACTAAAGCCACGCTTCCACTGTTAAGACTTACCTTAAGTTTTTAAGCTATATGGAAAAAGCAGTGCCTCTGTAACTATCTCACAAATAAGATTAATTGTAGATCAGAGACATTTTTATGGTTGCATGCACCAACTACATTTGCTCCAGAGCTTTCTGCTCACACAAAAATGCTCTATAATTTCCAGCTTCTCTAGCAGGACCTTGATAGCAAAAAATCATTAATGCATGCTAAATTTTGAAGGTGTGGGTTTTTTGGTTTTTTTTTTCATTCTGCCTAAGAGGAAATCTTTAGATGAATGCTTAATTTTCCTCCTGAACTTTGTCACCATGACAAAGCCTTTGCATGCTTTTGGAGGTTTATCAGTGTTATCCTGATACGTACACCAAGATCTGTGCGTCGAAGCACACCCAAGCTTTTAGGTGGAGTTCCGAGATGGTGTTTTTCATTTTAAGTTGCCATTTTGCAGTGTGTGTGTTTCTAGACCTCACAGCTTTAACAAGGAGCTTGAGAAGGTGGGCTGCATATAGTCCTCACTTTGGTGTAGTTTGCAGATATCTTAAAAAATATTCTTGAAAGACCTGAGCCTCTGAACATCTTGGACGTTCAGCTGTGTCCCTGAGAGCTCCTCCTTGCCAGAGCCCCAGCAGGCTGCTGAGGAGGTCCTCACTGCCTTACCCTACACCACAGCCCGTGCTGCTAGGGGGATTTCAGGACACAGGCCAGCTTCCCTGAAGACAGGGACCAGCATTCTGCAGAGAAGAGGGATACTGCCTTCCTGCTTAGCCCAGGAAGTGGCTTTGATTGCAGAGGGTTCTTTCTGCCCCTCAGAAAGGTGCACCTGGCACACTCATGCCCATGGTGGGTGTGAACACTGTGGTACTTGTTTGCAGAGCATCACAGGCTGAAGATGACAGTACTGCGTTCCCAGCTCTCTGGTTTCTTGTGTGGTCCCAGGCAAAAGGCTGCCTTCTGTGCATCCACTTCACTATCCATACGGCACAAATAGCTGGTTTTGTCCCTGGCCCTAAGGCTCACCTCCACCTTAGGTGGAGGTAAGAAACTAATGGTTTCTCCATTGGTAGAAGCCATTGGTTTCTATGCCATTTGATGAAAGAATTCTTTTCCATGAGGTAGATATGTTGTCTTTACTATGAGGTCAGAAATGTGATTTGGCCACTCTCTAGGCTGCCTCTAAACTGTCTTGATTGGCAGCAGGCACCTAGGCAGGGGGACTGATGAGTGAGCAGAAGAGCAGTGCTGTCACTGCGGTATGGCTTTGTGGATGCAACACCACAGGTCACACCATCGTGTCCTGACTGGTGAGCAATGGACTAGAGTGAGCCCTTTCAGGGCTTTTGTAACAACAGGTAAAGAAGATGTGATAGAGTCCATCACATTGGAGAAGCAGAGTGCTCTCAGAACCAGGTGAAACCAATCCCCACTACAGCCGAGTTACTCTGTGATCTGGAATGAAGGGCCAGCCTTGCCCAACAGCTGTGTGCACAGGTCCTCCATGGGGTTCAAATAAAGGTGGTGTGACAGGCAGCTGTGTTCTTGCTGAAAGATGCCTGCCTTGCTCAGCTGGGATCTGATCACAACTATACATGTATGATCTACTGTCCTTTGAAAATTAAACTGCTGTCTCTCTTTGTTTGTGGTGACAAGGAACTAATAGTATCTTGTGACTTTAGTCCTGTGCTTAGGAGGGGGATGTGACATGATGGGGTAAACCATTTCCTGAGAGGTGTGAGACATGACTTCAAGACCTGGTGGTGCCATCCGTGTATTCTGTTTGGAGGAGTTGATAAGAGCCTCAGACACAGAAAGCCTTGAAGAAAGCAGCCGTGGGGGAGGAGTAAGAGCACAGCAAATGCATATGAAAAGATCAAGGGGCTGCATTTGCTAAATCCCAACAGGAACAGATTTGGGGGGTGATGCTAAGGCTCAGAGAGGACCCAGACATAGCAAAGGGGCATGAGCAGCTGTATCTGGTGGCTGCAGCTGGCTCCCTACCGTCGGAGGGAGAAGGAAGATCAAGGATTTGGGAGTGAGATAACAGCAAGCAGCGAGGATGGGAAAAGGGAAAGGAAAGGGCAATAAAGAGGAAGGTACCTGAAGGCAGGAGAGGCTGACTGAAAGGGCAGAGGCTATACAGTTGAATTTAGGTGCTGCTGAACCTCAGCATGCCTTTTGAGTTTTGAGACACCTTGAGAACAGCAGGATGTGTGTACCTGGCTCTGACTGTTGCTTCTTCAGTGAGTGAACAGTCCCACAAAGAATGCTGTGCCAGCAAAAACCCTAGGCTTAAACAGTTCCTTGTTGCAATTTATCTCCTTGCTTTCTGCAATTTTATAGCACATGATTTATAGCAATTTTATAGCACCGTGAGAGAACCTAAAGACTCCATTGAGTAGAGCTCACCATGTTACTTTGCTTGCTCACAGACTCTTACCAAGATCATTCCTCATTCTTAAACATTTTCCTTAAAGAGGAAATTCATAACAACTGCAGATGCAGCTGGGTTTATACGTAAAATTAGTGGATTATCAGAACTCCTACTAATGTTTAATTCATTGTACAAATAAAGGAGGAAAAAACACACTGCAGATGAGGGGGAAAAAAAGTAGTCAACAAACAAAGAAGGTAAGAACTGAGTAACAGAACAAAATGCTTCCAACAGTTCCCTCACTTCCTTTATCAGGCTTCTTAGCCTCAGCAAGCAGGGTTAAAGCATTGTTTTGGACAGTGTTTTGGCAGGCTCCTAAACCTATATCCTTATCATCATCGTCTGCACTTGGTGAGGTCTTCCTTCTACCTTGTCTTGAGACTTTGAGAGGAAACAACCTCCAGTTGCACCAGAGGAAGTTTAGTTGGGTAATAGGAAATATTTCTTCACCAGAAGGATTGTCAAGCTGTGTAGTAGGCTGTCCAGGGAAGTGGTGGAGACATCACCCCTAGAGGGATTCAAAAGATGTGTAGGTGTAGTGTTGAGGGACATAGTTTAGCGGTGATTTGGCAGTACAGGGTTAACAGTTGGACTTGTTGATCTTAAAGATCTCTTCCAACCAAACCAACTCTGATTCTGTGACTTAGCAAATGACAATCAAGAGACTCTCTGTTTTGGTCTTGTGGTGTCTGAGTGCATGAGCTGCTGAAATTAATAGACTTTTATAAGAATGTTTCTTACTTTATGGTCGGTTTGTTTGTTTGCTTGGTTTTGGTTGTTTGGTTGGGATGTTTTTGTTTGTATTTGGGTTTGTTAGAGGGGAAGTAGGGCTGGTTTTGTTTGGGGTTTTTTTTTGGGGGGGGGAGATGTTTTTTCTTGGTTTGGCTTATGATTTTTGGAGGATTTTGTTTAAAGTTTGTCTCATGGTTATTAAGAAAAGGACCCAGATGTGGAGCAAATTTTGTTCCAGTGGTTCAAAATGAGAAGGCAATACATAGAAACAGAACTTTCTCACTAAGGTTGCAATCCAAGCACAGATCCACTATTTTTGTCTCCCCCTGGCTGCTCTGGGGCTATTAAACCCCACATCTTCCCTCTCTGAGTCCTATTGGTTGGAGATGTCTTCAGCTGCTTTCCTTCTCTGTGCTTTCCCTCCTGCTACTCAGGCACAGGCCAAGGGCAGTGTTTTGGCTTCAGTCTTGGCCATGCATTCTAAATGTTTCCCATTTTCTGGTCAGTTTTGGAGACAAGGAACTGTTGGTTTCTCATGGTCATGGTGTTGGCAACAAAACCATTTTGGTTTGCTCAAGCATTTTTTTTCTGGGGTGTTTAATTTCAAAGATATTCAGGCCTCTGTACAGTTTGGAAGATGTTAAGGTGTAACATGCAGATGGAAGGCAGGAACTTCCACCTGAGTTGGAGATTTGCAGCTGATAATTAAATCAGCAGTTTCAGGTGATCATAGCTGGGGAGTGCAGTGGTTTCTATGCCATTTGATGAAGGAATTCTTTTCCATGCATGAATTGACTAATTTTTTTCCCCTATTTAAAATCACATTGAAGAGAAAGAAAATACCTAAACCACCATGCATGGAACCCACTCCATCGTTCCTGTGGGTTATCCTGACTGCTGTAAGCCCACAGAACAATTTTCTGGTGTTTGACTCTCACAAAACCTCCACACATTTGCATAGAGAAGTATCTCCATCTTCCTCCCCCACTATCCCAGCTTCCTGCTCCAACCATCACAGATAAACTGTCCCATACCATCCTGTGTGCTGCCTCCCTCCTCTCTGCAAACACTCTCTCTAAGTGGCATGTCCCTACCTTCCACCTGGGACCAGTGACACCCCCTCAGGGATGCCCTGCTTAGGCAGCTCTTGTCCAGGACTTCCAAAACACCTCTTGTTCTCTCCTCCCCATTTGGTATGACAGCAGGACTTCCCCCTTTGTGTTCAAACTCAGCTCCTCTGCTTTTATTTCTGGGTGCCTTATTTTTCTATTTGCCCCTGTTTGTTCAAGGGCACATCTTTGTCACCTCCTTAGTCTAATCCTCTCCTTTGTTGTGTCTTTCCTTTTATTGGTACTTTTGTCTTTATCTCCAGAATCTTTTAAGTCCCCTTGATTCTTTCCCCTTTTTTTTGCCTTTGCTTGTCGTCTTAACACATACTACTTGAGGGATTTAAAACTTCCTTGGCAGCTTTTCTTCTCCGCTCTCTGGAAGTTTCTCTGTGCTGTTGGACACATGGCAAAGAGCAAACACATTCGTGACTCGAAATGAGACAGCTCGCAATCCCAGATCGAGAGTGACTCCAGGTGGCAGTGATAGCAGCAGCTCTCTACTGCCATCTTAGCCGTCCTCCATATCGTTACCAGACGAGGTTTTTCCTCCTTTGCTCCCTTATCTTCCCATCTGGGAGGCTGTCTTAAGGTCTTTGAGGTAAGAGGAGTGCTCAGAATTTGCTTCAAAGCAGAGTGATCAAAGAAGGGTGCAGCAGCGTTGCGATGTAGGTTTCTATTTGCAGTTCCTCTCCTTGTCACTAACCTTAGGCTCACTGTCAGTGCCTGAAGGGTGACTGTAGACAAAGTTCGTTATGATGGTGCCTGGAAATTGCAAAACTGGGCACAATGTGGTGTCACTCACAGCATCACCTGGGTGTTACACCTGGGTGTCTTGGTCAATGCCAGCACAGGCATTTCTAGGTTTGTAGCTTTTCAGAAAGTCTGTATTTCCCTCGTAGAAAAATGTGGGGCCTTCAGAGGGCAGAAGTGAGAAGATAAGGAGTTTCCTTTGATTACTGGCTCTTGGTTGAGCTATCCTTCCTCCCATGCTTTCTGTTTCTTATCAAATTTGGCAGCAGGAGTCCTGGCATGTGCAGATCAATCCAGGAGAAACAAGGAACCTGCTAACACTGGAAATCCTGACAGACTGAAGACTGATACTCCCTGCCCACAGAGCTTGAATTTGCACCTCTTCAGACAAATGGTCATCTTCCCAGTGGCTCTATGGGGCAGGCCTCTATTTGAGGAACCAGGATAATTTCCTAACTGTGAAGTGCTGCTGCCCACACAAGCAAGCTCCTGTATGTTGCACTCTTTCCTCATCCTAAAAGCATCCACAATGTGTGCAAGCCCCAGCCTCCTTCATCTCAAACAGGTCTTTGCATTTCAACTTTCCACAGCAGCAAGTTGTCCTTATATCCTTGTATTGCCTTGCCGAGCAAATGCCACTGCAACTTGCTCTGCTGCTGAAGGGAAGGTGCATGGCACACTGGTAGACACACCATGGTTATTCCTAGAAAGTCCCTGTTCCAGAGCAGGATGGGTGCTTGCTTCCTTCTCTCCAGCCCTTTGCATAGTCCTGCAGCAAGGCAGCATGACCAGGTGCCTTTGGTTAGCCAGAGTGGAAGAGCCAGCTTTGGATAGGAATTTTACTTAGGAACATGTAACATTTTATGTAAATATCCATATGCATGAAGAGCTGCAGAAGATGAGGTCATTTCAGGCTTGCCTCATCTCTTCTCTCTCTCCATATTTCCCGGTGTCAGTTCTCAAATTCTTGCCAGCGTTCTTATCAGATGGAGAAACTGTGGAGCAGATCGCACAGCGAGGAAGACTTTCACTTTTTCATCACAACACAAGGAGGGCCACTCCTGTGAAACCCTCTCTTTATCTGTGAGTTCAGTTTGCTGGGTTTCTTCATGTGGGAAGTCAGGAATCATGGAAAAAAAGGAGCCATGAAGTGCTCTTTGGAGCTATAGTTTAGATCGTCTTAGGGGAGGTTATGCTGGGTAAAATTTGGGCCATTTGGGAACTGACCTTTGAGCATAGGATAAAATAGGAAGGGAGAAGCTCAGTGGAAAGAACCTTTGCCAGCAGTGCCTCTAGTAGCCACAGCAGAAATAAACAAGAGATGTACCTTCTTTGGCTGGCACATTTTGGTAAGGAAATGCCTCCAGCAGACCTTTTTATTGGTCATTGCATTAGCAAAATACTCCTAGTGTGGCTGTTACTATAAAGCAAAGCATTCTTTTTCGTCTCCTTCATGAAGGAAGTCACTTGAAGCTGTTTCCTCTAGTCCTCTCATGTGCTACTCATGAGAACAAACCAGCTCCTACCTCACTGCAACCTCCTTCCAAGGGAGTTGTAGAGAGTAATGTGGTTTCCCCTCAGCCTTCTCCAGACTAAACAACTTCATTTCCCTCAACCTTTCTTTATAGAACATGTTCTCTAGATCCTTCGCCAGCTTCACTGGCCTTGCCTGGACACACCCCAGCACCTCAGTGTCTGTAGTGAGGGACCCAAAAACTGAACCCAGTACTCGAGGTGTGGCCTCATCAGTGCTGAGTACAGGACAATCTGCCCCATGCCCGGAGCACTGGTGTGCTTGCTGTGACCCAAGTGCAGAACCCAGCACTTGGGCTTGTTGAATCTCATACAACTGGCCTCAGACCCATCAATCCAGCTTGTACAGATCCCTTTGCAGAGCTTTCCTACCCTCAAGCCAGATCAACACTCCTACCCAACTTGGTGTCATCTGCAAGCTTACTGAGGGTGCTTCAGATCATCGATAAAGATGTTAAACAGAACTGAGCCCTGGGGAACACCACTTGTAACATGTTCAAGCAGAAATCCAATGGACATTTTGTAAGGGGGGAAGGCAGTGCTGATCATTCTTGCCTGCTGTTCTGGGTGAGTGCTGATGCACCTGACAATGAGGATGATGCATTTTCCAGCACGGAGAAGGCTTCTCTCTATGCAGTTTTATGGTTAAATTGTGCCACCACCCTTGAGACAGTAAACAGTGGCAGACTGTGAGAGGGGCTGTACCAGTGACTCCAACTCCTGATGTTTTGGGCACTCCATCTAACCAAAGCCTTTGAGAAGGGCTCTCAGCCCATGCTTGATGCACCATCTCTCTCCTCACATTTTGAAGCCTTTTCTGCTGAAGCTAGGCTAGACATCCCTGGCTTGGCTTTCTAAATGGACTTCTTGCCAGGAGGGTGGATCCCTAAAAGATAAAACAGACCAGGTCAGGGAAGGAGTAAGATATTTACCCATGAGGGCTTTTAAGATCCCATAGAATCATAGAATTGTTTTAGTTGGAAAAGGCCTCTAAGATCATCAAGTGCAACCATCAGCATAACACCACTATGGCCACTAAACCATGTCCTAGAGAGCCATGTCCATGTGTTTCTCTAACACCTCTAGGGGACAATGACTCCACCACCTCTGTGGGCAGCCTGTTCCAATGCCTTACCACTCTTGCAGCAAAGAAGTTTTTCCTAAGCTCCAACCTAAACCTCCCCTGGCACGACTTCAGGCCATTTCCTCTTGTTCTGTCACCTGATACTAGGGAAAAGAGACCAACCCCCACCTCACTCCAACCTCCTTTCAGGGGTTTGTAGAGAACAATGAGGTCTCCCCTCAGCCTCCTATTCTCCAGACTAAACGATCCCAGTTCCCTGGGATGCTCCTCACCACACCTGTTCTCCAGACCTTTCAGCAGCTTCATTGCCCTTTTGTGGAGATGCTCCAGCATCTCAGTGTTTCTCTTGTAAAGAAGGGCCCAAAACTGAACACAGAAGAAACCACAGCTGAAAACCAAACAACCTTCAGCTCCTTCAGGCTGAGGAGGTGCATTTGTGTGTAAAACTGTGGGGGTTACCTCAGGAAACCCATACCATTCACACAGAGCATGTCCAGTAATGTAGTAGCACAGGTATTGAGACACACACAAGCACAGGGTAGGTTTAGAAATCTATTTTACACAGACTTGGACCCTAGTTTTCATATCTTGTGTCACACAGGCAGTGCCCTGAAAGAAACTGAACCAAAAGCGTCTTCTGTATATCCCTCATGGAAGAGAACCAGTTACACACAGCACAGTGGCTCCTCCTGTTCTTGTATCACTGTGTCTGTTGTCAGCCAGCAGATGGAATTATGGAAAGAGAAAGGGAGCCTGGAAGGAGCTCAGGCAACAATTTAGATACTTTGGGGAAAAATAGTTGATTAGTCTGTAGAATGTCAGCTGCATGGGCTGGCATCATTGCTAGCTGGACAGAAATGCCAAGCAGGCACAGAGATCATCATGGATCTCATCTCCTATGTCTTAGCAGACAGAGGAAGTTACATGGCTTTTTATGTGCTGTAGTAGCCCAGGTGAGTTGATGGAGCATTGCAGTGGGGAGCACCATCCTAGCCCAAACTCTTTCCTTAGTCCCTAATCCCCTTGTATCAGCTAAAGAGATTGCTCTGAATCATAGGTGAGTCCCTAGCTTCAGGTTTATGAGACTTCTTCCCAAACTTTTCTCCCTTGTGCTGGTATAGAAGGTCCTTGGGGCAGTGGTGTGCCATGCTGCTAGAGTTTAAAGCAGTGCAGAGACTTTGTTCATGAGGTCTGTCCTGTAGCAGATGTCACCTTAGGGACCCTTATCCTCAGTACCCTCAAGTTCTGGATAAGCTTCTCTCACACTCAGCTTTGTTATTCATTCACAGTGTATTGTATTAACAGTATAGTGAATCACAGAATGCCAGGTTGGAAGGAATCCCAAGGATCATCTGGTCCAACCTTTCTAGGTAAAAGCATAGTTGAAATGAGATGGCCCAGCACCTTGTCAAGCTGAGTCTGACAGCTGTCCTGTGTAGAGGAATCCACTGCTTCCACTGGGAGAGGATTCCAATGTCTAACTGTTCTGACACTGAAACACTTTCTTCTGCAGTCTCCCTAGCAGTAACTTGTACCCATTGCCCCATGTCTTTTCCATGGGGCTCCTTGTACAAATGGAGTCTCCATCCTCTTGGTAGCCACCCTTTATGTGCTAGTACATGGTAGAAAGCCTTCTCAAGTCTAAACAAACCCAGTTCTCTCAACCTTTCTTCATATGGCAAAAGCAAGAATGCAAAGCACTCTCCTGAAAGCTCTGGAAGCTGCTGGTCTGGCCCATAAAAGGACTTGGGTGTGTGGTGCTGCTCACCAACAGTTTTTATTGTGCAACTGCTTTTACCCAGTTGCAGTAGCATGGTGGTGGCACCAGTAGTAACAGTGTAAAAGCACTTATTCTCTTTTGGTCTGTGCAGTCATCTGTGAGGCACCAAGAGAGCTACCTGCACACTAGGTCACTAACCCTGTCAGTCACTGCTGGCCAGGGCCAGATCTGAGTGTTGGGTCCCAGGATGAGATGTTTCACCCTGTCATTCTTCTCCAGAGGCAACCAATCTTCCTGGAGAAGCCTATCAAGGACATTTCTAATAGGCACAGAAAAGAGAAGAAAACACACACTCAGCTGTCACTGCATTGCTTCCTGTGACCCTTTCTCCTCCCACCAAGGCAAGGCTTTAAGGTTGCTTAGGCTGAGCAGAATGTATTTTAGAGCAAGACTCTATTTAGCCATGATGCCAACTGCAGCCAACTATAAAAAGCTCAGTAATGCTCTTTGAAAGTGTAACAGCTGCTGCTCTAGATAGTCTCTAGTGTATTACCAGTCTGCCCTATTTCGTGTGCACACAACCAAAATAAAATATTATAGCACCCATCTCGTATCACTCAAGGAATATGGGACACAAGCTCTCCAGAAATGAGGAAGAATTCAAGGTTAGACAAACTTGAGTCATTCTACACCATTTGTTAACAGGAAGGTAGTTGTATTCAGCTGACTTGTATCTAGCACTTGACTCTGTGCTATCAGTCATCCCTGCATGGTGCCAACAGAGCAGTGAACCTTTCCTTTGGGCAGTTCTGGTGGGTGGTATTCACATACAGTTATAAACTGAGCTCCTCCATGGGGTAAGTCCAGCAGTGTATCGTAGAATCATTTTGTTTGGAAAAGACCTTTAAGATCACTGAGTCCAATCATTCTCTAATTCTACCAAGTCTGAGGCTAAATGATGTCACTTAGCACCACATCTCTGCATCCTTTAAACACCTCCAGGAATTGGGAATTCAAACTGCTCCTTGGGGAGCCTGTTCCAGTCTTTGAGAACCCTTTCAGTCCTGAGGTGTCTTCTGATACCCCATCTAAAACTCCCCAGGTACAACTTGAGGCCATTTCCACTCATTGCTTGTTGCTAGGGAGAGCAGACTGACATATGAAACCTACTTTTGTCTTTCAGTGGATGTGGCCACACCTATTTGAAAGCACACTAACTAGGCCAAAACCTTCCACAAAAGCAGGACACTCCTAAGAAAATGTGATTTATTAAGCTAGAGTGAAGAGAGAGGATGAATGACTGTGGAATTGTGCTAGCACTCTGCACCGCCACAGTATGGGAGATGGGTCTCAGCTGGGTCCTGGTAAGAACAACCCTGTAACTGTGGATCAGAGAATCACAGGATGGTAGAGGTTGCAAGGGACCTCTGGAAACCATTGAGTCCAACCCCTCTGCCAAAGCAGGATCACATAGGACAGGTCACACAGGAACACATCAGATGGGCCTTGAAAGTCTCCAGAGAAGGAGATTTGACAGCCTCTCTGGGCAGCCTGTTCCAGTGCTGCATCACTCTCACAGTAAAGAAGTTTTTCCTCATGTTGAGGTAGAATTCTTGAGTTTCAGTTTGTGTCCACTGCCCTTTGTCCTATCACAGAACACTGCTGAAAAGAGCCTGGCCTCTTCTTGACACCCACTCTTCAGATAGTTGCAAATATTAATAAGATCACCTCTCAGTCTTCTCTTTTCCAGGCTAAACAGCCTTTCCTCATCAGACAGATTTTCCAGTCCCTTCAGCCTCCTCATAGCCTCCATTGGGCACTCTCTAGTATACCCCTGTCCTTCTTGAGCTGGGGGAGCCCAGAACTGGACACAATACTCCAGATGTGGTCTCGCTAGGGCAGAGTAAGGGGCAGAGCCTCCCTTGACCTGCTGACCACACTCTTCTTAATGCACCCCAGGATACCATTGGCCTTCTTGGCCACAGGGGCACATTGCTGTCTTGGGGATAACTTATTGTCCATCCTGACTCCTTCTCCACAAAGCTGCTGTAGTGGAGCCAGTTCTTCCTAAAATCTGATAAATACCTGGGAGTAATGCCTGCACTTCACTCTCTGGACTTCCTCCAGTTGAGGGCCTTGATGCATTTTCTAGAGATGTGTCTCTTTTACTAAAACATGGAAAGGTTGAGTGACCTGCCTATGATTATGCAAAAGCCAGCAAGTAGCAGAGGAAGAAGAGGAGTCTGACTTCTCTGGCTCTCCTGTTTCTTCCCCTATGCTACCAGCAGTCCATCCAATTAATTTCCTGCAACTAAATCTGGCACCTCAAACATGATGAGTCCAGGAAGCAACAATTACATTTAAAAAAAAAAAAAAAAAAAAAAAAAAAA
>VWZE01024646.1:104506-152504 GCA_013396675.1 Eubucco bourcierii
AAAAAAAGAGAGACAAGGAAATGCTTCTGAACAAATCACACACAAGTCAGTTGCATGCTTTGACTGTGCCCTCTGGGAAGTGCCCAGTTTGCTGTAGCAGTTGCCTGAAGTCCTGCAGAGCTGAGCCCTTACTGTATGGAATCTGTGGTGGGAACCAGCCAGGCTAAGGAACCTACAGGACCAAGATCAGGCTGAGCTTCAGGTTCCTTCTGCACTCTGGCCTCACCTGAAGTACTGTGTCTAGTTCTAGGCACCCCCCTCAAGAAGGACAAAGAACTACTGGAGAGAGTCCGGTGCAGGGCCACTGAGATGCTGAGGGGATTTGGACATCTCTCATATGAGGAAAGGCTGAGTGAGCTGGGGGTGTCAGGCTGGAGAAGAGGAGGCTGAGTGGCATCTTATTAATGCTTACAAATATCTAAGGGGTGGGTGTCAGGAAGATGGAACCAGACTCTTCTCAGTGCTCCCCAGTGACAGGAAAAGAGGTAATGAGCATAAACTTGAATGTAGGATGTTCCATGTAAACGTGAGGAGGAACTTTACGGTGAGGGTGGGAGAGCACTGGAACAGGCTGCTTAGAGAGGTTCTGGAGTCTCCGTCTCTGGAGACTTCCAAGGCCCACCTGGATATGTTCCTAGGTGGTCTTCTCTAGGTGACCCTGCCTTGTCAGAGGGCTTGAACTGTCTGATCTTCAGAAGCCACTTCCAGCTCCTACCATTCTGTGATGAAGACTCTGCAGTGGCTGCCTTGTAGGCAGGTCGATTTTGTTTGGTTTGTAATGCAGATAGGGCCTTTGTAGTGTGGGTGAAGAACAGCCAGTTCCAAGGGAGTGAGGTGGCAGCTGAGGGAGGTCTGGAGCAGCACTGAGCTCACCAGTCTGCGAGGAGATGGTCGGCAGCCAAGGCGGCTGCTGCCGGAGGTGGCAGCAGGCGGGACCGGCAGGGTGAGGAACAGTTTGGCTTCAGGCAAAACCGCTGGGACAGAAGCGCTCACACAGCAGGATGGCTTTGGCCCTGACTCAAAGTCCTGGCTGCACCCAGATCCAAAGCAGGGATACTTTATCCATGAGGAAATGGGAGCCTCCCAGAAAGTAAAGCAAGGAGCCTCCTAGTCATGCAGGAGGCTTAGAAGGGAGCAGAGAACAGGCTGGGTGCCCAGACACCGAGCTGCAGGAGCAGGCCTGTCCTTCCCTGCCAGCTCTCTGGAAACCCCCAGGGCTCCCCAACCTTGCCAGGGCGCTCAGCTGTTGGCTCTGGGCTGGAGGAGCAGGTTTCTGGTGTGTGTACAAATGCAGATGCAAGCACACCATATGGTTGTTCAAACGCAGTGATGCTGAAGAACGGTGATCTGTGTCAACAGACAGAGATGAATTTCCATGCTGCAGCATGCAGCAACAAGCTGTCAGGTAAGAGCTGGCACATTTTTTGTGTCCAACCACGCATGCATAATAGTATCACAGAGGGAGCTGAGTTGCTGTGGAATTTAAGGTTGGGGAGGAGGGTGGGGGTGTGGGGGGGTGTTAATGACACTTAGGATATTGGAAATCTTTGAGCATTCACTAACTTCCCAGACAGAGTTTTCACTTGTCCTCTAACAGTCTGCAGTGTATTGAGGACTTGACCACATTGCCTTGATAAGCAAGAACTCAGTCAGTTAGTGAGCAACTGAGACTTTGCAAAGAGCTTTTGTCTTCCTTTGTCTGAGGCTTTGCTGCAACTAAACAGCTTCCACACTTCTGGAAGCAAGGCTGGTAAATCATTGGCCGTGAGCCTATTTGTTCAAAGAGGAAAAGGAAATAATGCTGCAGTCCTAGACAGGTTTCAAGATGAAGCTGTCTGTCTCATACCATCCCCATAGAAACCTCCAGTTCCTGGTGTTCTGGCACACTGGCCATGATTTTCAACAGCAACCAAGTAATTTATTTAATCCTTTCACTACTTCTTCGTAGAGTCTTGGAGCTTTAAGGTGTCAGAAAGAATCATCAAACTAACTCCTGCAAGGCATTAGAAGGCAAGATCATGCAATGTGTCACTGAGGGTAAAAAAAAAACAACCCAGACCTTTTCTTGCTGAACAACTGGCTTTGCTCTGATGTATTTTACAGGTTGAGGAAAACAAAAAGAAAATTATCTGAAAACTTGAATCCTTTTGCAATAAGCATGATGCTAAAGCTGGCATCTTGTTTCCTTCACTCGTGGTTAGAGAATCTTCTTTTGATCTTCAGGGCTTTCCAGTCCTGAAGGATTTTTCTCCTGACTCTTAGGTGATAATTAAAATGATAGAAAGGGTTAGATGTTTTGTAGTGCCTTTAAATCACTTGCCTTGAAACAAGGACTGTTTTCACCAAACTGGATGCTCTTCGTTATTTCTGTTGTATTTGGGTCCCTAATGAGGACCAGCCCTTTCCTGACATGATCACTAAAGCCTGGGGACTGGATTGCTCTGGTAAGGTTATCAGCAGTGAGATAATTACATTTTGCAGACAAAATGTCATAAAGGGGGTAGAGTGAATGCCCACTGAGCTGAACATTGCACCACAACAATAAGGTTCAGTCACCAAAAATTGCTACTGCCCTCTTATTTTTAATAGAGAGGATTAGCATGCCTGTCCGTTGTGGCTGCCAGGTGACTGGGAGGTGCTGGGCACACCACTAATGATGAAGGACTCAGGGATCTTTAGCCTGGAAATGAGAAGACTAAGAGGAGATCTTACCAATGCCTATAAGCATCCAATGAGCTAAGGTCATGAGGAGGGACCTGGGCTTTCTTCAGCAGTGCCCAGTGATGGGACAAGGGGCAATGGGTACAAAGTAGAACACTGGAGCTTTCATTTGAACTTAAGGAAAAAATTCTTTACTTTGAGGGTGACAGCACTGGAGCAGGCTGCCCAGACAGGCTGTGGAGTCTCCTTCTTTGGAGACTTTCAAACCCCACCTGGATGCATTCCTGTGTGACCTGTTCTAAGTGATCCAGCTTTGGCAGGTGGGTTGGCCTCAATGATCTCCAGAGGTCCCTTCCAACCTCTACTGTTCTGTGATTCTGTGGGACTCCACCTGACAGGGAATTTAGCTCCCCAGACTTTGATCTGGAAAGAACACAGGAAGGACACTGAACTGTTAGAGCGGGTCCAGAGGAGGCCATGAAGATGCTTAGAGGGCTGCAGCAGCTCTGCTGTGAGGACAGGCTGAGAGAGTTGGGGCTCTGCAACCTGGAGAAGAGAAGGCTTTGAAGAGACCTTGTAGTGCCCTTCCAGTATCTGAAGGGGGCCTACAGGAAGGCTGGGGAGGGACTATTGACAAGGTCTTGCAATGACAGGANGCTAGTGGGAGGTGTCCCTGCCTATGGCAGGGGGTTGGAACTAGATGATCCTTGAGATCCCTTCCAACCTTACCATTCTATGATCTTAAATGTCAGTTGCTGTTGTATCAGAGCCTGTTCTTCAGCTAGAACATACTATTTTGCTGTTACATGAAGGCTACTCAACAATTACAACGATGAGCACTCTGTAGACCTGTAATAAAAGCGAGACACCAAAGGAGCTATCACAGTCATGTATGCTGGAGCCTAAGGGCTTGTCTGTACTAGAGATATGGTGGGGTTTTTGCTGTATCCCTGTGAGGTTGCAGATGCTCTCTTCCTGCCCGTGTCTGTGTAGCTACATCCGAACGTGGGCTTTTATCAGCGTAACTATGTCACACAAGACCCAGCTCTTAGCACACCTGACTGCACTGGGAAGGCTCCTTAAGCAGAGGTCAGCTTACACAGATTCTGCAGGCGGAAGGAAGCAAGAGAATTGCTCCTTTCATCGTGATGGGGTTTTGTCTCAGGGGCCTAGTGCTGACATTTGGAGCGTTGTTAACCTCTGCTATTTTAGGACTGGTGTGTAGAAGTGCATCAGCACTGAAGTAGGCATCCACATGCTTCTCTCCTGGGAAGGTAGTTCAGAAATCTGGCTGGTAAGATATAGTCATTTTGGTTAAGCTTTCCCCTTTGAGAACTCTTGCTCTATTTTTTCCCTGATGAAACTCACTCACGTGGCAGCCATCCTGGAACCTGTTTTATACGAGGTACACAATGAGTTCATGGAGACATAGAACTGTGGAGGCTGGAAAAGACCTTTGAGATGATCAAATCCAGCCCCTCACTTAAGGCTCACAATCCCACCACTGCTGCTAAGTTTGTTTGCACACCTTCTGGTTTTTATCTCTCTGGTGCTTCAGAGGACTTGTTGCTGAACAGGTCATATCTCACCACTGGGTGACTCCATGACTGTTTTAAATTATATGTGAATTTGTCATTCCCCTCCTTATTCAAAGGTTTCATTATCTTGCAGCAAAGCCTGTGAAAGGAAGAGGATTGATGTCTCCTGATATCGAAAAGTACAACATATGGCCTGTTCAGCAACAATTCCTCTGGAGCATCACAAAGATGTGAACCAGGAGGTGTGCAAATAAACCAGAAACATTTTAAGGCAAAGGGGCTCGGTCATGTCACAGATGTACTAAATCTGGCAGCCTTGAACTGTCTTGATGAAAACTGAGGGGTTGGCATCTTAAGGAGGTCCTGTCTGCTGCTCCCTTCGGCATCTCCCTCACTTGTACTCTTCTCTCTGCAGCCCTTCACTGTGACAATTGCAGTAACTCGATTGTTTACCAGCCTGGGCTGTGAAGCAGATCTGGGAATAAAGCCAGTGGGATGTAAGGAAGGAGGCAATCCCAAGCACAAATACAGCCTGGGCAAGGAGTGGCTTGAGAGCAGTCTCAGGGAGAAGGACTTGGGTGTGTCAGTTGATGAAAAACTCAACACAAGCTGTCAGTGTGCACTGGCAGTCCAGAAGGCAACTGTGTGCTGAGCTGCTTCAAAAGAAATGTGACCAGCAGGACGAGGGAGGTGGTTCTGCCCCTCTGCTCTGTTCTTGTGAGACCACACCTGCAGTACTGCATCTAGTTCTGGGGCCCCCAACACAAGAAGGACATGGCACTGATGGAGCAAAGGAAGTTCAGAGGAGGACCACAAGTTAATCAGAGGGCTGAAACACCTCCCTTATGGGCACAGACTTTGAGAGTTGGGGGTGTTCAGCTTGGAGAAGAGAAGGATCCAGGGAGACCCCTGAAGGGGGCTTCAAGAAAGCTGATATGGTTTAGGGTGAATGTTACAGAGTAGTGTTCTCAGTTAGACTTGGTGGTCCTGAGGGACTTTTCCAAGCTGAAAGTTTCTGTGACTCTGTCCTGTGCTGTCTATTAGGAAACTGGAGTGAACAGGTTTTAGTTCAAACTTCCATCTTCTTTCAGCAGCCTTACATGCCATAATCTGTGCTGATTTTATTATCCTTGGTGAGAAAGGGGGGGGGGGTTGGGGGGGGGAAAGGAGAGAGAAGAAAATGATGTCAAAACAGTCTGACAGGAGCTGTGTGTTCTCAGCAGTCCTGCTGTAGATTTCAGTCTATGGGTGAATGACTTCCAAGGTCCACAAAAGCCACAAAGAAATGGAAGTTGATAGATTTAGTCTTGCTGTGCAGGGTCTACCTCTCCAATAGCAGTCCACAAATCAGAAGAGGTTGAAATTACCTGCTAGAGTGCAATCCTACTCACACAGAACAAGGGAGATAAAAATACACTTCTGGCACTGAAAAGATGTTCATTAGAGCAGAAGAGCACAGGTAGGGAAGTAAACTACCCAGCGACCTGACTACTCCAGTTAACAGCAGGATGGCTGGATTGGTGTAGCTGCTGCTTGAGGTGCACCTTAGTTTGGTGTTACAGCTGAGCTGATCTACAAGCCAGTGGAGGTCCTTGTTTCCTGTTGTGTTGCTTTCCTTTTATTGCATCTAGTGGCTGTGCGGCCACCAGGCAAATCTGTTTGTCTGACTGGTAACAGCAGCAAACTAACCTTGCTGTAAAAAATGAGTAATTTTCAGCCAGATCAGCCAGCTGAATCAACTCACCCTGAGGCCACTCCATCATTAGCTTCAGCACAAGGGGAAGGGCAGGAGAATGTGGCTGGGAGTAGCAGTGGAGTGTGACCGTAGCTGTTTGGCATTACAGATCCACAGACTGCATGGGATTGGAAGGGACCCTTACAGGTCATCACCTGGCAGTGAGCAGGGACACCTCCAACAAGATCTGGCTGCACAAGGTCACAGTGAGTCTGATTTTGAATGTCTCCAGGGACAGGGCCTCAAACACACCCCTGGGCAACTTCTTCCAGTATTTTACCACTCTCATTGTGAAGAACCTCCTCATTCTGACCAACCTAAATGTCTTCTCTTCCACCTTAAAGCCACTCTTCTTGCAAGTCCGTGTAACTAGTCTCTCCCCAGCTTTCTTGTAGGCCACGTTCAGGTACTGGAAGGCTGCTATAAGGCCTCCCTGGAGCCTTCTTTTCTTCAGCCAGAACAGCCCAAATTGTTTCAGCCTGTCTTTGTAGGAGAAGGTGTTCCAGCCCCCTAGGCATCTTTGTGGTCTTCCTCTGGACCCACTTCAGCAGGGCCACATTTCTCCTGTGTTGGGGTCCCATAGCTGGACACAGTACTCCAGGTGAGGTCTCACCAGAGCAGACCAAGGTGTCAGAACCCCCTCTCAACCTTCTGGCCATGCTTCTTTTGATGCAGCCCAGGATGCCACTGGCCTTCTGGGCTGCAAGAGCACATGGCTGGCTCACATGCAGTTTCTCATCCACCAGTACCCTCAAGTCCTTTTCTGCAGGGCTGCTCTCAATCTCATCACCCCCCACCCTGTATTGATTAGCTCATAGCTTTAATTGCAAGCTGCTTCTGAAAGGACAACCTATTCCCATTCTCCCTTCCTGGCTCCTGGCAGCATGCTCCTGCTGCTGCCAGTGCTTTCCCAACCCCTCTGTCAACCAGGCCTGCTCTCTAAGCCAGCAGAGAACTAACCTAGCAAGCAAATAGTTTTCTGCCTGCTTGAGAAAGTGTAGGGTATTGCTGAGAGGTCTGACAAGCATAAGAGCTGTCCACAAGGATGGTGATGTGCTGTGTGGCTAGGAGGAGAGAAGTTGGGGTTCTTCTGACAGCAGCCATTTCATGAAACCTCATTCTCAATTTAACCCAGAAAAGGAAGAAAAAATCTCTAAAGCAACATCAAAAGTGAGCTACAGCTGAGCAGATGGGAAGCAGCTGCATGCTTTCCATTAAAAAGAGTGCATCTGATAAACAGATGAAGAGGTTTAACACATGCTTTTGAAAGGTTTGTTGTATGTCTGTGAGAGGATGGAGGGGGTGAGATGAACAGTGCCATGTGTTGCACAAATAGCTTTTTTCCCTTCAAGAGACAGAAAGAAGGATCAGCAAACAGTTTTGCAAAGAAAGGCCCCATTCTGCCTCTCCTTTCCCATGCCACTGAGCAGCTGGGAGGCCCAAAGGTAGATCCAGTTCATTTGAAAATAAAGGCAAAAGGAAAGGACACAGGAGGGAAGAGGCTGGTATGTAGCACAGCTCAGAGGAGGATGTGTCTGGAACATCAGAGCTCAGGGGCAAGGCTGTGCTATCTCTATCCCCTTTGGGAACATGTGCTAGTTGGGGTCAGACTCTGACCCACAGGTACCATTCCCTTCGAGGGGAGTTTTAAAAGAGCATCTGTAGGTGTTCTGAATTTACATGGATGCAAATCGTGCATCCGGTTGTTGAGTCGCAGTTTGGTTTTGTGTTTTTCTGGGCAGATAGCCAAAACTGCAATTGTTAATTGCATCAATTTCCATATTCTGTCTTCTGTAAAATCACTGTATTAGAGGAGTGTGAAGGTTTGGGAGTTACCTGCCCTCCCCAACTTTGTAAAATGACCCGGACTAGAACTCAGTCGGCTGGAAGTTAAGAGATGAACCTTTATTTACAGCTCAGTACAATGTACAGCAGAGATATACACTGTAGACAGGAATAGTTACAGAAATATACAAGCTAAAGGTAATACAGCAACACAACTCCCCTCCCAGAAATCAGAGACCCCAGGAGGGGCTCCCAACCACCCTTCCACCTCCTCCCCACCCCCCTGTACCTTACCCCAAGGTTTTGCCTTACGTGCAAAGTAAATTAGGAGGATCGGCCAGGAGGGTTAGAACAAAAGTGTTTAGTGAAAATTAATTGGCAGAAGAGGCAGAGGCAGAAGCTGCTAGATCCAGCAAGAGTCAGCCAGAGACTGACTTATCTATATGTTTTGGTTAGTGTTCCCAAACAATTTCTTAGCAAGCGTATGAGTGAAGTAGACATCATGATGTTTTCCTTTCATAGCCTATAGTGTAATTTTCTCTATTAAAATATTCTAAGTAGCCTCAAACCAGCACAAGGAGCTAGTTAAAATCAGGAAGTGCTCAAATTCCCAACCATATCTTGTAAGGCAGAGAACTCTTGATAACAGTGCTGTATTCCATCTCTCAACTGGTGTGCCCACAGAAAGGGCTGACTGCTTGCACGGTTAGGCTGCGGCAGCTGCAGTCCCATCAGCCTGAGATCATTAAACTGGTATAACTGATTTTGGAACAACTGAGCTGTTCCTTTGTGATCACCTGTAGCTGGTACAAATGTGTCCATGCTAGGAGATGTTTGCTGTCTGTCAAACTGGGAATATTTAGAGAAGATGGACTTTGGCACATGCTGTGTTTCCTCAGGAGTCGCTCTGTCAATAATCCTGATTTCAGCAGTGTTTGCTGACACCACTGAAAAGGTATCAACAGACCCTACACCTGATTAGCTGCTGTTCTGCACCTCATGTACTGGTTTGGAGAAGTCAGTGTGAAGGGTGCCCACTTCTGGCCTTCCTCAGCAATAGTGTGGCCAGCAGGAGTAGGGAAGTGATTGTGATGCTGTACTCAATGCTGGTGTGGCTGCATTTCAAATATTGGCTTCAGTTTTGGGCCCCTCACTACAAGAAGGACGTTGAGGTGCTGGAACGTGTCCAGAGAAGGGCAACAAAGCTGTTGAAGTGTCTGGAGAATATGTCTGGTGAGAAGCAGCTAAGGCAACTGGGGTTGTTTAGTTTAGAGGAGGCTGAGGGGAGAGCTCATTGCTCTGTACAACTCCCTGCAGAGAGGTTGGAGTGAGGTGGGAGTTGGTCTCTTCTCCCAAGCATCAGGTGACAGAATGAGAGGAAATGGCCTGAAATTGTGCCAGAGGAGGTTTAGGTTGGAGATTAGGGAAAATGGCTTGACTTCAAGAGTGGTCAGGCATTGGAACAGGCTGCCCAGGGAGCTGGTGGAGTCACCATCCCTGGAGGTGTTAAACAAATGTGTGGACATGGCACTTTGGGACATGGTTTAATGACCATGGTGGTGCTGGGTTGGTGGTTGGACTCAGTGAACTTAGAGGTCTTTTGCAACCGAAACAGTTCTATGATTCTGTGAAATTACTACATAAATTCAAGGCAGTACTTCAGTGAACTGTGTTAGCTTTGAGACAAAGACAGCTATTATCCACCCTGCTGTAACAAGAGGTCTCAGAAGAGACCACAAATTGTTTGCAAAACTGCAACTGTACTGCCATCCTCTAAAGCTGCCTAACAGGAGGTGAAGCACACAGCACTGTTTGCTCTTGGGTGCCAGGTATGATTAGACCATGCTTTAAAGAAGACCTCTTGAAGGAAAAAGAAGATGGAAGTGTGGTTATTTTGAGGATTTGACCCAATCTGTACACAAGTTTCTACTTGGAAAATTACCTTTTTTTTTTTCCTCTCTGTTTTTTGGAGCTTTCATTAGTTTTTAGAGGGGAAAAAAGGAACTATTCAGTCCAGAGGAGATTATAGTGGAGGTCATGCAGAAAGTGGATTCAAAGTGCTCTCCTGCTAAAGTGTAAAGCAGAAACATAAAATTTTGAGTTGGCTTATTTTTCTCCACAGATATACAATGTCTAAGTAAACAAGTAGTGATGTGAGAGGACAGAGTTAAATGACTTAAGTGAATTTTCTCTCAGTGAATCCTGTGGTGCCATCATACACTTTGTTGTCCCAGATCTGCCAGTCTCAGTAGGTCCAAAGGCAGTTTACTGTGCATGGACAAATGTTCAGAGCATGGTCAACCATAGAAAGGCTTAGATTGGAAGGGACCTCATCTCCAACCTCCCTGCCGTGGGCAGGGATGCCTCTCAACTAGACTTGGTTGCTCAAAGCCTTATCCAGTCTGTCCTTGAACACCTTCTTGGAGGGGGCATCCACAACCTCTCTAGGCAACCTATTCCAGTCTCTCCACCCTTGTACTGAAGAACTTCTTCCTAAGATCCAGTCTAAGCCTACTCTCTCTCAGCTTAAAACCATTCCTTGCAGCCCTATCTCTAGACACCCTTATGAAAAGTCCCCCTCCAGCCTTCCTGTAGGATCTCTTCAGCTATTGGAAGGCAGCTATAAGGCCTCCCTGGGGTCTTCTCTTCAACCCCAGCTCCCTCAATCCATCTTCATAGCAGAGGTGTTCGAGCCCTTGGATCATCTTTGTGGCCCTCCTCTAGACTTGCTCCCTCTTATGGCGAGGACACCAGAACTGGAGCATCTAAAGAGTTACTGAGATCTGCTGTCTGACACACATAGAGTAGGGTCACCCTGGACTTCTGAACTTCAGGAAAACCACTAAACAGCCACAAAAAATGAATGCAGCTTGGTGGTAGATGAGGTTAAGTGGTTGCCAGAATGGGCAACACTGGCAGATTCACTGTAGCTTCTGGGACAAAGGTATTTTCCTACAGGCTTCCAAAAACGAGTAAAACCCCATTTCTACAAAATGATTGTGATCAAGAGAGCTATAAGGGGGAAGCCAAAAATATTTGCATATACCCTTTAGTCTACATTCTGTCAGCCAGACCAATGCAAAGAGTGAAGCACAAATCAATTTGTTTTGCTTCACGCTGCTCGCGGAGTTGGACATCCACTACACTCCAACAATGCCTCCATGGGTGGTTTTACAGTATCAGATCAGCTCCTAAGCAGCTTCTATCTGTGCTCCAAGGAAAGGCAGACAGACAAGCAGGACAGCAATAGTTTAAAGTAAAAGTTATTGAACACTTTCTTCTTTCAGATCCCGGTCTGTTCCAGCCAGTACAACTCTCCTGAGCACAAAATGAACAGTAAATTTAGAGAGAACAGAACTGCCATGTTCTTGGGAAAGGTAAATCCTGTTACCTCTCACAAATGCAATTGGCAAACTCAGTGCATTTCATTCTTCCATGAGCATGCTCACCTGCTCAGAGATACACGTGGCCTTTCCTTCCAGGTAGTCCACTCACCCCCCTCCCAGCTACAGGGACCCTGGGCTAGTACGATAGGGACAGTAGGGCTGGGAGTGATATTCATACCAGGTTTGTTTAACGTAGCTGTTGCTGAGAAGCTGATAACAGTATTTTCCTAGGGACTGATTTGCATTCCTGAGCCCATAGCACAGTGCCAGACCCAGCTGCTCAGAGATCACTCGTTGGAGACAATCAAATATTTAGCAGCCGTGGCTCTAGGAAACACCGCATTAAGGCACCTCTTACAAAACAGGTGCAAGTGCACCTTCCTCTCTGCAAGTGCAATTCCTCCAAAGGCCAGCCCCTGCTGCAGGAAGCACACTGGCCTCACCCATGGGTGCCTGGGAGGAGGGGCTGTTGATCTGGTACCTACCAGCACCAGGAAGAGCAGAAGAGCTGTTTGTTCAAGTGAGGCTAGGGCTCTGTCAACGTTTGAATGGTCCTCTGTGTAACTGCAACAAGTAGGTTGGACCAGATGATCCTTCCAACCTGGCATTCTGTGATCCTGTGATGTTACATATTCAACATCTTGAATTCAGTCACTGATTTATTCTCTGCTAGATCCTTAGCAGAGAGCACTGCTGCTGGACTAGACAGCCTCTCTGGGACTTGTGTTAATTCTGTGTTTCTATTTGCCTGCAGAACCAGCTGTTACAAGAAATAGTAATTTACCAGCATTTTCATCCTATCTGTGATTTAAGCTCAAACACACAAACTCTTTGTTGTATTGGTTCAGGAAATATGTCTTCATTTACAGGACTCATCAGCAATTCATTGAAGGTGTTAGAAGTCATCCTGGCTGTATGCCAGGGAACCATGGCACAGTTCCTTCTCCCTAAGGAGGAAGTTCTTTACAATGAGAGTGGTGAGATACTGGAACAGGTTGCTCAGAGATGTGCTGGAAGCCCTGTTCCTGGAGACATTCAAGGTCAAATTTGATGGGGCAAATTTGATCTAGTTAAGTATGTCCCTGATGACTGCAAAGGGGTTAGATGAGACCTTTGAGGGTCCCTTCCAACCTGAGGCACTGTGTGATTGTGTGAACAGCCAGGGCTGGGAAACCAAGGCACCTGGAAGTGCAGCCGGCAGCTGGGAGTGCAGGTGAGGATCTGGGAGCCTGTGGCTATAGATCAGGCAGCAGGCAAGGACAAGAGCCTCAGCTGGAGCAGCTCCTGAGGGCTGGGGCTCAATACCAGTGGTGGCCTCTGTGCCACACTGCCCAGGAAATTCTTTAAGGCCCCAGGTCCTGACAGCCAAAAGCCAGACCTTCAGCAACAGGGGGAGGGGCCCTTTGGCTGCCTGGCCATGTAGCTCTAGGTAAATCTCTGCTTTATACCAGATAATCCAGGATTCCAGGCTGTAACTCAACCATCTCTGCAAATCCAAAATTTTCTTCTGGAAAAGCACTTCCTTGTTTGTATCATGTTATCCCAGATCAGCACCTCCTGACTCCTCCTGAAATCAAAACCTTGCTTTTTTTGTTTTGTTTTTCTTTTTGGTTGTTTTTTGGTTTATTTTCCAACATATCATTTCAGAGCTATTCCCCTTCCTATAACTGGTCATCACAGAATGGTAGGGCATGGAAGAGATCTCTGGAGATCACTGAGTCCTGACCAGGTAAGTTCACCTAGAGAAGGTCACACAGGAACACATCCAGGCAGGTTTGGAATGTCTCCAGAGATGGAGATTCCACCACTTCTCTGAACAGCCTGTTCCAGTGCTCTGTCACCCTAAAACTAAGGAAGTTGCTTCTCCTGTTGAGATGGAACTCCTTGTGTTCACGTTTGTGCCCGTTACCCCTTGTCCTGTCACTGGGCACCACTGAAAAGAAGACTGGTCAGCCAGCTACACAGCACAATGTTTACTGACACCACAGTGTAACAGGGAGCTTCTGTATTTATGATTCCAACTTGGAAGCAGCATAAAACAGAGGAGAGTCGATGTAAAATGCCCATGCTCCCCAGACAGCTGTGGTGCAAGAGAGACTGGTGGAGAGCCACTGAGGGCAGCTCAGTGCTGGCTGATGGCTCTCTGAACACAGGCAAGCCAGGCTACCAAAGACCTCTTGCTTCAACCCTCCAGCTGGGACCTCTCCAAGAGACTGCTGCATTTTGTGGAGAAACCTGCTCTGCTGGTGCCACCTTGCATGCCTGTTGCATGATACAGCAAAGCTGGCAGAGAGGAGAGGAATAGTCTCACGTTTGCTAAATGCACCAGAGAGGAGAGAGCCTGTCAGGAGATGAACTACTCCCCAAATCAGCTTGTCAAGCAAGATCCGTGGGGACCATCTTCATTTTAGGTTTGCCCTCCAAGCACACAAGTAACTAAGGGCTGTCTGGTTGCAGGGCAGTCTCCTACACCTCTGGTTTTGCTAGTACAGTCAATATTTCCTTCCATTGGGGTGAAACAAAGCAAGTCCAGAAGGGATGAGCCCGAACTTCCATTTGTTTTACTCCAAAGCTGCATTTTAGGCTAAAGAGTTTCTCTAAGCAGGAGCTTGAAGATTAATCTCACTATGGATTAAACTGTAGACCTGATGCCGTAAGAAAATATTCATGAAGCACAAAGTCCTCTAGCCAAGCAGGAAATGTGTCAGATCAAAATACTGAAAACAGGTGTTTCACTACAAGTGATTTTATAAGTGAACTAACAGATCTCAAAGCAAAATTGTGTCTGATGCTGAAACCACAAGAGCAGGAAAGCGGGGTGCAGGCTTGTATGAAGAGATAAAAGCATCTGTTCTGCTGTTAGTCTGGTTCATGAGATAGCACCGAATAATTGGTATGGAGAGCTGTGCCCTTGAGAGCTCCAACCATTACAAGAGGATGGTGCACCCTTGTTCTGCAGTCTCAGGTGGGAAGAAACAGAAGATGTAGTATTACATTTGATCCCAAATCAAATAAAACCTAAAATTCTAGTGAAGAAGCTCTACAGATTGTATCATTTCTTCTGAAGCGTAGATGTCTTAATAATCTGGATCAAATGCCAGAGCCTGGAATTGAGAGAGAGAGTGCCCTGTGTGGCATTTGTGCTCAAGAAGTACCAACTGGAAATGAAGTACTTTAAAGCTTTGCTTTTTATCTCCCTTTCACCCAAAGGCTTCAAATCGCTTTGTAAGCATGACAGTAAAATCTCTTCAGCATTCTTGAGCCATCAGTAGATGGATCTGAAACTGCCTTGGGTAAATCCTAAGCATTGTGACCCACCAGCTGCTGGAAAGCATCTCTCTAGAAAAAGATCCTTGAATCCTGGTGGACAACAGGATGACCGTGAACCAGCAATGTGCCCTTGTGGCAAAGAAGGCCAATGGCATCCTGGCATGCATCAAGAAGTGTGGCAAGCAGGTCGAGGGAGGTTGTCCTTCCCCTCTGCTCTGGTGAGGCCATCTGTAACACTGTGTCCAGTTCTGGGCTCCCCTGTTCAACGGCAGGGTTGAGAGGATATAGCTTGAGAAGGCTACAACTATGATTAGGGGACTAGAACATCTATTAAGAAGAATGCCTGAGGGACTTGGGGGTTTAATCTTAGAGAAGACCGAGGGGGACTCTTGTCAGTGCTTATAAATACTGAAAGGGTGGGTGACAGGAGGATGGGGCCCGTTTTTTTTCAGTGGTGCCCAATGACAGGATGGGAGGTAATATGAACAAACTTGGACAGTGTTCCAGCTAAACACCAGGAGGAACTTCTTTATCTTGAGGGTGGTAAAGCATTGGAACAGGCTGCCCAGAGGGTGGTTGAGTCTCCATTTCTGGAGTCATTCAAAACCTGCCTGAATACTATCCTGTGCAACCCACTCCAGGTAAACCTGCTCTGGCAGGGAGGTCACACTGGATAGTCTCCAAAGGTCCCTTCCGACTGCTGCTATAATTCTGTGAGTCAGGGCATAAGGCCAGAAACGGGCAGCAGGCTTCAGTGAAGTACTGAGGACCCTCTCACATGCACTCCTGAATTTCAGGAGCTTGCAGAGCTAGGCAGTTTTCTTTTGTATCTGCTTCATAAACCAGCAGAAAAGGACACCCTGCTTCCCAGTTAGCTTGCCTGCATCCTGGTTTGGATGAGAAAGGTGAGCAGAAGCAGTTCATGCTATTGCAGCCTTTCCTGCCATACTCCTGAGAGGATTGCTTGTGCTGGGAATAAACCTTCCCAGCCGCGCCGGCAGCAGCCACACTCTCCCTGGGCAGAGCAGTCGTAATAGTATTACTGTGAACGGTGCTTCACCGTCACACGGGGGTGAGCTAACTGCAAACAGAAGTCACTGCCTTGCACGCTTTTCTTTTTCCTCCTCTGGCGCATTTCTTTCCTGGTGTGCGGTCTGAACTACATTTTCTGAGAGAGGAGCAAGAGGAGTAAGCGGCAAACCCCCACGCTTAACAAAAAGCTTTCAACCCGTGTTAACGAAGCGGCTGAAAAATCACCGTTCCCTTTCATAAAGCAACTAAAAGGTGCAGGCACGTGTTTGGTGGCTCTTCTCCCCCAAACCTAGTGTAACCTGGGATCTGCAGCAGAAGAGGGGCTGCCTAGGCAGCCCTAACCTTTCTGCCGCAAGCAGAGGCTGCCCTACCGAGTCGATTCGCAGCCCCATGGCCGAGGTGTGCGGCAGGCAGCCGCTGGCGAGGTTCAACCTGGGAGCCGGGTTCAAGGACCCGGGAGCATGAGACAGGATGGCGAGAGGGGGATGCGAGAAACATCCCATAAGCGGGCCCCGGCTGGGTCAGGGCGCCCGGTCCTACTGCCCGCCAAGGTCCCCGCCGGGGCCGCCACAGGCCGCAAGCAGCGCCGCAGCTGTCGCGGAGGGGGCAGGGACGGCTGCAGGCGCGCGGTGGGGGCGGGGCCGTTGGGCGGGGCCGGAAGTTCCGGGTCGGAGGGGACCGGAAGTCGGTACGTGGCCGCAGCGGCGGAGCAGGAGGCGGAGGGCGGGCGGGAGGAGGAGGAGGATGGCGGTGGTGCTGAGCTCGGACCGGCTCGAGGTCTCGGTGGACGGGCTGACGCTGAGCCCCAACGCCGAGGTGCCTCACTGTGAAGCGCGGCCGGGGCAGAGCGAGTCTGCGACAGGGCAGAGCCGAGCGGGCCCCGGTTCCCCCGGCCCGGCGGAGGCCGGCGGCGAAGCTGCGGAGGAGGCGGCGCTGAGCCCGGAGCGGCGCTGGGGCTTCGCCCTGGAGGAGCTATACGGCTTGGCGCTACGTTTCTTTAAAGGTGAGGCTGCCCAACGTTGTGGCCCGCACACATTCCGCACTCACACCCTCCCACTGCGTTCACCATCCCGGAAAGCCCCGGGCAATGGCATCGTTCCCTTCCCCGCTGAGCCAGGCTCCGGGGCACAGTCGGAGGCACGGATCTCCTGAGAGCCGTGGAGAGCGGCTCTCCCGAAACCTCCCGAAGGTCCCGGGAGTCGGTGTGCTGGGCGCAGCGGCGAGCTGGGGCGAGCATCGTGTCCCCGTGGTCGGAGGCGGCTTTTAGGGATACTCTTTCCTGGTGCGAGAGGTGATCCGAGGCGGGGAACGGGGAGAGAGCCTGCAGGTTGCCCTGGGCCGCCGTGTGCCCCGTCTGCAGGGTCGAGAAGGCATTTCCGAGGTTTTACATTACTCGACCTAAAAACGGAAGGGAAAAAAAATTCCTTCCTTGTGGCATGTGAAGAAGAACCTCGCCGACGTAGGCGAAGAGTGGTGGAAGGCTTTGAGTGTTGCCGGGTCTGCTGACAGCCCGGATACTGGCGTGAGATGTCGTGCCGTCTCCACAGGATGCTAACTTAAAGCATGGCATTGCCGTTTCGTGTGCTGTCAAGACTCTAGCTGGCAGCTGTGCGGGGGAGCCATGAAATACCCGGGGTGTAGACTTGGAGCGTTTTGGGGTTTTTTGTCTTGGGATCCTTTGTAGTCAGATTTGCTCCTGCAGGAAGCCTTTGCGATCTTGATTTTGTCAAGAGGAGGAAATGGACTGTGTGGTTTTGGGGGGACGAGCTGTGCTCGCTGTGGCATTGCATTGTGCCACAGCGTTTGAGCACCTTGCTGCCGTGTGTCACTGCTGGCTTCCAGGCGGCGGCTGCTGCTGCTGCACGTGGAGCACAGAGCGATGTGCCTGCGCTGGGGAAGGGACAGCTCTGTGCTTGGAAGGGTCAGTGTCGTGGCAGGTAATTGTGAGATGATGGACCAGGAAGATCACCTCTTCTGAAAGTAAACCTACTGGCGGGTGTAAATTCTGCTAGAAGGAAGGCGCTGTCAGTTTTCTTCACTTTGGTTCACCTGCACCCTGGAAGTTAGCAGCATGTAAGGCTCTAGGCAGTTTTCCTGAGCCTGGGTTCACGGAATGATAGGGGTCAGAAGTGACCTCTGGTTCTTTGACCCTGTTGTGATGCCCTTCCACAAAGCAAGGGGTTTTTTTGTTAACTTGTTAACATATAGAAATTGGTGATTTATTTTAAGCCATAACAGCTTTATGGGACAATTCTTAAGGGACCATAACAGTCTCAATTGTGTTTTTTGGTGGTGGTGGGTTTGAGTTTTGGGTTTGGTTTTTTTAACCTGTTATGAGCTGCTGCAACCAGAGATCAGGTTGTAGAAGCATTGTAACTTTTACCAGTTGCCTTGCTGTAAGACAAGCTGCTTGAAGGAGTTGTGTTTTGGTTTAATGAATCTTTGTTCTGTCTCTTTAGTAGCAAATTCCTTGTCTCAGTCAACTGTGGTCTTATTTTTGTCTTGGGTTTAATATTCTACTGAAACTTGTATTTACAGTTTAAAAATTACACACTGAATGAGCTTGCCTATATTATTGCTAACCTGTGTCTGTTAGGTCTCATCTTTTAATGACGTTTATTTTCTGCTTTTATTTTCACTGGAATGGTGAAAAGTCAGTGGAGTGTTGCTTGTGTCTAGGTTCTGGTTCTTCTTATCTCAGCAGTGGGTTATTTGTTGCCTTCCTATTATTAAAAGCTGAAGCATGTTGAAATTAAGCTTAACTGCTGTTCTTTTTGTAACCTTCTGCAATGTCTTTTAACACAATGGGTTTCGTAGAATCATTTCACTTGGAAAAGAACCTCTAAGATCTCCAAAGACCTCTAAAACCATCAACCTAACACCACCATGGGCTTTAAAACCATGTCCTGAAGTGAATATTTGCTACAATTTTCCACACTGCTTGGAGCTGTCAGACATTCCTCTACCCTTAAAGCTGGAATAAGTCACATGAAGGCACTACCCATATTTTTCTTCTGTATTTTTTTTTCTGAAAGTGACAGAACACAGGGAGTTTTATTTATGGATATGACAGTGAGTTGCAGGAGCTTGTAATACTTGGATTACTGATTCTGCCAGCTCTGTGTGGCTCTGAAAATAATTGGCCTTGTTTCCCAATGATTTTCATGTATCCACTGTCAAAACAACTGTGGGAGTGAGAGTGCTTGTGTAGCAGCCTTATAACTGCTAAGGAACAAGTAAAGATTCCTCCTTAGCTTCAACAAGCAACATAGGAGGGATCTGAGATTTGACCGACGTTTGCAGATTCATAGAATGGTTTGGGCTGGAAGGGACCTTGAAGATCATCTAGTTTCAGCCCCCACCCTGCTGTTGGCAGGGACACCTTCCACTAGATCAGGTTGTTCAGGGCCTCATCCAGCCTGGCCTTGGAACACTTCCAGGGAGGGGGCATCCACAGCCCCCCTGAGCAACCCGTTCCAGTGTCTCGCCACCCTCACTGGAAAGAATTTCTTCCCAATATGTAGTCTAAATCTACCCTATGTTAACAGGCCAGTGCTGAGATCTTGTTTCTAATCAGTCTTCTTAAAACTATACTGATTTGGAGATGAGAGGATGTCTTTGAGGAACCCAGTTGTTCTTAAAGCTGGGTGATGTCTGTGCCTCAGTGTATGATATTACCTGCTTGCACAACTCCTGTGGAACAAACAAGTGACTCAGGAGAACACTGCTATCTGGATTAGCTGGTGCTTGGAATGGAAGGAATGGAAAGAACAATGGCATCTGAGTTAGCTGCAGTGCTTGGAGTGGAAGGATGCTAGAGGTATCCCTGTGTGAGGCCTAAGGGTAAGCATTATGCAGCTTCCTTTCTGCTTCAGTGTGCAGGTTGACTTGTCTGGTTGCAACTCCCAGTGTATTTTCTTCCTCAAACAGTTGGATCCAATCAAAATGCTTTGGGTTTGCTCGTTACAGTGACAGCTGACACTTGTCTGTGGTGGCACATTGCCTGTAACAGCACTGCTGAAAGGCAAGACAGGGAGGCAGTGTGTATAAACAGTGTGAGAACAACTGAAACCAGGCAAGGGTATTAAAGAGACTCAAAAGCTTTTTTTCTGTCTCTGATGAAGACAGAGGCAGATCTAAAATACTTGACCTTTGGTCACTTCAGTTGTCAGGCCCTGGGCTGTGCAGGAGATGTGGACTAATGTGGGGCTTTTTTTTTTTTTGCATCCATAATGGCTTGTGAAGAAATGGCTTTTCAGAATAACAGGACCATAGAAAATAGGTGGTTAAGAGTGTTCCAGTCTATTTTTCTGAGAGAAACAAGAGGTTTCCTTACAATAGACATTCTTTCCCTTTACTGCTCTGTCAAGCCTAGTTCAGGTCAGCCAGCATTTTGGCTGCCATTAAGGAGCTACTCTGCTGTGCCAGATGCAGTGTACAGTGGAGAACAGACATGTTCCTGAAATGGGGACATTCCTTTGTCTCTTGGACTGTCTCTAATTGTGTGCCCTGGGGCAGCTGGCAGGATAGAAGTGCCTCTTGACAGCTTATTCTGCTTGCTGAGCTGGTATGAGCTGTGCCAGGGAAGGTAATTTGTTTAAGGTAAGCTGCATCCTGTGGTAGGAGGGGTTGGCTTCCATAACTCTGCCAGCAGATCTCTTCCAGTATCAACCTGGCTTTATGGTTTTCCACATCCTGTCATTGAAATACTATTACACCCAACCTTCAGAATGGGACAGTCCTTAAATCTCATAACCATAAAATGGTTTGGATTGGAAGGGATACTAAAGATCATCTACTTCCAGTCGCCCACCCCAGCCACCACTACCACCACCAAGGGCAAGGACACCTCCCACTAGACCAGGTCACTCAAGGCCTTGTCCAGCCTGGCCTTGAATACCTCCAGGGAGAGGGTGTCCACAGTCTCCCTAGGCAGCCTGTTCCAGTGTCTCACCACCCTCACTAGAAAGAATTTCTCCCTAATCTCCAGTCTACATCTCCCCTCTTCCAACTTCAAGCCGTTCCCCCTCACCCTATCACTACAAGCCCTTGTAAAAAAAGTTCCTTTCCTACCTTTCTTGTAGGCTTTCTACCCTTCAGGTACTAGAAGGATGCTGTAAGATCTCCCTGGAGCCTTCTATTCTCCAAGCTGACAGCCCAAGTGAGAGGCTGAGGTGTTTGTGCACTGTTGATTTGCAGCGTATCACCTCTGAGCAGACAGTATACAAACCGTATCATTTGTGTATCTAAAAGCACTCTTGCTATGTGAAGTACTCTGATTTCTTGTGACTGCTCCAGGTTATTCCCTCTTATCCTAAGAAGAATACATCTTCAGCTTCAGCAATATGTCATTCTAAATTAATTGACTTTATTTTTTATTTTTTTTAGGGCTAATTTGTTGGCATGATTGTAATTCATAAGCTCTGTAGGTTTTTGACATAAGCATGTGAAAACCCCTACAACAAATCACGTTTGGTGGGAGGTTGAGCTTTGATCACATTTAATTGGAAGGGAAGAGGTGGTTGGTAACTCTTCTGTCGATGCAGAGTATCTTCAGGAGAGCACTAGAAGTGTAAGAGGGTGTACTGGAATCTTGCAGGCAGTGATTCAGTTCTCACACTTCTGAGTTTTGGTCTCGCTCATTAAAGCTTTGCAAATGACTAGCATTAACATATGTGACTTCTGCTTTTGTAAGCTATGAGGTGAAAAATCACACTTCACAAGCACTTTTCTAGTCTTCAGGATGACTCAGAATTCTATCCCATAGGAGTTAGGTGTTTAGGGTGAATGCAGTAGGTGAAGTTAGGGTTGAAGCTGCACTGTGTCGTGACGTGTTTCGTACAGGGTAAAAAATCTGAAGTTACAGGCAACAGTGTTTTGGATGCTGCAGTCTCTAAAGTGTACTTCTGAAACTCCTTTGAGTCTGAACGTGTTGATGGTGCAGTACCACACGGTGACATCAGCTTCTGCCAAGTGCTTTCTGTTCCTAGGTACAACTTTGTCTCCCTGTTGTGTTTGCATGCTGACACAAACGGTGGTCTTCAAACACAGTTAACTGCCTGTGACGCAAAGAGAGTCCTCAGTGTTTGAAGTAATGGTTTTCTGGAGTGTTCAAATGAGTGGCCCTCAATGGATCTCAGTTTTGGGGGCATCTAAACAAAGCAGGCACTGTCCAGGAGAGCTGTAGTATGAAGAGTTGATATTGGGTGTGCAGGGGATGACAACACAGTAACGATGTGTTGTGGTTTCGTGACACACATCATTAAGCTGAAAGAGGGGAGTTTTAGACTGGAGACTAGGAGGAAATTCTTTCTAATGAGGGTGGTGAGACACTGGAACAAGTTGCCCAGGGCAGTTGTGGTTGTTCCCTCCCTGGAAGTGTTCAAGGGCAGATTGGCTGAGGCCTTGAGCAACCTGGGCGGGTGGAAGGTTTCCCTGCCCGTGTGGATCTTCAAGGTCCCTTCCAACCCAAACAATTCTATGAATCAGTGAGGCCTGAGCTTGCAGGAAGTGGGAGCCAATATTTATCCCTGTTCTGGGTGAACTACCTCATGTCACTAGTGAAGAATGTGTGTATTTGGCTCCTTACTTTCTAAAGCATCATAGGTCCATAGCTTGCCTTGTCCAAGTAACCATACCCTTAATCACTCCTGGAGTTTGATCTGTTAGTGGGCACTGCTTAGGCATAGAGTTTGGTTGACTTGAGAAATTATTCAGGTGAATAATGATTTTGTCTAGCAAAGAGCCATGAAGATGATTTGGGAACATGGGGAAACAAGTGAGAGAGCTGGGGCCGTTTAACCTGGAGGAGACTGAGGAGAGATCTCATGAATGCTTCTCAATATCTAAAGGACAAGTGTCAGGAGAATGGAGCCAGACTCTTCTCAGTGCTGTGACAGGACAAGGGGCAGTGGACACAAACAGGAGGCTGCATATAAATATAAGGCAACATTTTTCACTTTGTATATAGCAGAGCCCTGGAGCAGGCTGACCAGAGAGGTTGTGGAGTCTCCATCTGTGGAGGTATTTGAGACTCATCTGGATGTGTTCCTGTGTAATTTACTTTGAGTGTTCCTTCTCTAGCAGGTGGGGTTGCACTTCATGATCTTCAGAGGTACTTACTATTCTGGGATTCTGTGTAGTATTGACAGGAAAGAACTCTCCTAATCTTCTGTAAGAAGCTGAGCCTTTCTCTGGCCCTTGTTTCATGCCAGCAACACAGGAGGGTTGTATAGTTGCTGTACTACTGCTGTATGCATCCTTTGGATTTCTCACTGTTCCCTAGAGCTCTTTGATGTTCTTCAGCTTCCTGACAGCTGTATTAGCTGTGTGGGTAAATACCTACTCAAATGGCACATCCATGGATGCTTGAATAAATTGGGCACTTGTCTGGACTTGCCAATAACTCTTTTGAGGCATATTTGACTCTGCAGATGGCCTCGTGTCCTCTGGATCACTTTATTAGCAACAACTCCAAGTCTTTGGGATAATTACACAGTGTGGTTCATGCTGAAGAATTCAACTGAAAAATAGCTAGTAGACAATTTCACTCTCTTGACTGGCTCCAAATACTTTGCTGAGAGTTTGCTTCTAATCTGCATTATCCACAAGTCGCTGAATGCCTGTCTCCAATTCTGTCTGGTTTTCTTTCTTAGCTCATTTGTTCTTCTTCCCTTGGGTCACCATCCCTGGAGGTGTTCTAGAAGCACATAGATGTGGTGCTTCAGGATATAGTTTAGTGGTGTGGTAGCTGGGCTACAGTTGGACATGATGATCTTAAAGGTCTTTTCCAACCTTGATGATTCTGTGATTCTTTGTGAATGCAAATTTTTGGCAAAGTTTGGGCTCGAAGTCTGGCTTCCTGGGATGCTTTAGGAAGAGTGTGGCCAGCAGGTCAAGGGAGGTTCTCCTCCCCCTCTACTCTGCCCTAGTGAGACCACATCTGCAGTATTGTGTCCAGTTCTGGGCTCCTCCAGTTCAAGAGGGAGAGTGATATGCTAGAGAGTATTCAGTGAAGGGCTACAAGGATGATGAGGGGATAGGAACATCTGTCTTGTGGGGAAAGGCTGAGAGACCTGGGGCTGTTTACTCTGGAAAAGAGAAGACTGAGAGATACTACTGATGTTCACAGATATCTGAAGGATGGGAGTTAAGAAGAAGGGGCCAGGCTCTTTTCAGTGATGCCTTGTAATAGGACAAAGGCCAGCAAATACAAACTTCAACACAGGAAGTTCCACCTCAACATCAGGAAAAACTTTACTGTGAGGCTAGTGGAGGAGAACTGGACCAGGCTGCCCAGAGAGGTTGTGGAGTCTTTCAAGACCTCTCTGAATGTGTTCCTGTGTGACCTGCCCTAGGCTTTGGCAGGGGGGTTGGACTTGATGGAAAACTACTTTTAAAATTTTTTTTTCCTCCTCAAACCCTCTTCAGAAGTAAGTTCAAATACTGTAGGTATGAGGTAGCTTAGGTGACTTAGTACAGCAAAGAGATGTTTTTTGGTAGGCAAGTGTAGCTATACAGACTGTGCAAGGTGAGCTGTGCCACAGGGACCCTCTTCAGAAGCATGCTTCACTTAGAAGCTTGGCAAGGTTTCACCAAGTACCCTTATCAACTGACTTGCTTTTAGGCATACTGCCTCAGGGTATCAAGAGTGACTTCAAAGAGAATTTTGTTTAGTAAGACTGATGGAAGTGTTTGCTACCTAACAAGCAACTTCTGAATTAAATGTGAAGTGTGAAGAATTGGCAAACCCTTAAAAGGCCCTTTGGGTGGCCTGAGAGCAGAAGACCCAGAGACTTGGGGAGAGAGCTTACCAGGACATGATGATTTGCATCTCTTGAGGATCAGAGACTTCTTGGGTTGGGGAGAGACCTTTGAGGATTGTTGTATGTAGCCCTGCTGTTCACAGCAGGCTTCTTGGCACTGTGTCTCTTTGAGTTTTGAGTATCTCCATGGATGGAGATTTCAGAACCTCTCTGGACAAACTGTTCCAGTGCTTGATCACTCTCACAATAAAAAAAAAAAGGCAAGCCACCTTTTAGACAAAGGTGGAATTTCCTCTATTTCAGTTTGCCTGCTGCCTCTTGTCCCTAAATACCACTGGGTAAACTCTGGTTCTGCTTTTACACCACACTCTTCTCCACCCCACCAAATATTCCTGGAAATACATATTTTTGTGAAGAAAGATTTCTGCTTCTTGAAGCTGGAAGCTATATTTGATATAGAATCATAGAATCATAGAATGGTAAGGTTGGAAGGGACCTCAAGGATCATCTAGTTCCAACTCCCTGCCATAGGCAGGGACACCTCCCACTAGTACACGTTACTCAAGGCCTCATCCAATCTGGCCTTGAACACATCCAGGGAGGGATGTGTTATACACATATACAGTTGTGTGATACTGGGAGAAGAGCAAATACTTGGTTCTGGAAGAGCGAAGTGGATAATAAGGAATGAAATGTCAATTCTCCTCATTCTTGTATTCTGGCTTCAAAATGAATGGCATGTGGGTAGTGCTTCCTTGTGATGCTTTAACTGAGTCCAGTACAGTACTGAACTTACTCTGTCAAAAGTGCAGGTTCTCACAGTGACCTGCAAACACTTTCCCTCTAGGGCTGTTCCCACTTTTCCAGAAGTAGTTGCTCGGTTTCTCAATATGCCATAGTTAGAGGCACTTCCTCTCCCCTTTTGCCCTGAGATTTGCTCCTTCTCCTCTTAATAATTCTGTTCACAAGCATCAACTGAGCAATTCTGTACTATGTAAGTGTCAGCCCTAAAATTTGGGTGTAAATCATAGAATTGTTTTGGTTGGAAAAGACCTCTAAGATTAAGTTCAACCTAAGATCACTATGGCTATTAAACCATGTCCCAGGGTGCCATGTCCACACATTTCTTGAACACCTCCTGGGACAGGGACTCCATCACTTCCCTGGGCAGCCTGACCACGCTTTCAGGAAAGATATTTTTCCAAATATCCAACCTAAACCTTCCCTGGCACAACTTCAGACCATGAAGTGGACTGTTCAGGTTTGGGTTGTAAATACCTTGCTCCAAAGGAGAGCTGGAAACTAGTGGCTGCTCTGCCTGCAGTTTCTGCCTACGTGGAGAGCAGTCAGTAATAGTCATGTGAAGTGACTGTGACTATTGTTTACCTCTAATAACAGCTTCCTCCTTTCAGCCCTTCCAGAAGGAGATGATGCTTGTTTATTTGTTTGCTTGTTCAAAAATCAAGCTCTTTTCTTAATAAGCAATAAAATTATCTACAATGGTGCCTGCTGCTTTGATTTGTTTTGACAGTGTAAACATGCTGAGGTAAGTCCTAACTGACTAATTCATACATCATTTCAAGTTGTGGAATGGTTTGGGTTGGAAGGGACCTCAAGGATCATCTAGTTCCAAGCCCCCTGCCATAGGCAGGGACACCTTCCACTAGATCAGGTTGCTCAAGGCCTCATCCAACCTGGCTTTGAACACTTCCAGGGAGGGAGCATCCACAACCTCCCTGGGCAACCTGTTCCAGTGCCTCAGCACTTTCACTGGAATGAATTTCTTCCTAATCTCCAGTCTAAATATCTCCTCTTCCAGCTTCAATCCATTCAATCAATGCAAGTGTCTTCTTATCAGTAAGCATTTCATGAGCCCTAACTGGGACCGATTCAGAAGGTGTTGATGCAGAGCCACTGGAACTCTGATTTTGTTCAGGCTTGTGTCTCATGACCAGAGCTCTCTGTAAATGTTGGTGCTGATGAAATTGACTCTAAGGCTTTCCATTGTGAGAGGTTATTCCAGCAAAGCACAGCAATCAAATTCCCTCAAGGAAAACTCTCCTGTAATTCTAATTGTTTCTCTCTGCAGTTTTCCTCGCCTCAAACCTTGCTTGTTCCACTTTCCATGTGAAAGGAGAGCAGTCGATGAAGCTAACATCACCTCTTCCTCTGTGGAAAATCCCTCCTATCCACACTGCAGCAGGAAGTCAACCTTAGGGGGTTTAAACATTCCAGATAGATCCATATGGTGTGGTGTTCAACTGATTAGCCTTCCAGTATCTGAAGGGGGCCTACAGGAAGGCTGGGGAGGGACTATTTACAAGGTCTTGCAATGACAGGACAAGGGGCAATGGGTTTAAACTGACAGAGGGGAGATTTAGACTGGATGTTAGGAGGAAGTTCTTTACAGTGAGGGTGGTGAGGCACTGGAACAGGTTGCCCAGGGAGGTTGTGACTGCTCCCTCCCTGAAGGTGTTCAAGGCCAGGTTGGATGAGGCCTTGAGTGAGCTGTACTAGTGGGAGGTGTCCCTGCTTATGGCAGGGGTTTGGAACTAGATGATCCTTGAGGTCCTTTCCAACCTTACCATTCTATGACTATGTGACAGTTTGCTAGATTGACTCTAGGTTGTATGGTGAACACCTCACAATGAAGTTTCAGCAGCTGAAGTAGATGTGTTTCTTCCAGACAGATTTGTATTTCCTTGCTTAATTTGTCTAAGCTTTGGTGACTTAATCTTACTCCTTTTATTTTAATGAAGGAGATCATAGCAGTGTTTGCACAAAACGCTCTTTGCATTCCTGTGCTTAATCAGTTAATGACAGTGATGAAAATATTTTTCTTTGTTTTCTTTTATCTTCTGCAGAAAAAGATGGCAAAGCCTTTCACCCAACATACGAAGAAAAACTCAAACTTGTGGCACTGCACAAGCAAGTTCTGCTGGGACCTTACAACCCTGACACTTGCCCTGAAGTTGGATTCTTTGATGTGCTGGGTAATGATAGAAGGTAAAAGGGCTGGTGCCCTTGTTGGCCTTAACTCTGTTTGTCCTGTCTGAACATAGCATGCTTCAGCTCCACAGTAAAATAAGTATGTGTGTTGCCTCAATATGTCTGTATGGGAGTGAAAAGTGAGAGTGGCCTTAGAAAGTGAGAGTACTTTAGGAATCTCGAGTCAGAGTCCAGTAAAGGACCTAACAGAATATTATTCATGTTTTTCAAGCACACTGAGAAAAGCTGCTGTGCCAACAGTCCAGTTTCTCACAGCAGTTTGAGACTTGCTTAGCTGTGCATTGATCTCCAGACCCATGTTTCATTCTGACTCACATCCAAGGGTAGAACAGGCCAAGCCTTTTGTCAGTGGTAGCAGCATTCACCATTGCTTTTGCTAATACCAGAGGTAAGTTCTGAAGTCAGGTCCCCAGAGGTTGAATGCATCATATCAATTTTGATGAGATGTGAGCAGTCTCAGGCATGTCTCTTGTGTGGATTGCAGTTCAGGCTACACTTCTGCTGTTTGTTGTTGCTATTTCTAGCATGAAGGCGATGTGGACCGCGGTGCTGGCATCTTGAAGCTGGACACAGTGCACTGCCTTTACCCACACTGGTAGAGCTTTCCTTTAGGAAGAACCAAGCTGTTGTATTCAGCTCACTGAAGCACTATAATTAATGGTTGTTACCATGTGTGTTCAGCCAGGAAGATGTGCACTTCCCCCCCACACTCCCCAAACCAGAGTGGAAGAAGGATAAGGTTATTTTAGGTTCATTGGTAGCTGGGAAGCTTTTGGACATAGCTGAAATTTCTTAGTAAGGTCAATGGCATGTATGAGATTTGGTTTATGCATTCAGTTACGTCTGAAATAGTTGTTCTGGTGCAGGCAGAAAAGAGGACTGTGCTATTAGGAGAAAAATGGCATATGATAATGTTTGGTCTCTGCTCTCCCAACTGTTGTTTTGTTGTATTTTCTTTTTTCTTTGCTGGGTTCTCAGAGTTCACTACTGACTTGAAAAGAGTCGAGTGTTGTGTTATTTCAGCTGATTTCTCTCTTGCAGGAAGGAATGGGCTGCCCTTGGAAACATGTCAAAGCAAAAAGCTATGACAGAATTTGTTAAGCTCCTGAATAGGTGCTGCCACTTGTTTTCAACATATGTCACTTCCCACAAGATAGAGAAAGAAGAACAAGAAAAGAGAAGGTAATGTTTTGAGTCCTTTAGTGTTACAGTATATTGAGTCTGTAACTCTTGACCTATGGACAGCCTTGGGAAGAGACATGCTTAAAGTTTAGGTGGCTGTGGTACCATTTTATCTCTTTAAGTCTTTTTCTACTTTGCCAGTAGATTATTTCTGAGGTGAAGACCCTGACAGTATAAGGAGTGCTTTAAAAATTTTACAGATGCTGTCATCTACTGAAAGAATACAGGCTTCACAAAATGTATGCCCTGATGTCTAAGGGCTAAATGTATACAGAAGATTAAATTGTCAGGTGCTTTGAAGTGGCATGAATTAGCAGCTCAGCAAAGGCTTTCTTCTGCTGTCCTTTACATATCATGTAATTACTAAACTGTATTATCTATGTAATTCTTGAATGCATGTTAAAGCTTGCAAGATAGGTTTAAAGTTTCCAGGCATATTTTCTTCCTACTTCTCTCTGTTACAGGTAGCATCATAATAGGTTAGAATGAATATCAAATTATGATAGGTTAGAATGAATACCAAAATATAATATAGAATTTATACTTCTCTTACTGCAGACTGCAGTAAAATTAAACACCAATATCTATTCTTCTTGTGACCAGTAAGACACTTGAGCCCCTGCAACCCTAGGCAACATTACAGGCTTGGGGAAGAGTGGCAGGAGAGCTGCTCAGTGGAAAAGGAGCTGGGGGTGTTGATTGATGGATGGCTGAACATGAGGCAGCAGTGTGCTCAGGTGGCCAAGAAGGCCAATAGCATGCTGGCCTGGATCAGTAGTAGTGTGGCCAACAGGAGTAGGCAAATGATCACACCCCTGTACTAAGCACTGGTGAGGTGGTACTTCAGATGGTGGGTTCAATTTTGGGTCCCTCACTACAAGAAAAACTTTGAGGTGCTGGAGCATGTCCAGAGAAGAGCAACTAAGCTGGTGAAGGGCCTTGAATGCAAGTCTTAGGAGGACTGGCTGGGGGAACTGGGGATGCTTAGCCTTCCAAAGGCAAGGCTGAGTGGAGACCTCATTGCCCTCTACAACTCCCTGGAAGGAGGTTGGAGCAAGGTATGAGTCAGCTTCTTCTTATATGCAGCAAGTGACAGGACAAGAGCAGATGAGCTCAAGTTGTGCCAAGGGAGGTTCAGGCTGAGTAGGAGGAAAAATTTCTTTCCAGAAAGAGTTTTCAGGCATTGGAACAGGCTGCCTAGGGAGGTGGTGGAATCGCCATTCCTGGAGGTATTCAAAAGACGCATGGATGTGGTGCTGAGGGATGTGGTTTAGTGGTAGTGGCTTAGCAGTAGTGGTGGGATTGCGAGCTCTGGGTGAGAGCTTGGACTTGATCTCAGAAGTCTCTTCCAACCTCAGCAGTCCTATGGCTCTGTGATGCTTCAGGACAATTTAAGTGGGAAGAGGTGATGCCAGACCAAAAGCTTTATTGGGCAGGCAAAAGGCAGGTTACAGCATGATGAAAATAACTCATTCAGGATTCAGCATTCAGGAATGCTGAAATAGCTAATTGTGAGTGGATGTTGCAGAAGAGAAGAGGAAGAACGAAGGCGGCGTGAAGAGGAGGAGCGCGAGCGCTTACAGAAAGAGGAAGAAAAACGTAGGCGAGAAGAGGAGGAAAGACTGAGGAGGGAAGAGGAGGAGAGGAGGAGAGCAGAGGAGGAACGACTTCGGATGGAGCAGCAGAAGTGAGTAGCAGAGACCTACACTTCAAAGGAGACAACTGCCTTGCACTTGAGATAATTGTATCTAACTGCCTAAGCAGTTGTGCTAGAATTAAATACCTGCAGCTCAGAGCACTTGAGTCCTGCAGTGACGTTTGCATCCTTGGTTAAGAGGGACACAGTTTGCAGAGAATAATTATCCAAATGTGCTACTGTGTGCAGCCTTATCAGATCCAAGTGCCATAGAAGCTTTGTTTAAAGGAGTTTGGGGGTTCAGGTGCTGCATGCTGTGAAAACTTGTGGCACTGCTTTTTAAGTGATTAATGCTGTACTCAGCTGAGCAAAGTGTCCAGCTGGAAGTGCTGTCTGAACTGGAAAGTTTCTATCCTTTCACAGGAGGCAGAGCCTCGTGAGAAGGATAAATGAAGTTCAGTGGGGTGGTTTGAATGCATGGATGGAATGTTCTAACTTGGTAGTCTTAACACCACCTTCTTAAGGGTGCTCCCTTTTATGGAAGTGTGGTGTCTGCAGATCTCATTTGTCCACTGGATCATCACCTTTCTAACAGGAATAGAGAATTCACCTTCAAATGCACTTAACCTTTGTTTGCAGCTTGAATTAGATTGTCTACTGAGAATGTACAGCTCTGGTTGTATTTCATTTTTCCCACCACATCCAGCAAAACATGGATCAGGCTTTGGACACAGTATTTCAGAGAATAGTAAATCATCAGTCTAGCTTTAGACACACAGAGAATAGTAAATCATCAAAGCTATTCCACACCAGTCAGCAACTGTTTTCCATAATACAAATGTCTTTTCTGATCCTGTGCTTGCTATGGAGTGGCTTTGAGAAGGGAGCAAATAATCCAGAAGTTTTATTGTTTGTTGAAGGTACGAGAGCCAGAGGACTGTAAAATGCAGACAGAAATGAACAGAAAATACAACAATAAAAAATGTTGGGCAGTGCTGAGTAACAGGAAGTGTGGTATGCATGGAAACAAAGTGGTTATTGTTTTTTACAGGAGTAACAGTTGTGTTTTAAGTGGTTGCAGCAGGTTTCAGAGGCAGTTTAGACAGAAAAGGAAAGTGGGTAGGTATATACAGGCCAAGTGTATCTAAATTGGTCAGAGTTTGAAGAGCAGTAAATCTTCCCCTTTAGGATACTAAACCAGTCTAACACTGCAGCTTTTACAATGTACATTCTGGGGAAGAAAGAAGAGTGGGAAGGAAATACTTACTCCTCTCTGTGTGATAACTTGCCTTTCTTTGAAGCATCAGTAGCTGGTCACCAACAGACAGAACATGTGAGATACACCCTAATAGTAAAACTAATAATTTTACTATGTAGTTAAACCTTTGAAGAGAGGAGAAAAGCTGAGCTCTGTGTGTAAGTAACCCATGCTCCTCCTGAAGTTTCAGCGTTTGGGGTTATTTGAGGCACTTGAGAGCATATTTTTGTACATGTTCTTGAAACAGGCCACAGTCAGCCACGCTTTTCATATTTGCATGCAGTCCTGGGGAAATGAAGAGAGTCATGTGATGTGTTCTTCCTAGATTTACCAAAAAGCACTGGCCTACTGTGCCACAGCAGGCTCTTTCTTACCAGTATTTGCTAGAAGGACGATTTCCTCGTGTTTGGGTTTGTTTTTTTTTTTCACCCAGAGGAAACAAATAGGTAGTGTTTCCCCCTTGATTGTTTGAGGAACGCAGCCATACGTTTTTACAGCACCGCCTCCTTATCAGACTGCAGATTGAGAATTGTGTGAAAGCTCTTGGATTTTGTTGGTTTGGGTTTGGTTGAGTTTTTTTTACATTTATTTAACATTTGATCTTTTGAAACATAGGGTAGAAATTGTTGCTCCCTTTTATGTTCTCAGCATAATTTTTCATTTAGGCAAGACTCACATCTGTGTCACCTCTGGGTTCTATTATGTAGGCTTGTTTTAATTGAGTTTTGCAGGAATTGTGTTATCTTTGAGGCCACTTAAAGACAGGGATTTTTCCTTAATACCCTCAGCTGTTTATAATCTTCATACTCTCTCCTCCTGCCACTCTAGGCAGCAGATTATGGCAGCACTGAACTCTCAGACTGCCATCCAGTTCCAGCAGTATGCAGCCCAGCAGTATCCGGGCAACTACGAACAGCAGCAGATCCTCATTCGGCAGCTCCAGGAGCAGCATTACCAACAGTACATGCAGCAGTTGTATCAAGTCCAGCTTGCACAGCAACAGGTATGGCCAACCAGCTGAGGAACTTAGATTTTGGGTCCCAGGCTGTCTCTAGGAGATAATAACTTGTCTGCTCTTTTATCTCCTTGAAAGGATAGCTGCTACAAGGAAAGAGTGTCCTAGTGACTAATGCTACTTTACATTCAAACACCAAAGTCTCTTTGTTTAATCTCTTCAAGTAGTTTTCTGAAGCAGCTGTTAATTAAGAACATTCTAAGCAGCCATTACTAATGACTTGGTTTGATATGATTCTTGGGGACCAAATGTGCTCTGCTGCAGCAGCATCTGTTGCCTGTGTAATTCAGTGGAAGCACATACCAGTGCATCTCAACACAAGCAAAGCTATTCAAGTGGCTCTTCATGTTGGTGTCACACCTACAGATGAGTGCAGAGCAGCAGGTTTGGATCAGCCACGTGTTTCTTGGTGAATGTGCATGCAGCACTGTCACATTACTGCTGGATTTAAGATTGCTCCTCCCTGTCAATTTGAGCACTACAGACTTCTTTCTCCATGTGCATCTGTTGACTGTAGTTAAGTTGCTTGCCTGCAGTAGAGTGCTCCTGATTTGGGTGGGAGGACAGGCTTTCATATTTCTGGTAGCAACAGGTGGCAGTGGCACATTACTTTTGTGCAAGGTGAGGGTTTTTTGGTGCCTGGGCTTGGAAAGCTACTTCCTTGTTTAGGGGAATCTTGCATCTCTGGCAAATGCATTTGAGATGGTTTGGGAGTTCCCCATATCCCCCTCCCCACTTTGTAAAATGACCCAGACTAGACTCAGCCAGCTGGAAGTTAAGGACTGAAGCTCTATTTACAGCTCAGCACAATGTACAAGCAGAGATATACACAATAGGCAGGAATAGTTACAGAGATACATACAAGTTAAAGGGAATACAGAAACACAACTCCCCTCCCAGAAATCAGAGACCCCAGGAGGGGCTCCCAACCACCCTTCCACCTTCTCCCCACCCCTGTACCTTACCCCAAGGTTTGCCTTACGTGCAAGGCGAGCTTGGAGGATTGGCCAGGGGGGTTAGGAGGAAAGTGGTTAGTGAGGTTACTCAGCAGAGAGGAGAAGGCCAGAAGCTGCTAGACAGCCTGAGATGCTGTGCCCCAGAGACTGTCTGTGTTTTCTATATTTTGAGCTCTTAAACATCTCAGCAAGCCTATGAGTGAAGCAGACATCACCACTGTTTCATTTTCTCAGCCTGTAATTTTCTCTACTAAAATATGCCAATTAGCCTCAAACCAGCACAGCATTGCACTCACATCTCAAGCTATTTTAAAGCTCAAGGATGTCCATCTGTAACTCTGAGATCTAAGTCAGACTTCACTTAGTATGTCTGACCTCTCTGGGAAGAACCTGAATCTTAAATGGCCTGTAACTGTCAGCTTGAGGTCTACTGCTCTTAAGCTAAAGACTTAAAATTTTATCACAGAATGCCAGATTGGAAGGAACCCCAAAGATTGTCTGGTCTAGCCTGGCTAGGCAGTAGTGTAGTTGAACTGAGGTGGCCCAGTGCCCTGTCACGCTGAGTCTTCAAACTACCCAATGTAGGGGAATCCACTGCTTCCCTTGGGAGATGATTCCACTGTCTATGTGTTCTCATGGGGAAACATTTTCTTCTGGAGTCTAACCAATTCAGAAAGTAATTTCCTGTTAGGTCCTTTGCCTTTTGATGCAGTTGATGCCCTCGGCAAAAAACTGTCCGAGGAGGGAAGCCTCCTTGGACAGCCTGTTCCAGTGTCTCACCACCCTGGTACTTAAGAACTTCTTAAGATCCAGTTTAAACCTACGCTGCCTCAGCTTAAAACCACTCCCCTTTGTCCTGTTGCTAGACACTTTTAGGAAAAGTCCTTCTCCAGCCCTCCTGAAGGATCCCTTCAGGTATTGGAAGGCAGCTATAAGGTTCCCCCAGAGTCTTCACTTCTCTAGGCTGAACAACCCCATCTCCCTCAGCCTATCCTCACAGCCTGCCCCAGGTGATCCTGCTTTGGCATGTTGGTTGGACTAGATAAACCTCTTGAGGTCCCTTCCAACCCCTAACATTCCATCACTGTGTGATGACTGCTTACAGATCAGCTTGTGACAGTATGACACTTGCTAAAGTTGTGTCTTCTAGAAAAGTTCTCACTGCTTTGCATTGTCTCAGTGCATAGAGCTGCTGTGGTAGAAAGTGGAGGCCTGGGCAGCACCTGTACAACTGCTCAAATTTTAGATCCATCTGATGTTTGACTATTTTTGTCTTCATACTTACTCAGGATATTCCTTTTGTTCATCAAAGCCCTGTGCTGATTAGGCTCTTCTTTTAAAGAGCAGTCCTGTCAACTTAACCTTCTCCCTGTCCCAACAAAGGCCCCTACATAATCTCTCTGTGCTGATAACAAGGGGCAGGGCTGTAAGCCTTGAAGCTAAAGGGGTAACCCATCCTGCTTAAATCCAAAAAGACGTGGCTTACTTTGTATAATCTCATTTTTAGGTGTATTTAATCTTTTACACAGGGACAGCATGATAAATTCTGTCTGGAGAGTCTCATTGTACCGAAGTCGTGTTCTGAAAGCTGCACCTCTGAGCTTTAGTAACTCTTCTCTCAGACCACTTGCAGTCCTTGGATCTCTTAAGCTTCCTGCTTTTGTATTGAATAACTGCCTTTATCAGGTGGATTTGATAGAGAACCCTGCTGAGCAAGTTAACTCACAAATTGGCAAGCACTTAGTAGACTTTAAATACTTCCAGCTTGTTTTAGACTTTGGTGAGTTTGGGCTAGAACCATCTCAGCCCACTAACAAACAAAGAATCATTTTCAGTTTGGGGGAAAAAAAAAAAAAGAGTTACTGAAATGCAGAACTTCTGTAGTCCAGTGCCAGAGTTTGTCTGTGCTCTGATTCAATTGAATCTTTCTGTTCAGGTTGTATCCACCAGCCTAGAACAAAGTGACTTCTGATACAGAATACCTGTGATTCTCAGTGGTTAATATGTGCTGCTTCTGGCCTCTTGTATCAAGCCTTGTGGGTTGTAGGGGGAAATTTATTTTTCTTTGAAGTGTCTTTTATCTTTTCTGCTGGAAGATGGAGACATCTTGGCAGCTTCTATTTTTACTTAATTCAATTTCTGTCATTTTAGGCAGCCTTACAAAAGCAGCAGGAAGCAGTTGTGGCAGCAACAGGGACCCCTCTGACTACCGCCTCGAAGGTGAATGCAGCTGGGCCAGGGGATACACCATCTATTAATGGGCAGGCCAGCACACATGCAGACAGTCCTGAAAAAGAGCTGGATCCAGAGGCTTTAGAAGAAGCACTAGAGAATGGACCAAGAGGTAGGACTGGCCAGCTTCCTTAATTGGAAATAAATAGCTAAAGCTTTTCCTGGCATTCAGATGCCTTAAGCACATTTGCTGTGGTTCTTTGCTTGGGCTCATGTGCAAGAGCTAGGAAACAGGAAACAACAAAAGCACTCCTGGCAAAGTAGATGGGATCCAGAACCTTTTTCCACTCTTGACTTGGAGGAGAGGAGCACAAGTTTGAGCAGAGAGCTGTTCTGTCCAGAATATGTTCAATCTCTTTTGAACTTCGAGTCAAAACTGAGTGCTTTAGCCTTGCAGATGAAAATGAAGCAAACTCCTCCTTACTGTATCTCTCTGAATGCAGCCCTACATGTGGCTTACTCCTGACCCATATGCAGTCCAGACTGCTGTCCCTTCACATTTCCTACCTTCCCCAGACAGCTTCTAAAGATCTGTGGAAGTGGAGCAGGAAAAGTAGCCTCCCAGCAGCTCTCCCATCACTTGTGTTTCTGGGAGTACCTCTATACTTGCATCTACAATCAGTAGTCCTCAAAAGATGTGCTTGGATCCCAGTATGGAACCAGTCCCTGTCTGCATAGTGATGTGTTCAGCTATTTCAGTCAGTATTTGACCATTTCTAGACAAATGCACAAGCTCTGGTTCCATCACTTTGTGGCAGGGCTCTGTGTAATGTGGCCATGTCACTTGGCACAGTGCAAGTCTCTTCTCTGTAAGCACTGCTGGTTTGAAGGTGGTGGATAGGTAAACTGGTAGGATTTCAGTGTGCAGTGTTACATTTAAACTTGCACTGCATTTCATACAAGCTTCAACTGTGAAAGGATGTTTCTTGAGTAAAAATCAACCCTAAAATTGAACACACTCACACACACAGAGAGACACACACACATACTATACCACCCCCAAGACAAACTGAGTGCTCGTGGTCCTCAAGTGCCCCTGAGGCACACTTAGGTATGCAGCATAACTGAAACAACGATTAAGTGGAGTTTTTCCTCCTCTCTCCAGATTCTGATCCTGCGATCTGTGCCCCATCAATGTGGACACGGCCCCAGATAAAAGACTTCAAGGAAAAGATCCGTCAGGATGCAGACTCTGTGATCACAGTGGGCCGAGGAGAAGTGGTTACAGTTAGAGTACCAACTCATGAAGAGGGCTCTTACCTCTTCTGGGAGTTTGCTACAGACAATTATGACATTGGTTTTGGGGTGTATTTTGAATGGACAGACTCCCCTAATACTGCAGTCAGCGTGCATGTCAGTGAATCCAGTGATGATGAGGATGAAGAAGAAGGTAAGTGTACTTATTTGTGTAAGCTGCCAGTCTCACAGAGCTTGCCATGGAGAAAAACACAACTGATGATCTTGCCTAGTCTCCCACTTCCTCCAGCTTCCACCTAGCTGGGGAATCTTGTCTTTAGCTTTGAATAGGAAGTGCAATTCTGAAAGTAACTTCAGTCACCTCATTTGGTCACAGATAGGTTAAAGCAGTTCATAGATTCATAGATTGATAGAATGGTTTGGGTTGGAAGTGATCTTAAAGATCATCTAGTTCCAGCCCCACCTCTATAGGCAGGGACATCTTCCACTAGGCCAGGTTGCTAAAGGCCTCATCCAGCTGACCTTGAACACCTCCAGGGAGGGGGCATCCATAACCTCCCAGGGCAGCCTGTTCCAGTCTCTAACCACCCTCACTGGAAAGAATTTCTTCCTAATATCCAGTCTAAATCTCCCCTCCTTGAGCTTCAATCCATTCCCCTTTGTCCTATCACTACAAGCCCTTTCAAAGACCCCTTCCCAGCTTTCTTGAAGGTCCCCTTCAGGCACTGGAAGGCTATTATAAGAAGACTCCAAGGAGTCTTCTCCAGGCTGAACAGCCCCAGCTGTCACAGCCTGTCCCTGCAGGGGAAGTGCTCCAGCCCTCTGATCATTTCTGAGGCTCTCCTCTGGACAAATTCAAACATTTGATTGCCCTTCTTATGTTGGGGGTCCCAGACCTGGATGCAGTATTCCAGGTAGGGTCTCACCAGAGCAGAGGAGATGAATTGCCTCCCTTGTCCTGCTGGTCACACTGTTTTGGATGCAGCCCAGCACACAGTTGCCTTCTGAGCTCCCAGTGCACATTCCCAGCTCATGTTGAATTTTTCATCAGCTGACATCCCCAAGTCATCCTCCTTCAGACTGCTCTTGAGCCACTCCTTGTCCAGCTGTATTTGTGCTTGGAGACAAGGGTGAGGAATCCTATTCCCAGGTTTTCCTTACTCCTTAGTGTGCCCTCTTGTCCAGTTTAGCTATTCAGTAAGCTAGGCTGAAACCTATGCCATAATAGAGCACAGTGGGTCTGCTCACTGAAAATGTTGAGGCGAATCCTGCTCTGCTGCTCACAAACCCTTTCTAGGAAAGAAGGCTTCAGCAAAACCACTTAGAAGAGAAATTCCTGATAGTGGCCTGGACATAGGTCACAGCCTTTTACCTACAAGGGAGTCTAACATGGCATCAGAAAAAAAATGTTTTGAAATGAGCATGCAGTTTGCTCTGGTGTAAGAATATTCTGAGTATTTACTACTAAGTAGCCAGTAGTAGTATGTCAGATCAATAGCAGTGTAGGGCGATGTCTTAATGAAAACTAGAGCTTGGCTTCCTTACAAACTGACCCAGCTGAATCAGAGCAGTGCCAGGGTGAGTTTTAATGTCAGACTGTAGAACTGGAGGGAGACTGTTTACAAAGGCTTGCAGTGGTAGGACAAGGGGCAATGGTTTCAAACTAGAGAAGAGCAGATTTAGGTTGGATGTTAGGAACTAGCTCTTTACCATGAGGGTGGTGGAACACTGGAACAAGTTACCCGGGGAGGTAGCTGAGGCCTGTCCTATCCCTGGAGCTGTTCAAGGTGTGAGGCTCAACAGAGCTCTGGGCAACCTAATCTAGTGGAGGATGTCCCTGCTGACTGCAGAGGAGGTTTGACTACATGCCCTTTGGAGGTCACTTCCAACTCAGACCATTCTATATGAATAAAGTGAGCATGCTCACTCTTCCTCCTGCTTTGGAATGCTTTAGCCACAGCCTTGGTGGGACCCATCTGATTCCTAAGCTAACAAAGAGCACCTTGTCCACTACAGATCAGTCTTTCTCTTGCAAAGCATCCACCCCTGTGAACTGACACTTTTTTTTGTTTGCTTTACTTTTTTCCCTTGCAGAAAATGCTAGCAGTGAAGAAAAAGCCAAAAAGAATGCCAACAAGCCTCAGCTAGATGAAATAGTGCCTGTGTACAGACGAGACTGTCACGAAGAAGTGTATGCTGGCAGCCACCAGTACCCAGGGAGAGGAGTTTATCTCCTTAAATTTGACAACTCCTACTCCCTATGGAGGTCAAAAACAGTTTACTACAGAGTTTATTATACTAGATAAAGGTATGGCTGTGTCTGAGGCTGGGCTCTGCAGAAGATGTCATTTTATTTGGAATTTTTCTTCAAGCATAATGGATCCTTCTGAGTCTGTGTTTTATCCTGTCTGTATCTGTATGGTTTGTGTGAACCTTAACAAGTAGACACTGGGATCTTCCTGCTTCATGACACTAATGCATATTGCATTGGGTTTAACACAGGATCTCCCTAGCCCTTTTCAGGTATTGGAGTTAACCAATGGAAGTCATTGGCTCCAGTGCTAAGGTCACATCGGTTGCATTTGTTTAAAACCTCCTGAAAAAGGGAGAGGGAGTTGCTGGCTCACTGGCTGTGGGTGATCTGATACTTCCAGGTTCTGGATGCTTTGAATAACTCGTTAACAGTTAATTTAAAGGTTCCATCAGTAACTGGTAGATTTGGATGCAGTTTGCTGTGTAGCAAGTTTCTCATAACTGTAACTGAATGTCAGATTTTTACACCATTAAAACTTGAAATTTTTCAGTTGATGCAGTTTAGTAACAAGTTGTCTGGCTTCTGTCCTCCTTAAAGAAGAAATGTTCAGTTCCTTAAACCAGTGCAGTAGCTAAGGATGAGCAGCATCCTGGAACTACAGTGAGTAACCTCTTCTGCAGATGTCACATGAATGGCAACTAAATGTGGCAAGAAGAACCTTAATCTCTCTGCCCTAGAATTTAAAAAAGAGTCTCTTTTGGCTGGTGTTTGGGGGTTTTTTGTTTGTTTTTGAAGCAAGTGACTTTTGAACCAGGGCACAAACTATTTCTAAGTTTGGTGGGTTTATAATGGGGTAGACTTACTAAAAATAGTATCTAAAAACCTGAAACCAGTCTTCTGCACAATGGTCTGCTTTGCCTGTGTTTGTAAAACCTGCATAAGCACATTGTGCACCTGAAGAACTTTGAAGTATAGGAGTTAATGTTGCACTAATGATGGAAATCACTGCCAGTCCCTTTCAGTCTGAACTGGTGATACTTCAGTGCAAGCTTTCTGCTTGAATCTTATAACTGAACCTGCAGAAAGGCAGAGTGCACAGACAGATCCTTAACAATATAGCTTTAATCTCAATTTCATATTGTTTGGTTGGGGCATTTCATATTTTGTATAGGGTGGGGGGGGGTGGGGAAAAATGCAGGTGGCTTGAGGCTGCAGTAAGAACCTGCTACCCGTAGAGCCCTGCACCCCAGGGGTGAGATGTTTGCCTAAGTGCTCTCTGCATGGGTAATGCACTTTTGTTACTGAAAGGGATGTGGTTACTTTGGGTCTCTCCCATCAGTTCTTGCAGTAAGACTTCCATTGATTTAGCTGCAGCATGTGCAGTTCCAAGGCAGGTGAGGTTGGGGTGGTGGGATTGGATGCTGAGTTTTGTACATACATGATACTTTACTTTTCTCATCCCAACCCTGGAGATACTTTCTCCTAAGAGTGCTTAATCTGTCACCCTGCGTTTGGTTCAGCAACACCATACCAGCTTATAGCCAGTTAGTGCTGCTTTAGCCCAAAACACTGTAAAATGTTCTGCTTTTGTGTACATAGAGTATATAAACCATGACTTTAGAAAGTACCTTGCTTTGGAAGAAAACTGTATTTAATGTAAAAAAAAAAAAAAAAAAGAAAAGCAAAAAAAAAACCCAAACAGCAAAAGGAAAAAAAAAAAATCACTTTTAAAAAGGCAGGCACTAATATATTTCTTCCAGTCTTCAATTGAATTTTTTTTTCTTTCTTTTTTTTTCTATTTTTTTGAGTCCATACAAAACTGTTACAACTTCTTTTTATTTCCTCCTTTCCTCTAATACTCTCTGTTCTTGGGAGTGGTGTTTGTCGCTTTAAATGGCAGCACTTAACTGTCCTGTGTTGGATGTTAGAACTTTTACATTTTCAGGCCTTTTGTTTGGTTTTTTTTATTGCCTCTGGCTGTTGGTTAGTACAGTACAAGTGCGACTTCCAGATACCCTGAGATAGTATTTAATCCTAATTAAAATACATTTATCTGTAATGCTGTTGGCTTTTTATTAATTTGGACCCCCTGGCATTCCTGTGTGTGGCTGTTGTTTAGGTGAGAGAAGCTTGGCCTCTTTCCCTCTCATTTTTAAAAGTTCACTGGCCTGCTAGCACTGTGGGCATAGCAGTCAAGTCATAGGATGGTTTGGATTGGAAGGGGCCTTAATGAACCTCTAGTTCCAGCACCCCCACCAACACACCTCCCACCTGACCACATTGGTCAAGGCCTTGTCCAGCCTGGCCTTGAACCACTGCGGAGGCTAAGGATGAACAGCAGCCTGAAACTGCAGCAAGTAACCTCTTATTCAGTTTACAGCTTTGGGACAGCCAGGGAGGTGGCTTCCACAGCTTCCCTGGGCAACTTGTTCCAGTGTCTCACCAGCCTCTTCCAAATAACCAGTCTAAATCTCCCCTCCTCCAACTCAAAGCCATTCCCCCTTGTCTTATCACTACATGCCCTTGTACACAAGTCCCTCCAGCAGCTTTCCTGTAGCCCCCCCCTTCGGGTACTGGAAGGCTGCTCTATGGTCTCCCTGGAGCCTTCTTTAGGCTGAACAGCCCCAACTCTCACAGCCACATGGGCCAAAGGCTTAGTGTGAGAAGTGTCTCTTGCTTGTTGGATGAGTCCATCTGTCAAAATTAGAAGGCCCTAGCTTGAACAACATAACAAATTTAGTTTTTGAAAGGGTGGCAGAAAGAATTGGGAGTGGGCAGCTAAAACTTGCAAGCTGTTTTCTGCCTAGGAAAAAAGTGTTGCCTTCCTTCCTGAGGCTTCATGAACCAGTCTCAAAGGCCAGTAGGAGCTGACATGTTGGGCCTGAAAAACCCTTGACCCAAAGGGCAAGAGACAGGTAGAACCGTGCTGGGTTTAAAGTAAATGAGAAGAAAATCAAGAACCTAGAAGCTAAAAGCCAAAGCTATGCCAGTTAGGCTTAGGTTTCTGCTGGACAAAATCACCCTTTGCTGCTTACCTCCTACTAGTAATTAGCTTGTCCTGGAGCTGGTTTGATCCACTGTCCAGATCCCACTGGCCCTATCTGCCCCTGCAGACAGCAGCCTCTCAATCTAGTGCTTCCAGATCCCATCTGTGGAGCAGTGAGCACAAAGCAAGCACTGTGCTGTTAGGAGCAAGATGCTGAGAAGGTCACTGGACCATATAGTCCAAGTGTATTACAAACAAGTTTCACACAGAATGTGCAAGTGCTTTGAAAACCAAAGCAATGACAGGAGCATGCCCAACCCAGCTGGACCTACTTCACCTGTCTCATGCATGGGGAAGTCCACCTTGCTCCCACTGAAAGTGAAGCTCTGTGATCCTTGCAGCTCACCTAAGGCACAAGACTTACCATAAACAGTCTGAGATGCTGTGATGCAATGTGCACAGGTTGATAATGCAGATCCTTTGAGAAAAGATCAATAACCCCAGTGGCAAACCCCTGCTAGAAATCAGGTTCTCAGAAGCCCTGCCAACACGAGTGGTGCTGGTGCAGCTTCCTCCCCTTGGAGGCAGTTGTATGGGAGATACTAAGGGCAAGTGCAATTGAAACAACTGGATGAGAACTAAGCCACTATGAAGTCACTGTTGCTTGTTCTCTTTGCTGTCCTTCTCCACCCCTTGGATTTTGGCACTTTCTACCTTGTATATTGCTTTGTAAGACACAGTTCTGTTTGCAGGGAACAAAGGTTTTAGTAGTCTACAACAGCAACAAAAAAACAACCCCAAGGCATTAAGCCTTGGCTTGCTTCATACACACAGGGCTGTGACTTCAGTGATGGCAAGAACAAGGTAGGAACTGTTTTAATATGTATTTCAGCTGTGCCCACTGCCCCAGTCAGTGCCCCAAGGATGGGCATCATCCATCCCCAGCACAGCAGAGCACCAGGAGCAGCTTCAGCACCCTGACACAGAAACCACCTCCTGCCTCAGCCAGCTACACCTCATAAATCACAGAATGGTAGGGATTAGAAGGGACTTCTGGAGGTGAGTGGGTCCAACTCCTCTGCCAAATAGCATCATCTAGGGCGTGTCACACAGGAACACATCTAGCTGGGTCTTGAAGGACCCAGAGAAGGAGATTCCACAACTTCTCTGGGCAGCCTGTTCCAGTGCTCTGTCAGCCTTACAGAAAAGGCTGAGGTGGAGTTTCCTGTGTTCCAGTCTGTGACCACTGCCCCTCATCCTATCACAGGACACCACTGAAAAGAGACTGGCCCCTTCTTGACACCTACTCTTCAAATGTCTTCTCCAGCCTGAACAGCCCCACGTCTCTCAGCAGATGTTGCAGTCCCTTAATCATTCTTGTAGTCTCTGTAGGGCTCTCTCCAGTATATCCCTGTCCCTCTTGAACTGAGGAGCCCAGAATTGGACACAACACTCCAGATGTGGTCCACCAGTGCAGAGTAGGGGGCAGGAGAACCTCCCTTGACCTGCTGGCCACAGTCTTCTTAAGGCACCCCAGGGATACTATTTGCCTTCTTGGCCACAAGGGCACATTGCTGTCTCATGTATAACTTACTGTCCTCCTTTGGCCTGGCACATCCCTCCACAAGGAGGAGAGACACTCAAGCCTGGGTGGCATGGGGTAACTGCAAGGAAAAATCACCATCTTTTCACAGATGCCCCACTGCCAGGCAGAGATGAAGCTCTCTGAGAGGTCTGTGCAGGTTGCTCAGCCTGACCGGGTCCTTTTCCCCAACATGAGTAATGCTGTTTTCCTGCAGGTTGTTGACAACATTTTCCCTTGGCAAAGGCTTGCTCTGGGATGCCTGTGCCAGAAGTAATTTTTACAGGTAGTCTTTGGTAGCCAGCCTGCCAGAGCTGGATAAACAAGGAGCTGAGGTGGCAAGCTCCCCCTCCCAGCAGAAGACACTCACAAAGAGCCACTTTCAGCTGCCCTTCTGAAACTAGGCAGCCTGATGGGACGTGTGCCAGGTTTCCTTTCCCATCCTTGCTGGTAGGGCTTGAAGTGGCCATGAAGCAAATAAGGCAAGCCAATAATAAGACTTGAGGCTGATCAGCCTGGAGAAGAGAAAGCTCCCAGGAGGTCTTAGAGCAGCCTTCCAGTACCTGAAGACGGCCTACAAGAAAGCTAGGGAGAGACTTTAACCTGTCCCATTGGCCAGGGACATTAAAGGGAACAAGAAGAACTTCTTCAGGTATATTAGTGAGAAGAGGAGAACTAGGGACAATGTGGGACCCTTACAGAAGGAAAATGGAGAGCTGCTGACAAAGGACATGGACAAGGCTGAGGTGCTCAATGACTTCTTTGCCTCAGTCTTTAACAGCAAGGGCTCCAACCACAATGTCCAAGTTGCAGAGGGTAAAAGTGAGGACTGGGAGCAGGCAAATCTGCCTACTATAGTAGAAGATGATATTTATGAGCTCCTAAGAAACCTGAATGTGCACAAGTCCATGGGGCCTGATGAGATCCACCCACGGCTCCTGAGGGAACTGGCAGATGAAGTTGCCAAACCACTGTGCATCATATTTGAAAAGTCATGGCAGACTGGTGAAGTTCCTGCTGACTGGAGGAGGGCAAACATAACACCCATCTTCAAGAAGGGTAAAAAGAATGACCCTGGAAACTACAGACCAGTCAGCCTCACCTCTGTGCCTGGCAAGATCATGGAGCAGATCCTGCTGAAAGTCCTGCTAAGGCAAATGGAAAACAAAGCAGAGGTGATTGGTGGGAACCAGCATGGCTTCACCAAGGGCAGATCTTGCCTGACAAATTTAGTGGCTTTCTATGATGAAGTCACAGCGACAGTGGACAAGGGAAAGGCAGCTGATGTCATCTACCTGGACCTGAGTAAAGCATTTGACTCTGTCCCACATGACATCCTGGTCACCAAACTGGAAAAGCATGGACTTGATGGATGGACCACTCGCTGGATAAGGAATTGGCTGGATGGTCGAACCCAGAGAGTGGTGATCAAGGGCACAATGTCCACCTGGAGACCAGTGACAAGTGGTGTCCCTCAGGGGTCAGTGCTGGGACCAGTGCTGTTTAACATCTTTGTCAGTGACATGGACAGAGGAATGGAGTGCACCCTCAGCAAGTTTGCAGATGACACCAAGCTGTGTGGCACAGTCGACTTGCTAGAGGGCAGGGATGCCATCCAGAGGGACCTGGACAGGCTGGAGAGTTGGGCCCAGGCCAACCTGATGAAATTCAATAAGGCCAAGTGTAAGGTCCTGCACCTGGGTAGGCACAATCCCAAGCACAAATACAGGCTGGGTGGTGAATGGCTGGAGAGCAGCCCTGAGGAAAAGGACCTTGGAGTCTGGGTTGATGAAAAGCTCAACATGAGCCTGCAGTGTGCACATGCAGCCCAGACAGCAACCGAGTCCTGGGCTGCATCAAGAGCAGCGTGGCCAGCAGGGCAAGGGAGGGGATTCTGCCCCTTTACTCTGCTCTCGTCAGACCCCACCTGGAGTACTGTGTGCAGTTCTGGAACCCTCAGCACAGGAAGGACATGGAAGTGTTGGAGCGGGTCCAGAGGAGGGCCACAAAGATGATCAGAGGGCTGGAGCAGCTCTCCTATGAGGACAGGCTGAGAGAGTTGGGGCTCTTCAGCCTGGAGAAGAGAAGGCTTCGAGGGGACCTGATAGTAGCCTTCCAGTATCTGAAGGGGGCCTACAGGAAGGCTGGGGAGGGACTATTGACAAGGTCTTGCAATGACAGGACAAGGGGCAATGGGTTTGAACTGGCAGAGGGGAGATTTAGACTGGATGTTAGGAGGAAGTTCTTTGCAGTGAGGGTGGTGAGACACTGGCACAGGTTGCCCAGGGAGGTTGTGGCTGCTCCCTCCCTGGAGGTGTTCAAGGCCAGGCTGGAGAAGGCCTTGAGTGACCTGTACTAGTGGGAGGTGTCCTTGCTTATGGCAGGGGGTTGGAACTAGATGATCCTTGAGGTCCCTTCCAACCTTACCATTCTATGATTCTATGACTTTTGCTAGGATGAGGGGGAATGGCTTGAAGCTGGAGGGGGGAGATTTAAACTGGAGATTAGGAAGAAGTTGTTTAGTGTGAGAGTGGTGAGACACTGGCACAGGTTGCCCTGGGAAGTTGTGGGTGCCCCTTCCCTAGAAGTGTTCAAATCCAGGTTGGATGACGCCTTGAGTGACCTGTTCTGGTGAAAGGTGTCCTTGCCCATGGCAGGGGAGTTGGAACTAGAGGTGGTCTAGGCTGTGCTGCCATTCAGCAAGAGCTGGCCAGGCTGAAGGGTTGGGCAGGGATGAAGCTTGTGAAGTTCATCAAGTGCAAGTGTAAAGTCCTGCACCTGGGAAGGAATAGGCACATGCACTAGTAGAGGTTAGGAGATGATCTGCTAAAAAGCAGCTCTGCAGGAAAGTACCTGGGATTCCTGGTGGCAAACAAGTGCTCCCTGAGCCAGCAATGTGCTCTAGTGGCCAAAGCACCCAACAGGTATCATGGGGTGCATTAAGAAGTGGCCAGCAGGTCGAGAGGTTTTCCTCTCCCTCTACTCTTCCCCAGTGAGAGGCCACTTCTGGAGTACTGGGTCCAGTTCTAGGCTCCCTAGTTCAAGAGAAACAGGGAACTACCAGGGAGAGTCCAATAGAGTGCCACAAAGAGGGAACTGCAGCAGCTCTCTTACAAAGAAAGGCTGAGAGACCTGGAGCTGCTTAGCCTGGAGAGGAGACTGAGAGCAGATCTTACCAGTGCTTATGAATAACTAAAATGTACAGGTCAATAAGAAGAGGCCAGTTGCTTTCCAGTAGTGCAGTGATAGGGCAAGAGGTGATGGATACAAACTGGAACACAGGAAGTTTCATGCAAACATAAGGAAAAACTTCTTTCCCAGGAGGGTGGTGGAGGACTGGAGCAGGCTGCCCAGAGAGGCTGTGGAGACTCTGTCTCTGGAGACTTTCAAGACCCACCTGGCTGTGTCCCTGCATAACCTGCCCTAGGTGATCCTGCTTTGGCAGGGGGGTTGGCCTAGCTGGTCTCCAGAGTCCCTTCCAAGGCCAGCACTCTGTGGTTCATGCCTAGCTCTGCACGGCTGCAGGCATTCAGTCTGGGAGCTCCAGGGAAGCGGATGGCTGTGTACAGGCTGCATGCCCTGGGGCCCACCCATCGCCCAGCTGGAGATTTTTCCTTTCAGGAAAGGGCTGGGAAGCAGCCAAGCCCCCTCGGCTCCGGCTGGGATGCAGATCCTACTGCTCACAACAGCGTCCTGCACCGGCTCCTGACTGCCCTGCATAGCACAGCATGCTCAGGTGCTGGGAGCCAGAGTCCAGCAAGCTTCACCATTGCATCACTGCTGCTTTTTCACACCCCAAAAATGGGAGAGAATGAGGGGAAAAGGGAGGGAAAACCATACTGGGGCTTCAAGGATCCAGCTGGGGACATGCCAGCAGCAAGTGTAGCAGCGACCCCACTGCTGCAGTGGCCACAACCACAAACATTTGGTGGGCTGGATGTGGCCCAAGAGTGGGCATGGCATGGCATAGCAGTGAGAAACCCCCAGCTCCAGAGGGATTTGTGTGTTCACCACCCAAACACCAGTGTGGTCCTGGGAGCAGCTGGGATTGTACCATTAGATGGGGCTGTAGTTAAAGAATTAGGATTTGTAAACTGAATTTTGGACTCCAGATGGGATTTGTTTGAGGGCAGCAGAGAAATATTGGTCACCCCTGGCTCCATCTCCCCTTTTGATGTGGGGCAGGTGAAAGCTTGTAGGGTGAAAAGGCATGGCAGGAGGGGCAGGAGTCGCACAGAGCCCACGAGGCACGGCAGGAGGGGCAGGAGTCTCACAGAGCCCACGAGGCACGGCAGGAGGGGCAGGAGTCAACATATTGCCAGCATCCACTGCTGCTGCGGCAGAATTTACCCATCCTAATTCCTCTGCTTTACCTTGATGACACACACAGAGCACGGAAAAAGGAAAGGTCCTGGCAAAGACCTTCTGCTCACTCGCCCATGGACTTCCCTTTGGATTTCAGAAGGAATTAACCTCACTGATTTCTGACCTAACCACCTTAGGTAGCAGCTGTACGTTG
>VWZE01024646.1:160283-180016 GCA_013396675.1 Eubucco bourcierii
TCCCACCAATCACCTCTGCTTTGTTTTCCATTTGCCTTAGCAGGACTTTCAGCAGGATCTGCTCCATGATCTTGCCAGGCACAGAGGTGAGGCTGACTGGTCTGTAGTTTCCAGGGTCATTCTTTTTACCCTTCTTGAAGATGGGTGTTATGTTTGCCCTTCTCCAGTCAGCAGGAACTTCACCAGTCTGCCATGACTTTTCAAATATGATGCACAGTGGTTTGGCAACTTCATCTGCCAGTTCCCTCAGGACCCGTGGGTGGATCTCATCAGGCCCCATGGACTTGTGCACATTCAGGTTTCTTAGGAGCTCATAAACATCGTCTTCTACTATAGTAGGCAGATTTGCCTGCTCCCAGTCCTCACTTTTACCCTCTGCAACTTGGACATTGTGGTTGGAGCCCTTGCTGTTAAAGACTGAGGCAAAGAAGTCAGGAGAATGCAGGATGCTGAACCTCAAGTTGCACCAAGGGAAGTTTAAGTTGGATATTAGAATAAAATTCTTCACTGAAAGGGTTGTCAAACACTGGAACAGGATCCCCAGAGAGGTGGTTGAATCCCTGGAGGTGCTTCACAGACACAGAAATGTGGTGCTGTGTGCCACAGTTCAGCCTCAGCCTTGGCAGAGTTAAGGGAATGGTTTGCTCTATGATCTTAAAAGTTTTTTCACACCAAAATCATTCTGTGATTCTATGATTTTGAACATGCTGGTTTTGCTGAGAGCTGTTAATACTCAGGAGGAAAAAAAGAGGAGGGGACTGGAGTCCTGGTGAAAAATGCAACCACGGCAAAGTGGTGTTACAGACACAACAGCTAGTCACAAAGGAGAGGCAGGGAGAGGGAACATCTTTCGCAAGCCCAATTCATAGTGTTTGGAAAACAGTCTTAGAGGCACAGGCAGCCTCTTGCAGAATGGATATGTCTCCTCTTGGGCAGCATCCATTAAAGAGATGTATTTGAATGGAATGGTGAGGAACAGCAGCACAAAATCCTAAAATAGACATGACAATGCTTCTTTCTGTCTCGTTCAGCTGGCACACGAATTTCTGCTGTTCCTCTAGCAACTCACCCAGGCAGAGATACTTTCCCCCAGCCTCACACCTGACACTATCCCAAAGCTGGCCCAGCATGGGGGGCTCAGGCTGCAGAGTGGTTCCTGCTGTACAGGTCAGGGTCCTTCTGTCCTTTCTGGAAGCCTTACACAGAAAATATGTCCCTCCCATGGCGTCCATGTGCCTCATCTCCCCTTAGCAGCCTTTGCAGCGTGCCTGTAAATCCAAGTGACGCCTGCAGCAGGAGATTTCACAGCCCGAGGAATAGGAAAACATCCAGGGAAAATCCATATTGGGAGGCAGGGTAATTAGGCAGAGGGAGGTGACAGGTGCTAAACTCTAAATTGGGACGTCAGACAGACACCTGAGTGAGCAGACAGAGGGAAGGAAACAAAAGACTGCTTTCAGCTGCCCTGTGGAACCCTGTCCTGCTTCTGCCGCAGGAGGGAGGTGGGACAGGGAAGGGGCTGGGGGCACGACATAAGCATGGCCTTGCAACTGGAGGTGCCTAAGGGGACTGCAGACCCCGGGGTGACATCCATCTTTCCTTTCCCAACCCTGTCTCACTGGGCTTGGCCCATCCTCTGCTGCTACCTTGGACCCTTGCTGACCGGGGCCTGCCGCCCAGCGCAGATCCTCCCAGACCCAATCCCAACTCCTTGCCAAGGCGGGTTCACCTAGAGCCGTGCTCAGACGCTCCCTGCCTCCCCTGGGCAAACCTAACCTTTCGTTTCTCTCAGACGCAACACCCACAAACTTCGGCCTCTAGCCTCTTGCGTTCATTCGACGGGACCGGCTTTAGCTGCCCCAACATGCCTGCTGAAGCAGTTACTGCTGGTGTCTCTCTCTCCAACCCCCGAAACATCTCCTCACCGTTTCACTCCCGCTCTGCAGGCCAGTCGCTGGTCTCTCCAGGGCTCAGAGTTGCAGTGGCTGCCATTATCCCTTCCAGGTTAAGTCCAGCCGGGCCTGGGAGTGGTCTGGAAACCGGACCGCAGGTGTTCGTGGCCGGGGGTGGATTGCCCAGGTCAAAGTTCATCCCCTCCCCCGTCCTGCCCACAGCCCTCTCAGACCCAGCCGCGCTGCTCCTCGCGCTCCTCTGCCTGAGCAGTGTGTGCGCAGGCACGCGGCCAGCTAGCTGCGGGGCCAGCCCTGTACCTCCCGAGCCAGAGGCTCCGCTGCCATCCGGCCTCCTTTTGGATATGCATTCCTATCTGTTCCCTCCCCTTAGATCTCTGTAACCTTACCTTACCTTAAATACCTTTTCTTTATTGTTAAAGTTACCTTGTAACTTCTAAATCGGTGCAAGGCTGCTCTTCGGGTGTTTTACCCCTTTCTCTACCTAATTTGGGGAGCTTGTGAGCTCCTGGAGAACTTAAACGTAGTAAGACCATCACGTGATGCTTGGCACTACGGTGGGCAGAGCCGAGGCAGGCACTGGAGTGGCTGCTGCCCTCAGGAGCACTGCACAAGGGGCAAGCTCTTGTGAAAACACAGAGATAGGGGTTGGAAGGAGCCTCCAAAAATCAACTCCAACTCCCTGCCGAGGCAGGTTCACCTAAAGGAGGTCACATAGAAATACGTCCCTGTGGGTTTGGAATCTCTCAAGAGGAGGAAGACTCCCGTGATCACCTCTCTGGGCAGCCCGTTCCAATGCTCTGTCATCCTTAAACTAAGGCAGTTCCTCTTCATATTTAGATGGAATTTCCTATGTTCAAGTTTGTGCCCATTGTCTCTTGTCCTGTCACTGGGCAGCACTGAAAAATAGCCTGGTCCCATCCTGCTGATACCCACTCTTTCAGCATTTCTAAACATTTAGAAGATTCTCCCCCCTGCAGTCTTTTCCAGACTAAAAAGACCAAATTCTCTCAGTCCTTCCTCACAAGAGAGATGTTCCAGTGCCCTCAGTATCTTTGTAGCCCTTTTCTGTACCCTCTCCAGCAAGTCCCTGTCCTTTAACTGAGGAACGTAGAACTGGATACAGTATTCAGAGTGTGAAAACCTACTCCCAGGCTTGAGGTATTCCACAGTTTGGACATGGAGCCTTGTGCTCTGTTCTGACTGGTTGGTTGGTTTTGACCCTGCACATCCAACTCTCTTACCTCTTTGAGCTGGCTCTGTGCCCTGGGCAGTCCTCCTCCCAGATGAGTTCTTCTTTATGTCTTATTGCTAGAAGAACAGAAAGGTGCCCAAAGTGCCTTTGTGCACACCAAATAGCCAACTTGAACTCCTCACTGAGTTCCTCAGCATCACTGCTAACAGAATAGATCCATAACAGGCAGGAGCAATTCTCAACTATTGCAGTAAAGTAAAGGAGGGTTGTGGGGGTTTTGTTTGGTTGGTTTTTTCCTTACCTTGTAAAATGTTTATTTCTTTCTCAAATGCAGAGATGGGGGAACAAACTGAAGCTGAGAGCTGTTTGCCTCCTTCAGTGGGGTCTGCATTTACTCCTTTATGTCCAGCAAGGCTGCACAGCCTCGTTGACTGGATTCAGTGTCACTAAGGACAAATCTCCCTATAGGAGAAACATTTTAATATGATGGGAAGTTGAAGCATTTGCACCAAAGAACTTTCCCCATCGCCACCACAACATTTTTGCAGATCACACCAAAGTGAGTGGGGAGGTTGACACATGAGAAGGGAGAGCCTCCAGGAATAACAGGGCAGGCTGAAGGAGCTGGCAAGCAAGAACCTTATGAAGTTCAATGAGGACAAGTGTAGAGTCTTGCACCTGGGAATACATAACGCAGGAGTGCAGCTCAGGCTGTGATCCACCTGTCTGGAGAGCAACCCTGTGGAGAGGGCCCTGGGGGTCATGGTGGACAAGCAGCTCAGCATGAGCAAAAAGTGTGCTGCAGCAGCAAAGCAAGCCAACAGGGTGCTGTGTTGCATCAACAAGGGCATCACCAGCAAAGATAAAGAAGTCATTGTCCCACTCAGTGCTTGTCAGGCTACACCTGGGCACTGTGTGCAGTTTTGGTCCACACTGTACAGAAAAGAAGCAGACAAGCCAGAGAGTGTCCCAAGGAGGTCCATGAGGATGCTGAGAGGCCTGGAAGACCTGTGATTCTGCATGGTGCTATTTGAGTTTTTCAGTGGCCAAGTGAAGACAGCCAGCTCAGTAACTGTTACTGCCACAGCTGTCCTGTGAAGCACAGATGCTGCCTGCTGTAGAATCATAGAATGGTAAGGTTGGAAGGGACCTCAAGGATCATCTAGTTCCAACCCCCNTCATTGTCCCACTCAGTGCTTGTCAGGCCACACCTGGGCACTGTGTGCAGTTTTGGTCCACACTGTACAGAAAAGAAGCAGACAAGCCAGAGAGTGTCCCAAGGAGGTCCATGAGGATGCTGAGAGGCCTGGAAGACCTGTGATTCTGCATGGTGCTATTTGAGTTTTTCAGTGGCCAAGTGAAGACAGCCAGCTCAGTAACTGTTACTGCCACAGCTGTCCTGTGAAGCACAGATGCTGCCTGCTGTAGAATCATAGAATGGTAAGGTTGGAAGGGACCTCAAGGATCATCTAGTTCCAACCCCCTGCCATAGGCAGGGACGCAGGGACACCGTACAGGGCACTCAAGGCCTCATCCAATCTGNATCAGGTCCCCTCGAAGCCTTCTCTTCTCCAGGCTGAAGAGCCCCAACTCCCTCAGCCTGTCCTCATAGGAGAGCTGCTCCAGCCCTCTGATCATCTTTGTGGCCCTCCTCTGGACCCGCTCCAACACTTCCATGTCCTTCCTGTGCTGAGGGTTCCAGAACTGCACACAGTACTCCAGGTGGGGTCTGACGAGAGCAGAGTAAAGGGGCAGAATCCCCTCCCTTGCCCTGCTGGCCACGCTTCTCTTGATGCAGCCTAGGACTCGGTTGCTGTCTGGGCTGCATGTGCACACTGCAGGCTCATGTTGAGCTTTTCATCAACCCAGACTCCAAGGTCCTTTTCCTCAGGGCTGCTCTCCAGCCATTCACCACCCAGCCTGTATTTGTGCTTGGGATTGTGCCCTGAGATGTTTTCACTATGAAGATCCCATTGTGGTGAGCATTGTGCTGCTGCTGAAAGGATTTTTTTCCTTATGAAGCCAGTGGATTAAAACAGTTCTGCTCAGTGCTGGGTTTATTCTGGAGCAGCTGGAATAGCTCATCACTGGCCTTAGGTTTGGGTTTTTTTTCCACAGAGTACTCAGCATTCACCAACCTGCCACACAGATCCTCTGCTCTCCAAACAGCTATCAGCTATAACTTTGAACACTGTCCTTTTTTGTCCCTACATGGAAGTCATCTGTGCAGTTAAAACAACTTAAGCAGAAACATGAGAGGTTATTTTAACAGCTGGTAGAATCATAGAATCATCAACTGGTTTTGGTTAGGAGGACCTTATAGGTCCATCTAGTTCCAACCCTCCTGCCATGGGCAGGGATATTTCCTCAGCACTCTACACAACTTGTCTTTGAAAACTTCTAGGCTTGGAGCCTCCACAACTTCTCTGGGCCTCATTACCTTTATGGGGAAGAATTTCTTCCTAACATCTAATCTGAATCAAGCTTCTTCCAGTCTGAAGCCATTAGCCCTCATCCTGTCACTCCATGCCTTTTTACAAAGTCACTCTCCAGCTCTTCTGCAGCCACCTTCAAACACTGAATAGCCACTCTAAGGTCTCCCCAGAGCCTTCTCTTCTCCAGGCTGGACAAGCCCAATTCTCTCACCCTGTTTTCAGAGCGGGGTGCTCAGGTCATCTTGGTGGCCTCCTCTGGACCCACTCCAACAGTTCCATGTCCTTGTGTTGGGTGCTCTGGAGCTAGACCCAGGACTCCATGTGGGATCTCACCGGAGCAGAGTAGAGCTTAAACAGCTTAAAACTGTGAGAATCAGGAGTTTTGACAGACTGGTTGCACCCATGTAGGAATGACAAAGAGAGCATGCAAGGAAACCTTGAATTAATTGGCCTGCAAACCACTCTGAGCACTAAGCTGGGACAAGTGAATGTGTTGATCTCATATCTAACAGCAAACACAAACTGGTTACCTCACTGTGCTGGCAGTGATGGAGGGACATGGAGGAAGGTAGCTTCTCCTCCTCCAGCTCTCAGTTCCTGTGTGCCTACAGAAGGAGGCCCAATGCCTTCCCATAGATTTTGTATAACCATGAAGGTTGGAAAAGACCTCTAAGATCAGTGAGTCCAACCTTCTAACCAACACCTCCATGACTCAAAGTGCCACACCTACTAATTTTTTTTTTTTAACATCTCCAGGGATGGTGACTCCACCACCTCCCTGGGGAGCCTGTTCCAATGCCTGACCACTCCTGCAGGAAAGAAATTCTTGCTAACATCCAACCTAAACCTCCCCTGGTGCAGCTTGAGGCCATTTCCTCTTGTCCTGTTATTATCTGGGAGAAGACATTTCACATAGATGAAGGCAGGAAAGGGGTGATCAACCTGCCAATGGGGAGCTGGCCTCTCAGCTGAAGCACAGTGCTGACAACATCCCACTCTGCTCCTCACCTAGACAAAACAAAGCAGCAAGCCACCTCATCCTAACTGTGTCCAGCCCAGGTAAAGGGCTATTTACAGTCTCCCCAATGAACCAGAGCACCTTCACATGTTAATTAGCTTTTGGGTTGCTCGTAGAAAACCCTGTGACATTAATAACACTTATTAAGGGGACGTTTCCCTGCTTGCGTGTGAGGGCAAAAGTCAGCGGATGCAAAAATAGGGCCAAGAGCCAAGATGGCTCAGCTCATCCTCAGGGCTGCATTTCTGCCACAGAGATGCTGAGCTGCGTTGGAGGATGACAACAACAACAGATAATGATATGCCTATCACACAAGGAAGTTATGAAAACTCAAGTTGCTTCTGCTGGGGTGCAGCTGCTGGGCTGAACATGAGCCAGCAATGTGCCCAGGTGGCCAAGAAGGCCAACGGCATCCTAGCCTGGATCAGGAATAGTGAGGCCAGCACAAGTAGGGAATCGATTGCGCCCTGTACTTAGCGCAGATGAGGCTGCACCTCAAATACTGAGCTTAGGCTTGGGCCCCCTGCTACAAAAAGGACATTGAGGTGCTGGAGCATGTTTAGAGAAGGGCAAAGTCGGTGAAGGGTCTTGAGAACAAGCCTTATGAGGAGCAAGTGTTCTAGCTGGATGGGGCCTTGAACAATGAAGTCAAGCAGGAGGCATCCCTGGCCATGGCAGAGGAGATGGAACTAAATAATCCTTAAGGCCCCTTCCAACACAAGCCATTACATGATTCTATGAGTCTATGAACTGGGAGTCTGGAGAAGATAAGGCTCTCTACAAGTCCCTGAAAGGAGGTGGTGGTGAGATGGGAGTCAGCCTCTTCTCCTTAGTATCAGGTGACAGAATGAGAGGAAATGGCCTGAAATTGTGCCAGGAGAGGTTCAGGTTGGATATAAGGAAACATTTCCTTGCTGCAAGAGTGACCAGGCATTGGAACAGGCTGCCAGGGAGGTGGTGGAGTCACCATTTCTGGAGGTGTTGAAACGTAGAGGCACGGCACTTTGGGACTTGGACTCATGGCCATGGTGGTGTTGACAGTAGGACTCACTGATCTTAGAAGTCTTTTCCAGTTGAAACAATTCTGTGATTCTATAAGAAATAAACACAAAGGAAAGTAGCTCAGAGGAGTGTTGAAGTGGTGATCCAGCCCAATAACCCCTAAGCTTGCAGCATGTTCTTTCAGCATTTCTTCAGTGACTTTAAAGCATCCTTTTAGCCCTTTCTGTCTCTGTAGCTGGACTCTGGTTCACAGATGCTGAAATATCCTGGGAGGGAGCATCCCTACAATCCAGCTAGCAGCTTCAGAACAGCTGTTAATGCTGATTTTGCAGGCTGGCAAGGCAAACACAGAAGGGTTGCAAAGGCATCATTGGCTGTTAGGGAGGAGAAAAAAAAAATAAATTTAAAAATCAACCTCTTCTCCTTTCTCCTCTTTTCTGCCTGCCTGAAATGAGGTCTAGATACTGAACATCTGCTTAACTTACCAGTCAAGCAGCGACACACTCTCCTGCTTGTTTATTGCAGAGCCATGCTCACAGAAAGCCTGGGCTTGATGTACAGCCTGGAGACATGCACATGGCTCTGGCTTCCCAGGCGGAGTCGCAGCGGGACAAGAGGAGGAGGAAAGCAGCAGTAAGAAATATGGGGATGCAGAGGATGGCACAGCATCCATGGAATAACTAAAACCATCCAGCAGCACTTAGCCTTCAGTATCTCCCTACTATCATGTGACAGGATGAAAGGAAATGGCCTGAAATTCTGCTAGGGGAGGTTTAGGTTGGAGATTAGGAAAATTTCTTTGCTGCAAGAGTGGTCAGGGCTTGGAACAGGCTGCCCAGGGAGGTGGTGGAGTCACCATCCCTGTAGGCATTCAAGAAATGTGTGGGCATGGCTCTTCAGGTCACGGTTTAGCAGCCATGGTGGTGTTGGGCTCAATGATCTTAGAGGGGTTTTCCAAACAAAATGACTCTGTGATTCTCCGATTCAGTGCACCTGCAGAGTCAGGTGGCTGCTGCTGCAGAGTCAGCTGCTGCTACCAGATGAGGTTAGCTTCTGGCTTTTGAAATCCAAGCCCAACACCACCAAGGTAAGAGGGGATTCACTGATCACAGTGAAGATAGAGCAGCAGCCATCAGTGCTGAGGTCATTTAGCAAAGTGCAGAGGCAAAGAGAGAGTAAATATCCCATTCTGTGCTAATTCCCCATGAGAATCAATTAACTGTAGTTTAAAAATATTTTTAATGTCAGAGTCTTCAACTGTTGCTGGCTGATTACAGTCACAAAGTAGAGTAAAAATCCTTAGCCAAAGCTGTTGATTCTCATGAGAACAAAACAAAACAAAACCCAAAATAACAAAAACAAGAAAAAAAACAAACAAACAAACAAACAAAAAAAACCAACAAAAAAAAACCAAAAAAAAAAAAAAACCACTTTTGGCTGCCCACATCGGCACCGTGCAGCCCTGTACCCAGCAGAAACACAAGAACTTGTGCAGGTGACACTAAGGACAACTAATATTGAAGGAGAAAATGGTCTAATGTTGAAAGAACTAATGCTGGGACACTTCTTATGACACTTCATTAAATAAAATACACTACTTTAGCTGCCTTTAAATAAGGTGGTGTTATTTCCTGCTGGTTTCATCTCTTCAGCAATGTAACAATACCATTATTAGCACCTAGGCTACCATCTAAAGCAGGAGGTGGTCAGCAATGGTGCTGAAAGCAGATGGAATTCAGTGAGAGTCTGTTCCTCTCCAAGATGCCCAGGAGAGACCATCTCGGTGGTCCCATGTGAATTCCTGCCCTGCCAATAGTGGAGCAGGTGGAGACAGAACTGTTGGAGCAAGTCCAGAAGAGGGCCATAAGGATGATCAGAGGGCTGGAACACCTCTGCTCTGAGGCTATCCTGGGAGAGCTGGAGTTGTTCAGCCTAGAGAAGAGAAGACTCTGTGGGAATCTTAGAGCTGCCTTCCAGCACCTGAAGAGATCCTACAGGAAGGTTGGAGAGGGACTTCTCTTAAGGGTATCTAATGCTAGAACAAGGGGAAATGATTTAAAGATGAGGGAGAGTAGGACTAGACTGGATCTTAGGAAGAAGTTCTTCAGTACAAGCGTGGTAAAACTCTGGAATAGGCTGCCCAGAGTGGTAGTGGCTGCCTCCTCCCTGGAGATGTTCAAGGCCAGATTGGATGAAGCCCTGAGGAACCAAGTCTAGCTGAGAGGTGTCCCTGCCCATGGTGGGGAGGTTGGAGAAGATGACCTCTAAGGTCCCTTCCAACCTAAGTCATTCTATGATCTACCCCAGCTTTCACAGGACTTGTAAGTGGAAGAGAGCCCCCTGTGATCCCTGGGATTTAGGGGACTAAAACCCTTACCTCCTGGGTAGATCTAAGTTAGTGGCTCTTTGGGCCATGTTGCAAACAGTAATGGTCTACCCAGCACAGCTGCAAAGGCATAAAAGCAGGAGCTTGTAAACTTCTACATTTATATAAACATAAAAGCAATTTTTAGGAGAGAAGAGGGAAGTGCAGAACTGATGTAACTTGCACAAAGCTGTTGAGAATGCCATTCTCAGGACAAGACTGAGACAAGGGCAGCTTCCAGACTTTTGGGTCACATTTGCATGTCTATCTCCTTACTGCTGGCTGCATCTCAGGACAGCTGTTACCCAGATCTCATCTTCTGCCTGCATTTCCACCACACTTCTTCACCTTGTGGCTTGTTGCACTTCATTCTGGGTTTCTTTGATACTGAAATACTTCCAACATGCTCCTCCCCAAGCCATGAAGCACCAGGGACATTGTATAATGGACAGAGGCTTGTTTAATTTAATTTTAGCCTTCACCTCAAAGCCATAGCTCAGGATCTTACTAAATTCACCTAGGAGTTGAGGTTTGGCACCATGGTCCAGCAGCTCCCAGCACCCATGGAATCCAGCAACAGGTGCTAGATAAATCTTATCAATACTGACATAAAAACAACAGCATCTCAGGACCAAAACATTGTGATCAAACCAACTGGAGAAGTGGTTAGTGCCAAGCTACATCCTGAGGATGACAGTAGCATTGTGGTGCTAAATAAAGGCAGCTCTATGTGGTGCCAAATAGCTTACTGTGGACCTTGTCTGTTCCCTGTTTACCTTGCTACAAAGCAAGCTCCAGACAGCATCCAATATTTCTCCCTTCTGGCAGAGACTCTCTAAGCTGTTCTTGGGAAGAAGAGCAGAACAGGTGTGGTGGGGAGAGAAATATACAGAAAATTGAGTGCAGAAACACTGATCACAGAGTCATTTCTATTAGAAAAGACCTCCAAGATCAGTGAGTCCAACCATCGACCCAAGACCACCAGAGCAATTAAAGCATGTCACAGAGTGCCATGCCCACATGTTTCCTGAACACCTCCAGGGACAGTGACTCCACCACCTCCCTGGGCAGCCTGTTCCAATGCCTGACCACTGTTGCAGGAAAGACATTTTTCTTAATATCCAACCTAAGCCTTCCCTAACACCATTTCAGGCCATTTCCTCTCGTTGAATCACCTGGTACCAGGGAGAAGAAACCAACCCCCACCTCACCAGAGCCTCCTCTCAGGGAATTGTGGAGAGCAGAGAGGTCTCTCCTGAGCTGAGCTAGCCAAGAGCAGGGGGACAATCTGAGTGGTGGCAGTAGCAGACAGCAGAAGCAGAGCTGCTCCTTGTCAGTGTGGCAGGGAACAGATGTGTTTCTATGGAGCTGTTACACCCTGGCTCCACGATGCTCCTGGGTGCATTAGAACAGAGCTCTGCACCCAGAGCCAGGTTTGTCATGTCAGGGACAGTGACTGCTGCCTGGTAGGCTCTGCTAGCAATAGCTGCCACAGCTTTCAAACAGGTTAACTGCACTGTTGTGGACCTGAGTGCTGCCCTGTTCATGTTTACTAATTTCCTGAACAAACACCAGTGAGCTCAGATACTGTCTGTGCCTTTGGCTTCTGTTGGTTTGGGGGTTTTGTTTGGTTGTTTTGTTTTTTTTTCCCCACAGCATTCAAGGCATGAAAGCAAATGGTCCATTTAGTTGGAGAATGTATAAGGCAGAAATGAGATCAGATTCCTGAACAGATGTGCCCTCCTCCAGAGGGATTTGGTGTCTGTGAGGCTTCAAGCTGACACCAGGCACAATACACCTTCTAACTCCACCGCATCTGAGCTGCACAGCTGAACTGGTGGTTCTACCAAAGAGCCAGCAAAATAGGAGCAAGTACCTATCAATTTAAAGCATTTTGTGTGTAAGGAGGTGGAAGAAGAACACCTCTGTTATGCAGATGAGGTTGGCAGCACAAAAAAAACCAAAACCAAAATCAAAAACCCCACCTTAAATTCACTAAAATGAGTCCTGCTTCCTGAATAACTCAGGCAAAGAAAACTGCTCTTGTTCACTTTTTGCACACACAGACAAGAAGAGAGGGGCTGAAGGCAGCCAACAGCTGCTACAGGTCCACACATCATGCACCACTTTCCCTTGGGAGGGTGCTGTGGGTTTCAGGAAACACCTGACCTCTCCATCCAGCTCAGCCCCAGGTCAAGTCAGCAGCAATGCACCACTCCCTGCTGTCAGCTCAGCCACTACTACAAGAGCTAGCACTGCTAACCACAGCTCAGATCATGGCCTGCAAACACAGCAAAGCCCTGCTGACACAGCCAGCCTCAGCTGTGCCATCTGGATGACAGTGTGGGCATCCATGCCAGTATCCCCCAAACCAACACCCTGGACTTCCTCTGCTGCTTACATCTGGCGAGTGAGTTTCCAGCTTTCACCCTGTCCTCCTGGCAGAGTAGTGCTGGCATCAGCCTAGTAATCCCTGTGTTCTGTACACCTGCCCACATGCCCAGGACCTTCTGTAAAGGTCCCCTCTCCTCTGCACATCTTCTCAGGCCCGTGCCTCAGCCTCAATGGGGTGCAGATGGCAGGAGGCACAAAGCAGCAGCCATAGCTCAGAGACAGCTCCTCTAGGCAGAGCACGTCTGCAAGCCAGCACATGAGAGCTTGCCTCGCTGCTGCCAACTCCCTGCCCACCCCTCCGCTTGAGGTCTCAGGGCTATGCATGCCTCAGCTTGGCAACTGTCCCATGCCCCAAATCAGCAGGCATGGGGACTCTTTGAAGTCACTCCAGCCTTCAGATGTAGCAATACGCAGCCCCTCAGCAGTAACCGGTCCTGGGGATGCACCCAGCTGGGACACCCAGCCTGCCATCCAGTCCCTGCTCCTGCTTCTTGTGGCTGGCATCCATGTCCATGTGTTCACCTGGCAGCCTTCCCACCTACAGACTGCTTGACAGGGGCTCAGCTGCCAGGCAGTGATGCATTTAGATGGGAGGTCTGAGCAGGACTGTAAATACCATCCCTTTGGCCTTCTTTCTCCAGTGCAGAGGAAAGAACAGAGCATCTCTCACACGATGACTGCTACCTAGTCTCAGCCTCTCCTCTCCTCAAAGCAGTCCACAATGCAAAGGCAGAAGAGACAATTATACTCCCCATAAAATTCAAGAGGAGAAAAGCTGAAGAAGTAGCTGAACTTGCAAAATTTCTCCTAAGCCTGCTTTGACAAAAGGGGATTAAATAGCCTAACTCAAAGATTAACATTGATCACTGAGGCACAACAAATTAGCCCATAGGCACTGCAGGATGTATATCTCAGAAGCACAGAATTGTTTTGGTTGGAAAAGACTTCTAAGAGGATCAAGTCCAGCCATCAACCTAAGACCACCATGGCCATTAAACCACGTCCTGATGTGCTATGTCCACACGTTTCCTGAACACTTCCAGAAATGGTGACTCCACCACCTCCCTGGGCAGCCTGTTCATGTTCAGTGGGCATGCCTGACCACTCCTGCAGGAAAGAAACTTCTTCTAATATTCAATCTAAACCTCCCCCGGCACAGTTTCAGGCCATTTCCTTTCTGTTACCTAATACTAGGGAGAAGAGACCAACCCCACCTCGCTCCAGCCTCCATTCAGGGAGTTATTGAGAGAATTGAAGTCTCCCTCAGCCTTCTCCCCACTAAACAACCCCAGTTCCCTCAGCTGCTTCTCACCAAACCTGTTCTCTAGACCCTTCACTGTCTTCCTTGTCCTCCTCTGAACCTGCTCCAGCACCTCAATGTATTTCTTGTAGTGAGGGGCCCAGAACTGCACCTCACCAGCAGGGTAGTTGTTTTCCAGCTGAGTTTTACTTGGGATGTTTCCATGAAACAACATGCACACAAATGTGAATATGCAGTGAAGATAAGCTCCTGCCAAGATAGGGAGACAAAGATGCTGAGTTCTAAGACCGTCAGGAGACACAAATGGTTCCAGAGCCATAGGAATGTTGCTTTTCTGACTTCCCCCCAACACTTTCAATCTTTCTGAGTTCACAGGAGCTTCTAGTAACATCAAGCCCCCTTGCTGCTCAGAGACCCTGCTGTGTGTAATGGCATGCCTACACGAGGAAAGTAGGGGGATGCTGTTGGCAGGGAACAATACAACAGAGAATACAAGCACATGTCTCAAACCACAAGCCAAGAAACATACAATCAAGAGAGATCAAGGCTTATTTTCCACTGGAGAGCAACTAAGACACCATCTTGGAGAGGGCACACCACACCTGCCTTGACCCAAACCTCAGCTTTTCTGGGATTTTCCCCCAAAAGGACAGTAAGCATCACCACGAAGAGAATGGAAAGAAAGCTTCTCTCTAGGCACAGAATCATTGAGGTTGGAGCAGACCCTGCTGCAGCTGAAGGCATTCCTACACCTTGGCACTTTGCAGCCATTCCTCACAACTAGGCAATACCCTTCATTTTAAAGAAAGTATTCCTTCTACATTCATTTAGTTGTGGTCATGGAACATTCCCAGGGGTAATAAGCAGGGGGCAACAAAAAACCTCTTTATACTTACAGCTACAATCCCTGCTGTCCTTCTCCATCCATTCAGAAGTATTCCATCACTGCCAGGCACACACAGAAGATTCTTGGGATAAAGACAATGTGGTGCCTACCTCTTACAAGGATCAGATTCATTGTTGTTAGGTTGTTTGGGAGTTTATCATTAAAATATTTCATTAAAATTAATAATAATGTAAAACTAATAGTACTAATTATAGTACTGTTTTAAGATTTTTTTTAAAGTATTTTTTAAATTATTATTGTTTTAAACTTCTTATTGTTATTTTAAACTTTATTCAACTCTCCATGCATGGGCCAAGGAGATGGGAAGGAACACAGAACTCTGGAAGAGGTTGCCCAGGGGGTTTGTGGAGTCTCCCTCTGTGGAGATAAATCAAAACCCACCTGGACATATTCCTGTGTGTGATCTGCTACAGGTGATCCTGCTCTGGCAGGGGTGGGGCTGGACTGGATAAGCTTTCAAGGTCCCTTCCAGCCCCTGACATTCTGGGTGAGGGTGGTATGCATCAGAAAACAAAATAGATTTAAGAACTCCCTTTGGGACAACACCCAGAAACCAACTTTCTATGCAGAGTGTCATAGAATCATAGAATCATAGAATGGTAAGGTTGGAAGGGACCTCAAGGATCATCTAGTTCCAACCCCCTGCCATAGGCAGGGACACCTCCCACTAGTACAGGTTACTCAAGGCCTCTGAAATACATCACAACTTCTGTCCAGTGAGAAGTTAGAAAGTCAGGTATAAGGGCAAAAAAAAAAAAAAAAAGACATGTCCTTACCTGCCTGTCCCTCCTCAATCCTGCTTCTTCATTTGCAGCCTCTAAAGTGTCAGCAGCTCAGCTCATCTGGAGTAGGTATATGGCCATGCAGCACAGCTCTTCCAACCCAGCTGAGGTTATTGTCATCCAGGCAGCATGGGAGACACTCAGTTTGGGTAATGGTTATCCAACAGGCCATAAGGGAGGTGTGCTCCACCAACCAGGCCATCACTGCTTGAAATATAACCCTCAGAAGGCAGCTCATGCTATGCTGAGGCACCCTTCCAAAACAGATGTGTAAAGTAATTTTTTAAAGTTTGTGAGGATTTTTTTTTTTGGAGAGTGATTTCTTGCCTTAATCAGCTATGAGACCTTAGCTCTCCTGAAAAGAAACCAGATGGTCCCTTTGTGGATCCAGAGGAGGAACATGAAGAAGATCAAAAGGCTGAAGCACCTCCCCTTTGGGGCCAGGCTACAAGAGCTGGGGCTGGCAAGGAGAAGGCTCTGGAGAGACCTTAGAGCAGCCTTCCAGTACCTGAAGGGGGCCTACAAGAAAGATGCGGAGGGACTTTTTATAACAGCTTGTAGGGATGAGGGGGAATGGATTGAAGCTTGAGGAGATTTAGACTGGACATTAGGAAGAATTTTTTTTTCTCCAGTGAGGGTGGTGAGACACTAGCACAGATTGTCCAGGGAGGCTGTGGAGCACAGAAGCACAGAATGTGATCTTTGATCAAAGATCACATTCTGTGCTTCTGTGCTCCACAACCTCCCTGGAGGTGTTCAAGGCTGGATGAGGCCTTGAGCAACCTGTTCTAGTGGGAGGTGTCCTTGCCTATGGCAGAGGGGTTGGAACTGGATGATCCTTAAGGTCCCTTCCAAACCAAACCATTCCACGATTCCCTGGAGACTATTTAGTGCACATCCTGTCTTCTAAAAAAAGTCTTTAGCCTCTGCAGTATGCACTGCTAAGCATCATATGGTTTAAACTCAAAAAGACAACATGAACTGGATTTGGTACCCTCTGATGAAATCAGTAGCTTACACTAAGCAGATCAGCCTATGCAGTTTGTAGCAGCCCCTTTTTAAATTCTGCTGTTGACAGATGCAGTGTATTTCACACACTGAGCCAGGGTTTTTTTGACATCAGGGTTTTTTGACATCATATTATCCAGGTCAGATGACAAGAGAGCCTCCTCAGATTAAAAGAAAAAAAAAACAACAAACCAAAACAAACAAATAAAAAACACAAAGCCCAACAAACACACACAAAAAAAAAAAAAACCAAAAAAAAACACACACAAAAAAAAAAAACTCATACACAAAAACCAAAACAAAACAAAACCACAAAACACAACAACCCAAACCAAACACAACACAACCATAAACAGTAGGCTTTTGTTCAGTAAAATACTTTGCTTACAAACAAAGCTGCCATGAAGAAGTCTGCATCATCCACTTAGTGCAAAAAAACCCTCCAAACTCATCACTGATTAGTCATTAATTATCCATGGTGATGGGAATAACATACAAGTAAAAGATCCCCAGGGTAATCTAGACCAGGAGAAAACTTTTCCTGACACTGAATTTGTCCCCCTGAATTTTCCTCTGAATTCAAGCCTTTGAAGCTAAGTTATATGAAAAGTGTTTTTAATTCCTGACTTCTTATGAAGGCCAAGAAAAGTTGTGTGTGTGTTTGCTACGGTAAGAAACAAAACTGCAGTAACCAATGCAACCAACACCTTTGATCTGAACCCTGCCTCTACTTCATTAAACTTTGAATATAACATTAAGTTCTGGAAGAGAAACTGAAGAAACATGAGTTACTTCACAGGGGACTTGACACAGAGTCTCAAGAGGGGCAAGTGTGGCAGGAAAAGCTGGTATTGGAATGGTAGCACAGGCGTGAGTTAGGATTAAGCTCATTGTGAAACTGAAACTGAACTGTGTGCTGCTAGGGAAACACATAGTCCTGCCTGCCAAGAGGATCTGCCCAGTCAAATTATTTGCCCAACTGACCAAAAATGGTGGCACAGATAGTGTGTGAGAGAGACACTGCTTTCAGTCACATCCAAAAAATGGATTAAAATCATGAAGTGGTCAGAAAACCCCATGAAAGAAGAGAAGGAGGCATGTCCTGGGAGAGTAATCCCAAAACACATCCCAAGAATTCATCAGTGTAGGAGTCTGTTGGTGAGCAGTTCTTTTAACAGAAATAGATCCTCTTACTCTCCTTCCTATACAAGATGGCAGTACTAATTTCAAGGTGGTGTCACAATCTGTATAGAACAGGTATTAACAAGTTTGCAGATGACACCGAGCTGTGTGGCCTGGGTTGGCATGTTGGAGGGCAGGGATCCATCCAGAGAGACCTGGACAGGCTGGAGAGGTGGGCCCATGCCAGCCTCATGAAGTTCAACAAAGCCAAGTGCAAGGTCCTACACCTGGGTCAGAGCCATTGTAAGCACAAACACAGGCTGGGTGAGGAGTGGCTTAAGAGCAGTCTGGAGGAGGACTTGGGGATGTCAGTTGATGCAAAACTCAGCATGAGCTGGCAATCTGCACTGGTGGCCCAGAAGGCAACTGTGCGCTGGACTGCATCAAAAGCAGTGCGACCAGTAGGACCAGTGAGGTGATTCGCCCTCTCTGCTCTTGTGAGACCCTACCTGGAGTACTGTGTCCAGTTCTGAGGACACAAACATAAGGAGGACATCAAACTGTTAGAACAGACCCAGAGGTGGCCACAAAGATGATCAGAGGGCTGGAGAACCTCCCCCATGGGGACCAGCTGCAAGAGTTGGGGCTGTTCAGCCTGGAGAAAAGGCGGTTCCAGGGAGACCTTACAGCAGTCTCCCAAGGGTCAGTGCTGGGTCCAGCCCTATTCAACACATTCATCAAGGATTTGAACAAAGGCACAGAGCACAGCCTCAGCAGCTTTGCTGATGACCCCAAACTAGGAGGAGCAGCTGACATCCCATCAGGCTGTGCTGCCATCCAGCATGACCTCGACAGGCTGGAGAGTTGGGTAGGGAGAAATCTAATGAAATTCAATAAGGACAAGTGCAAAGTCCTGCACCTGGGGAAGGACAGGCCCATGGATCAGAACAGGCTGGGAACAGGCCTTTCAGAGAGAAGCTCTAAGGAAAAGGACCTGTGCATCTTGGTGGACAACAGGATGACCAGGAGCTGGCAACGTCCTTGTGGCCAAACAGGCCAATGGCATCAAGGGGTGCATTAAGAACAGTGTGGCCAGTAGGTTGAGGAATGTTCTCCTCTCCCTCTACTCTGCGCTTCTGCCTGGCCTCACCTGGAGTACTGTGTCCAGTTCAGGGCACACCAGCTCAAGAAGGACAAAAAACTACTGGAGAGAGTCCAGTGGAGGGTGACTAAGATGCTGAGGGGACTGAAGCATCTATCATACAAGGAAAGGCTGAGAGAGCTGGGGCTGTTCAGCTTGGAGGAGGGTGCAGGAGTGATCTTATCAATACTTACAAATATCTAAAGGGTGTCAGGAAAATGAGGCCAGACTTTTTTGCGGTCCCCAGTGACAGGAGAAGACGTAATGGGAATAAACTTGAACACAGGAAGTTCCATCTAAACATGAGGAAGAACTTGAGAGTGGCAGAGGACTGGAACAGGCTGCCCAGAGAGGTGGTGGAGTTTCCATCTCTGGAGACTTTCAAGGACCACCTGAATGTGTGATCTACTTTTGGTGATCCTACAGCAGGGTTGGATCCAATCTTCAGAGATCCCTTCCAACCCCTACCATTCTGTGAAAAACAAACCAAAGACCTTTCCTCCACCCATTTTAACTCCTCCTCAGGAGCACGTCCACACAACCTGAACTCATTTCTAATATTCAATATTCCAATACAACCTCCTTTCTACAACTGCCTGAAAGGAGGTTGTAGCCAGGTGGGGTTGGTCTCTTCACCCAGGCAACCAGCAACAGAACAAGGGGACACAGTCTCGAGTTGTGCCAGGGGAGGTCTAGGCTGAATGTCAGGAGGAAGTTCTTGACAGAGAGAGTGATTGGCATTGGAATGGGCTGCCCAGAGAGGTGGTGGAGTCACCATCCCTGGAGGTGTTCAAGAAAAGACTGGATGGGGCATTTAGTATTGATAGGGTTGGGTGATAGGTTGGGCTGGGTGAGCTTGGAGGTGTCTTCCAACCTGGTTGATTCTACGATTCTGTTCTATGATTCTATGACATCTTGGCTTCAACTGAATTGACCAAGAAATAACAAAACTGTTGTGAGTTAAAAATATTTTTTTTTAAAGGGTATTTTAAGAACTGTTGTTTTTTTTTTTTCCCCAGATGTTAGAGGAACCTGAAGCCACCTGTTGCCCAGAATGACAATGCTTTAAAATCAGTGTTACATATCTCACACATGATTTCTTAAGCAGATTTTAGTCACTATTAAGTTAGGCCACATTCAGACCCGATGGTATTCCTTTTCTTTCCAATCCTCAAATGACACAAGTTTAACTT
>VWZE01024647.1:32075-47779 GCA_013396675.1 Eubucco bourcierii
CAATTGAGGGGCCCAGAACTGGACACAGGACTCAAGGTGTGGCCTAAGCAGTGCAAAGTCCAGGGGGAGAATGAGCTCCCTGCTCCTGCTGACCACACTATTCCTGATGCAGGCCAGGATGCCATTGGCCTTCTTGGCCACCTGGGCACACTGTTGGCACATGTTCAGGCGGGTGTCAATCAGCACCCCCAGATCCCTTTCTGTTTGGTTGCTCTCCAGCCACTCCCACCCCAGCCTGTAGCTCTGCATGGGATTGTTGTGGTCAAGGTGCACAAATACTCACACTCCAGCATCCTGTACACAAAGGGACTGAGAAACAGTGAATATAAACATAAACTTTGGAAAAACATTAATTTCTAATACCCTATTCACATAAATCCACTCACACAAATTTCAACAAGAGCAGATGCAGGATCCTGCACTGGGGTCAGAACAATCCTCACTATCAATACAGGCTGGGGGTGAGATGATAAGAGCAGCCCTGTGGAAAAGGACTTGTGGGTGCTGATGGACAAGAAGCTGGACACGAACAGGCAGTGTGTGTGCAGCCCAGAAGGTAAATCACATCCTGGGCTGTACCAAAAATTGTGTTGCCAGCAGATCCAGAGAGATGATTCTGCCACTTTGCTCTGGTAAGACCTCACCTGGAGTACTGCACCCAGGTCTGGAGCCCTCAATACAGGAAGGACATAGACCTGATGGAGTGGGTCCAGAGGAAGGCTATGAAAATGGCCCAGCCATTGGAACACCCCTGCTATGAGGACAGGTTGAGGGAGCTGGAGGTGTTCAGCAAGGAGAAAGGAAGGCTCCAGAGACACCTAGTAACGATCTTCCACTAACTAACAGGGGCCTACAAGAAGGATGGAGAGAGACTGTTTACAAAGGCCTGTAGTGATGAGGGGTAATGGCTTCAAGCTAGAGGAGAGTACATTTAAACTGGATGCTATGAACAAGTTCTTTACCATGAGGGTAGTGGAACACTGGAACAGGTTGCCCAGGGAGGTAGTCCTGGAGATACCTGAGGTGACATTTGACATGGCTCTGGTCAACATGATCTAGTTGAGGATGCCTCTGATTACTGTGGAGGAGGTTGGACTAGATGACATTTGGAGGTCCCTTCCAACCCAGACCATTCTATGATTCTATGAAACTGACAACCTCAATAATATTGTTTTGTGCTACACCACAGGAATTCCCACAAAAATCTCTTTTGTTTCAGGCATTTTATCACAATACCTTCAAGTATCTCAGAAGTGTATTAAAATCAGTTTTTACACTAACTAGAAAAGAGCTTTTCAGTGCTAAAGGACTGTCATTAAAAAGTCATTAATTTGGGTACCTGTGGAATTATCCTGAAGATGCAGAAAGCTAACTTGATCTATGGCTTCTCTAGGCTGCATTGTACAGCTAAAATCAGGTTTTATCATAGAATGGTAAGGTTGGAAGGGACCGCAAGGATCATCTAGTTCCAACTCCCTGCCATAGGCAGGGACACCTCCCACTAGTACAGGTTACTCAAGGCCTCCTCCAACCTGGCCTTGAACACCTCCAGGCAGGGAGCAGCCACAACCTCCCTGGGCAACCTGTGCCAGTGCCTCACCACCCTCACTGCAAAGAACTTCCTCCTGACATCCAGTCTAAATCTCCCTTCTGCCAGTTTAAACCCATTGCCCCTTGTCCTGGCATTGCAAGACCTTGTCAATAGTCCCTCCCCAGCCTTCCTGTAGGCCCCCTTCAGATATTGGAATGCTACTCTATGGTCTCCTTGAAGCCTTCTCTTCTCCAGGCTGCAGAGCCCCAACTCTCTCAGCCTGTCCTCATAGCAGAGCTGCTGCAGCCCTCTGAGCATCTTCGTGGCCTCCTCTGGACCCGCTCCAACACTTCCATGTCCTTCCTGTGCTGAGGGTTCCAGAACTGCACACAGGACTCCAGGTGGGGTCTGAGGAGAGCAGAGTAAAGTGGCAGAATCCCCTCCCTTGCCCTGCTGGCCACGCTGCTCTTGATGCAGCCTAGGACTCGGTTGGTTTTGATCAATGCTCTTCCTCCTTTCTGGGAAACACAGCTCCTTATTTCTCCTGCTTTACTCTACCACATTCTTGGTGGGTCTGTGTCACACTGACCTTACACTAAACTCAGAAGAACTGCATAAAGAGTTTCTTGAAGTACAGAGAGAAACTGGTTTGGACCAAATTCACAGATACTCTACGTGAGTGTTGAGTACAATGGGTCTGCATCCCTCTCATAATGGTTTAGATCTTACCTTAAACAGCGTTTAAAGAGCTGCTTTCTTTTCAGCTTAGAGTGGCTGCCAGTCCTCACACTCTGTATACATAGACACACACCTAACTCTTTGTTGCCTGCCTTACTGTAAGAATCTATTATGCTTTGTTCCCTGAAATGGTCATTTTCCAAGTTCAAGGCAGTAAGCTATGGGGTTGCTATGGAAATTTTTCAGCACTCCAGAAGACAACAACATTTTGCTGTAGCGAACCGCTATATACATTCAACACAGTACATTGAATTTCAGGTGCCATGCTCAAGGACAGCTGCTGAGAGTAAAGCACTTATCTTTCCTTCACCTTATTATCCAGCAGAGAGAAAGTCTTGCTGTTGCAAATGGTTAAGTATCTCAAAGAAGGCAGAATTGGATCACTTGTTGTTTACAGGTAGTGATGTAAAACACTGACTGTGGTACAAGGTCTCCATAAGCCTATATACGTGTCTAAATCCTAGGGTGTGGGTTTGCAGCACTTAAAACATACTTGACTCAGAATTCACATGCTTTTGTGACATTTCATTCTATTCATACTGGGTTTTTTTCCCAGTACAACTTAGTGCTGTTGTGTGAAGATTTGCATTGACCACCTGGTAACACCTTTCGCCTTCACATCCCTGCGCTGAAAATTTGCAGAGATTTTAAATTAGGCAGCTGCAATCCCCCATCAAACAACACTCCACACAGATTTGTGGTGGAAGCATTCTAATGCTGTAACACACTTGCTTGCTGCCACTGCTTTTTGTTTAAGCATCTGTACAACGGTGCTCCAGTTACAGCTCACTGTATATCAAGTTAGAAGAGTCGACTTGGTGTTTCTATTTCACTTAAAATCTTGGTGTGGGAAATTCAGAGTAGAATATAGAGATTCAAACTTTGTAAGGAAAAAAAAAAGCACAACAAAATGCTGCATCAATGGAAATTCTGGGTTTTTTTTTGTCTAGGACGTGGACATTCATCATGGAGTGATGAATCATCTTCCTAAGTCATTCACAAAATAGATTCCCCTTAAACAACTTGGTTCAAGACTGCCAAGTTTTTCAGTACACTGATCTCAAATTCATCTATGCTAGCCCTATTTGCACTCACTTGTTTTATGTTGCAGCTCAAGATGTGGGAGTTTCAAGTGTCTTTTCCATCAAGAGATGACATGAAGAAAAGGAAGAGGATGAAGTAGTCCTGATGGTCCCCATCAAATACAGACTTCACTGTACAGCAACACATCTCCTACTAGTGCAGTGTGTTCTGTCTTTGCACATTTTATTACTGGCAAATGAAAGTCCTTGAGCCAAACTATTGATCTTTCCACAAAGACACATGGACTGTCATTACTTTCACTGTATCAGGTGCATGTGTTGTGTTTTTTCTCATCAGAAGACAGACTCAGAATATTGCACTTGGAGTTTTTCCTACGACTGGCTTTGAAAGCAAACTTTATTGTTAAATAGCACTGTTTTTTATTTCAATATTATAATTAATCCTTGCAAATTATCTTAGTATCTACTATGACTATAGTTTAATTCTGAAAATAATAGGCTCTAATTATAGAGCAATTGTAATGTATTCAAAATAATAATAATAGCTAGTATATTTGATAGTGATGCCTTTTTTTCTACTCTAGGCAAGGCACACAGAATAAGAATCATAGAATGATTTAGGTTGGAAGGGATCTCAAAGCTCATCCAGTTCCAACCTCCCTGCCATAGGCAGGGACACCTCCCACTAGTACAGGTCACTCAAGGCCTCCTCCAACCTGGCCTTGAACACCTCCAGGGAGGGAGCAGCCACAACCTCCCTGGGCAACCTGTTCCAGTGCCTCACCACCCTCACTGCAAACAACTTCCTCCTGACATCCAGTCTAAATCTCCCCTCTGCCAGTTCAAACCCATTGCCCCTTGTCCTGTCATTGCAAGACCTTGCCAATAGTCCCTCCCCAGGCTTCCTGTAGGTCCCTTCAGATACTGGAAGGCCACTCCAAGGTCTCATGGAAGCCTTCTCTTCTCCAAGCTGAAGAGTCCCAACTCTCATAGCCTGTCCTCATAGCAGAGCTATGAGCATAGAGCCATCTTCATGGTCTCCTCTGAACCTGCTCCAACACTTCCATGTCCTTCTTATGTTGGGGGCTCCAGAACTGCACACAGGACTCCAGGTGAAGTCTGATCAGAGTAGAGTAAAGGGGGAGAATCCCCTCCCTTGCCTTTCTTGCAATGTAAAAAACATGGGGTTCTTTTCTTCAGACTTTCCAAGCCAACAGAGCTGACTTGGGCAGGCACTCCTGTAGGTCTGATGATCTCTGAAGAGTTCTACATTACCTTCCCAAATCTGGTGTAGAATCTGAAGCCAGAACACCCTTCTCTTCATCAGTCCTCTGTTGTCTGAAATGTCCACCAGGTTAATGCTGAATTTGAACATCCTACAAATACTATTGCACCCCTTTCAGCTGCACTAGGCACAGCAGCCAATCCCAGGCACTGGCCCAAATGCTGTCCATGTCTTCTAGAGGAGTTGCAACAATAGGATTTGCTTAACTTTGAATCCCTTATTTCTTCAAATCCACAGAATCCTCACAGAAAAAAAAATCTAGTCCAGAGATGACTGGTCATAAATTAACTAGAATAGCAACTTCTTCTCCCCTTTAAATTAAATCAGGTTGAAAACAGGAACCAAGAAGGCCATAAGTTAGAGAATATGACAGCCTGAGGCTTCTTGAAGTCTTTGAGTTACTCCTCCCTGACTAGTATTATTAGGCTGACACTTTGCAATAAAACCTTGTTATATAAACCACCTCAAAAGCATAGCCACATTACATTTTTTACAGAGTTTCTCCAATGTCACTTGGTTATTCAATACTTCTTGAAATGCAAAATATTTTTGCATAGAGCATATACAGGTGCAGAGTGCCTTTTTTATTTTCATGTCCCTGCTGCAACTTGTTTTGACACAATGAAAGCTTGTTTTGAAAATACTGAACACCTACAACAAACCCTTCTGGGTGCCCTGACATGAGGACTTGTCCTCCCATGACTACGCAGGCACATCCAGATGATTTGCTTCATGGAAGGAGCCCCTGATAATTCATCTTCTGGAGAGGTGATACTTAACCATAACTTTCCAAATTCTCTAGGTTTTGCTGTTTGTTTATAACAGAATAAAATCAAAGGTGCCAACCTTTCACCTTTTTTGAACATAATTGTTTTCTTTTAAAAACTCTGTTTGTGAGGTGCTAATTCAGCACACTGAGTACTAACTAACGCAAGGGACATACATCACTAAACAGATTAATTGCACTAGTGGGTATGTATTTAGGTCATATTCCATATGAGTGCTCATTAGTTCCTTAACAAGGAACTTGCCTGGAGAAGAGAAGGCTTCCAGGAGACCGTAGAGTAACATTCCAATATCTGAAGGGGGCCTACAGGAAGGCTGGGGAGGGACTATTGACAAGGTCTTGCAATGCCAGGACAAGGGGCAATGGGTTTGAACTGGCAGAGGGGAGATTTAGACTGGATGTCAGGAGGAAGTTCTTTGCAGTGAGGGTGGTGAGACACTGGCACAGGTTGCCCAGGGAGGTTGTGGCTGCTCCCTCCCTGGAGGTGTTCAAGGCCAGGTTGGAGGAGGTCTTGAGTAACCTGTACTAGTGGGAGGTGTCCCTGCCTATGGCATGGGGTTGGAACTAGATGATCCTTGAGGTCCCTTCCAACCTTACCATTCTATGATTCTATGATTCTAAGTTGCTATACCCTCTTCCTGCTGGATCTCCACACCTTGCATTTAACAAGGGCTGAAGTTTTAAGAGTGGAAACCTACTGAAAGTCCATTCTTTGAACAGGCCTCAAGCCAATATTCCAGGCATTGTTCTTCCCTTGTAAACTCACGAGTGAGACATTTAAACCTATTTGCTATTTTTACTATACGCAATGCATTAAAAACAGAGTGAACCACGTTGTCTATTTATTCAGACACTTCCACAGCATTCCTCACCTGGGTAAAGATACATAGAATCATAGAATCATAGAATGGTAAGGTTGGAAGGGACCTCAAGGATCATCTAGTTCCAACCCCCTGCCATAGGTAGGGACACCTCCCACTAGTACAGCTCACTCAAGGCCTCATCCAATCTGGCCTTGAACACCTCCAGGGAGGGAGCAGCCACAACCTCCCTGGGCAACCTGTGCCAGTGCCTCACCACCCTTACTGTAAAGAACTTCCTCCTAACATCCAGTCTAAATCTCCCCTCTGCCAGTTTAAACCCATTGCCCCTTGTCCTGTCATTGCAGGACCTTGTAAATAATCCTTCCCCAGCCTTCCTGTAGGCCCCCTTCAGATACTGGAAGGCTACTACCAGGTCCCCTCGAAGCCTTCTCTTCTCCAGGCTGAGCACCCATGGCAGAGCAGAATAACCCAGTCTCCTGCTTTGGGATAACTATGCTTATTACTATATTACTGTAACTATGGGAGATTAACTCTACACTAGACCTTTTACAACACCTCTGTTAGGAGAGAATGATTGCTAAAACAAATCACAATTCTCTCTAGACCTAGAGTATTAAAATGCCTGAAGTGGCAAATAATTCTCAGCACTTTTAACTTTTGGTTGCACATTTGGAATCAGGTTGTAGCAGGCAGGCCCACAGCATGGCCAGGTGCCAAGAGGCAAAGGCTCAGGAGCTAATGAAAATCAGGACTATTATGGCATGCACTAGGCATTCTGGAGACAGCAGCATTTCTAAACCACCATTCAAATCCAAACATCACTAAAACTTACTCAAGTACAGCACCAGAATGACAAAAAGTACCTTCCAGGATTTCTTCATCGCTTCAAATACACATAACGATACTTGGCTTGTAGTTGTGTTTCTAAAGTAAGCTTTTTGATGGTATGCTCTTTGGGATGTGGTTTATAATTTCCTTACTAAGCAGCTTTATCTATAGCAAATATTTTGCTTTTATGTGAAAAACAATGTCTACATAGTTCTCTGTTTTATATATCTCCAAAACTGGCAATGCCAAGCAAACATCTTAAGTGTTTATACAACAGCAAGACAATAGTTCTTAAATTACTGCTACTGTAACTGGCTAAACACACAAATGTACAAAGCACTCAGTGCACAATGCCATTATGCTGCTAGCCTTTTTTTTTCCCTCCAGGTGCCAAACAAATTCATTACATAATCTCTCTTCTAATATTTCTATCTCTCTGCATCCTTTTGCTGTGATTTACCTACATTTTAGAAGACTTTTACCTGCCAGTCTACACAAGGCACTGACTGCACATCTAGGTTGTTGGACAGGACAGTAACCAAGCATCAGAAGAGCTAGAATTCTGTAGTGTGTAGCCATCAAAATTCAAGTTTGTAAGAAATATTGTTGTCCTTGACTCAGTTAATAATATTACAAGACAGAAAATAATCTTCAGAATTACAAACAAAACAATACATGCTACCAAAACCATAACAGGAAATAGGAGAACTACTGAACCTAGGCACACATGTGAAGCTTAAACATTAAAATTCACTCACATCCAAAAGCTGTTTTGTGTATTTTACTCATAGTGCCTTCTCCTTTCAAAAGTCCTTGTTGGAGTTACTATAATTTCTGATTCAAGTCACACAGAAAGGCACAAGAAATCACAGCATCACAGTAGTATCACAGTATCACCAGAGTTGGAAGAGACCTCAAAGCTCATCAAGTCCAACCCATTACCACAGACCTCAAGACCAGACCATGGCACCAAGTGCCACGTCCAAATCCACCTTGAACACCTCCAGGGACGGTGACTCCACCACCTCCCTGGGCAGCCCATTCCAGCAGTCAATGACTCTCTCAGGCAACAACTTTCTCCTCACCTCCAGCCTAAACTTCCCCTGGCACAGTTTGAGACTGTGTCCTCTTGTTCTGGTGCTGCTTGCCTGAGAGAAGAAGGTAACCTCCCTCTGGCTACAACCACCCTTCAGGTAGTTGTAGACATCAATAAGGCCCCCCCTGAGCCTCCTCTTCTCCAGGCTAAACAATCCCAGCTCCCTCAGCCTCACTTCACAGGGCTTGTGATTATATTTAGGGCTTAAATGTTTATATTTAGGTATGTTTTAATATTTATTTTTTTTTACTGAAGAAATAACAGGAGGATTTGTTCCACACAGAATCACAGAATAAACCAGGTTGGAAAAGACCTCTAGTATCATTGAGTCCAACCTACCACCTAACCCTTCTAATTAACTAAATCATGGCAGTGACTCTCAGAAAGCAAACAGAAATAAAAACTACATTTTCATTTGGTTCATTTGTGTGTCTCTTCCATAAAACCTATTGTATCAACTGGTTTTATGAATAAAGCCAAGAATTTAACACAGCTCTGCTACAAAAATTAAGACTGCTGTCCAACTTAGCATAAAGCAAAATGAATCTTGACAATCTGTTCAAATCATGAAACAACCATAAATATAACAATATGACTAAAGGCAAAACATAAAGGAAGGGAGTTCTAAGGAACTGCTGTGGAGCCAGGACTACAGATCATTATGTAGGCTGGCAATTGATGTTTATTTTAAAGAAGAAGCCTAAGCAGGGTCATCACTATGTAGAAGATGGTAACTCTGGTTCCAAGAATATATCTGCTCCCAAATGCATGGATCTTTACTGACAATTACAGATAAAAATTACAGCTACTGGACATGATTTGTGCATACAGACCAAGGCAAATAACTATGCAAGCAGCTTCTGGAATCATCTAGGATTTCTTCTCACACAGGTCTCTGATTGAGCTATTTGGGAAGTTATAGATGTGTATTGCACAGACGCTGTAGCTCTAATTGTCCCAAAGCATACACTGCAGAACAAACCTCTCATTTTGAAAGGGTTTCATCAATGCCTTCTGCTTGCCAGTTCAAGAGATAAACACTTCACTTCCTTCACCTTCTCCACAATGTACATAAATAGACTTGCTTCAGTCAGACGAAGGCTTGTGGTCTTAGATCATAGCAAATTTTGCTTCTGCTTTCTTAACTTCCATTTTCCCCTCAGAGATTACTCAGTGCTGGGGTAGAGGGTGCAAAGGGGACACTGGAATATCTCTGTCACAGCACGGTCACTCCACTTCCTTACCAGTGGATCATGAGAATGATATTCCAAGGCCATCATGGAAAAATTCAGTCTTCACACAGTCTTTTTAAATACAGTGCTAATTCACAGGAAATTTCCAGTCCTAAAAGCTACAGTGTGACAAACTTGCTCTTTTTTTCCTATTTGCTGAAGTGCTATAGCCATATTTTTCCACTCCAGGTAAAGGTTAGCTTCTTAAAGAGATACTGTTGAATCAAAACACCTATCATTTCCTTCTGTCTGGGCTACATATGTGCATGCTGAACTCAGCTGTTGGAGAGCAATCGTTTAGCAAATTATTTAGCAGATTAGAAGAAGAAAGGAAACACCAAATAATACACAATTAGGAACCTCATGTAAGTATAAATGGGAGGCTGAAGAATGCAATGAAATTAGGAGAGGGGAAGTAGGGACAATGTAACAAGTAGGAGAAACTGCAAAAGACTGGGCAAAATCATATGGAAGCGAGGACGGGGGACATGGGATGAATACAAAGATACTGTTGGTGCAGCCAGAGCTGTGGTAAGGAAAGCTAAGGCACAGCTCGAATTGAAATTGGCCAGGGACATTAAAGGGAACAAGAANAGCAGATTAGAAGAAGAAAGGAAACACCAAATAATACACAATTAGGAACCTCATGTAAGTATAAATGGGAGGCTGAAGAATGCAATGAAATTAGGAGAGGGGAAGTAGGGACAATGTAACAAGTAGGAGAAACTGCAAAAGACTGGGCAAAATCATATTCAGGAGTGAGGCCTGTGTGGAAAGACAAGCGCAGAGATTTAAGAACAAGAGGAGACCACAGCAGGCACAATAGAATTTGAATGATCTTTAAGAGATTATTGATTCCTTTAATTATATTTCAGAGGTGGAAATGAAGGGTTACACCACAGATGAATCCATAATGGGTCTGACAATCAGCATCCCTGGAAACAAAGTTTGCTTGCAGGTGAAAGTACTGATTTCATCATGCCATCCACTTTGCTTTGCCAGATCGCTTATCAACAGGGGCCGAAGGCAACATACCAAAACATAAAAGAAACCTGCCTTGGATATTCATTAGGACAAACCAGTCAGAAGGAAAAGGATGAGATGCCACATGTCTGTGATTACATAAAGCATATTAAAGAATTCATTTCTCTTCTAAAAGATACAGGCTTGATATTAGAAGGAAGAGAAAAACTCTTAAAAGGTCAGAGACCTCTCCAAGCAGGGAAACCAGACAGAGACTTAGAGGTAAAAGCAGAGCAATGAAGATAAAAAATCACAGAATCAAAGAATGGTAAGGTTGGAAGGGATCTCAAGGATCCAACCCTCTGCCATAGGCAGGGACACCTCCCACTAGTACAGGTATGAATTTTAGAAACAAATGAATTTTAGAAACAAAAATGAATGTAAATGATTTAAAAATGAATTCTAGAGACACATTAACTGTGGCTGTCCAGGCAAAAACTTGCCAAACAGTATAAAAGCAGGTCAAAAAGTAACAAGGATGCTTCAGAGAAAGAAAGTCAACAAAGAATAAAAGAAATTATGTCTGCATTCGAGTTCACCATAGAAGTGCTCAACGAGGCTGCCATACCAGAAGCCTTTACAAGGGACACAGTGAAAGAGCTGACTCATGCAGAAAGGTCAGACAAAAAGGTAATGAAGAAATCAACAAAACATACACAAGAGAATCAGCAGTCCCAGATGATAGTTGCAATCGAGTTCTAAGTTTCTCTAGAAACTCTAAGGAAAACTTAGATGTGATTAAGTTAAATAGCTTGTAACCTCCTGCTTACAACAGCCTGTTAGCAGAGAAATGTGATGCCAGTTATAAATCCTCTGGAAGGATAGTGGGAATTGTGGACCAGTAAATCTCATGTCTATACCTTATGAATTACTAGAGACTGTTATAGGAAGCCATACATTTATAAAAAGTTCAGAAGTAGAGGACTGGAGTAAATAAAACACAGCGAGCAGGACTCAAGCTTTACAAATCTCTTGCTTTCTTAGGGTACACCAGGTGGACAAGAAAAGGTTGAAGTGATCTCGGTGATCAACAGGTATTTTGGAATGTTTTACAAAGGCTTTTACAAAACAGAATTACCACAGCAGAAAAGATCCAGGAGTGCATAAATAGCAGGTTGAGATAAGGAGAAAAAAAAAAAAAAAAAAAAAGATAGGAATGAATGATGAGTACTATTAAGGTGAAATCACCTGAGAACTGCACATAAATGGGTGTTTTGACCTCTGCTGTTCAACATATTCCTACATGATCTGTGAAAGCCAGCAAAAGAAGACAGCAAAGTTTGCTAATGCTAGTCAGAGAAAGAAAAAAGAGGCACAACTATGACAGACTGCAGATGGCTCTTACAGTGCTGGGAGACTAGGAGATAAAATACCAGGTGAAAAGTCAATATTGACAAACATGAAAGAGAGCTATGTGAGGAAAAAAGACTTAGTTTTACATACACAAACCCCACAGGCTCTGAAAGTAAGATAGCAAGGAGATGTTGGTATTAAAATGTCAGTGTAACTTTCAGTAGTACGCAGAAACTCAAACCAGCCACCAGAACCTGAATAAAGTGTAAACCAGAAAGCATCACTACGTCATCATATAAACACATGGTGAATGAATGGGTAACATGCAGCTCCCTGTCACAGAAAGAACATGACAGAAATAGTAAAGGGATAAAGAATTGGGACAAGGACAATCAGAAACATGGAAAAGTTCTGCAGACGGAAGGAGTGAGCAGAGCTGAAGAGACACGAAGAGGTTAATAGAATTATAGAGGTTATGGAGGGAATCACAGTATCACCAAGGTTGGAAGAGACCTCAAAGATCATCCAGTCCAACCTGTTATCGCAGACCTCAAGACTAGACCATGGCACCAAGTGCCACATCCAAACCTGCCTTGAACACCTCCAGGGACGCTGACTCCACCACCTCCCTGGGCAGCCCATTCCAGCAGTCAATGACTCTCTCAGGCAAGAACTTTCTCCTCACCTCCAGCCTAAACTTCCCCTGGCACAGTTTGAGACTGTCTCCTCTTGTTCTGGTGCTGCTTGCCTGAGAGAAGAAAGCAACCTCCTCCTAGCCACAACCACCCTTCAGGTAGCTGGAGACAGCAAGAAGGTCTCCCCTGAGCCTCCTCTTCTCCAGGCTAACCAATCCCAGCTCCCTCAGCCTCTCTCCATAGGGTTGTGCTCCAGGCCTCTCCCCAGCCTCGTTGCCCTTCTCTGGACACACTCAAGCACCTCAATGTCCTTCTACAATTGAGGGGCCCAGAACTGGACACAGGACTCAAGGTGTGGTCTAAGCAGTGCGGAGTCCAGGGGGAGAATGACCTCCTGCTCCTGCTGGCCACACTATTGCTGATGCAGGCCAGGATGCCATTGGCATTCTTGGCCACCTGGGCACACTGTTAGTTCAATAAGTAGATTAATTTACTATCTCTTCACACAAGAGCTAGAGGGTAACAACTGGAGCTAACAGGAGGTAGCAATGCAAAAAAACCACCAAGCTTTTTCTTCAGATGTTATCTGTACAATCCCTTGTCGCAGAATTTTGTGATGTGATGGTTCAGGTTCAAAAAAGCAATGAAATAGAAGGAAATCTAAGTAGGGTTGCTGAACAGAAAATGTAACCAATTATAGACACAGAAATTTTTGAAGATGCAACATGCAAAGAAAATACAACTACATTCTCTGCTATGCTCTTCCACAGGCATCAGTTAGTGCCTATCAACAGAGACATGAGACTGGGGGTTAAGTGACTGTTCAGTTTGACCTGGTGTGACCTTTCCTCGTGTTCAACAGAGCAGTTACATATATTACCCAAAAGATAAGACCATTTATGACTTTTACTGTTTCTCTTGTATTCACTAAGTAACAGTATTTATCTGGGCTATTAAACCTCAGCTCCTTACAAACTCACCTAACATAAGGAGTTTGTAGGATATGGTCAGGGTGACAGAGCACCAGACCAGGCTGTCCAGAGAGGTTGTGGAGTCTCTTTCTCTGGGGACTTTCAAACCCCCCCTGGATGCACTCTTGTGCATCCTAGATGAACCTGCTTCAGCAGTGGGGTTGGCTAGATGATCCCCAGAGATCCTTCCCAACCCCTTAGGACATTCTGTGATTCATGTACTTCTCTCTACCTTTTCCATATCAAGCAGGAGAGGATTTTTTTCTCCATCGGTTCCAAATTACAATTCCCTGCAGATTTAGCAGCTTTTCTGGATGCATAATGAAGTCCTCTAATGAATCCAAATCAGACAGTTCAACAGAGTGTTTCTAGAACAACACCTCTAAGCCTGCTTATCTAAGAACCACCTACATTAATTCCTATAAAGCAGCTATCTTCCAGCTAAGTGCTATTCTATTCTGTTTCTACTATGCAAACTCCTCAAATCTCCTCTGTCAATATGAGAGAATCCTTTGCAGAAAATTTACTAGATATCAAAACACCTAAGTACAGTTCACATATATACATAACATCTACATAAAACCATGGAAAAACTAGTTACTTAACAGCTGTTATTTCTATACTCTTGCTATAGCATCTATATTCTGCATCTTTAAATAGTTGTTTTTCTTTACCCACAGTCAAAGCTTTAATGAGAAGTGACCAGAAACAAATACCCAGGCCCTTCTGTCTTGGCTGGAATCCACATAATGCATGACAGCACTGAAGATCCCTGGCAGGCACCTGTCAGAATCTAACATACCATAACTTAAGAGTCAGACTTAATTATCCATGGAGACATTTAAAGAAAAGTACATGAAAAATACGACCCAAGAAGTGGAGCTATCATCTGTATGCACTGTGATCTGTACTGTATGAAGAGACACAAAGTAGAAGGAAAACAATATCCTGGGAAAACTATCATTAAAAGTTTTATCTGCTTTGTCTACTATATGTTCCAATCAAAATAATTCTGGTACCAAGGTTTTCTGGTAAATCAGCTGTAGGAATGCTACAAGGACAAATGCAATACCTAAATATTTTAACAGAATGTGTATTTTTCCATTTGCCTTTCTAGTTTTTACATACAATTCCAATCAGCTGACACTCCTACAGAAAAAAAAAATTTGATTTAATGGTCTATAAAATTAAATTAACTTCTTTGGAAGCTTCACATGATTGGGTGGCCACATCTCTTCTTGCTACAGCTGTCACAATGTGTTGGTTTTTTTGGGTTCTGTAAAAGAGCCCACTGGCAGCAAGAAAATGTCAGCCTTACACGATTTCATGCAAGGAAATCACTTTTGCTCAGTTTCTGATGTTAGACTACCAAAAATTAGAGTTAAACAAATAACCCAGTTCAGTGCCTCACCCCTTAGTTTGCACTCACCCTGCTGCTCTTCTCCAGAAAGAATTCTATGAGCTTTGTGTGATGGTTTGGGAGTTCCCTGCCCCCCACCACTTTGTAAAATGACCCAGACTAGAACTCAGCCGGCTGGAAGTTAAGGACTGAAGCTCTGTTTACAGCTCAGCACAATGTACAAGCAGAGATATACACTATAGACAGGAATAGTTACAGACATAGACGAGTTAAAGGGAATACAGAAACACAACTCCCCTCCCAGAAATCAGAGACCCCAGGAGGGGCTCCCAACCACCCTTCCATCTTCTCCCCACCTCTATACCTTACTCCAAGGTTTGCCTTATGCGCAAGGTGAGCTTGGAGGATTGGCAAATGGGGTTAGAAGGAAAGTGTTTAGTGAGGTTACTCAGCAGACAGGAGAAAGCCAGAAGCTGCTAGACCGAGACGCTGTGCCCCAGAGACTGACTTATCTATGTTTTGAGTACTTAAACATCTCGACAAGCCTATGAGTGAAGTAGACTTCACCACTGTTTCCTTTTCACAGCCTATAGTATAATTTTCTCTATTAAAATATTCCAATTAGCTTTCCACACCTAGGGAGGGATGATGTCCCTATGTTTTCTGCTTTTTACTGTCATTTTTCTGTGATTTTTTTTTTTAAGTTCAAGGTAATGTGTAACGGAGTCACATAAAGTAATGGAAAAAGCTTTGTGAAGACAGTATATGTAAATGCAAACAAGCCAGTAATTGAAATCTACTCTACATACCTAATGTGCATGAAAATCATAGAATCATAGAATGGTAAGGCTGGAAGGGACCTCAAGGATCATCTAGTTCCAACCCCCTGCCATAGGCAGGGACACCTCCCACTAGTACAGGTTACTCAAGGTCTCCTCCAATCTGGCCTTGAACACCTCCAGGGAGGGAGCATCCACAACCTCCCTGGGCAACCTGTGCCAGTGCCTCACCACCCTCACTGCAAACAACTTCCTCCTGACATCCAGTCTAAATCTCCC